>VDFB02353493.1:35284374-35304337 GCA_007258455.2 Sequoia sempervirens
ATTTTCTTCAATGGTACCTTCTTCTTGCGGTGCCCTCCCTTCTTCATGTTCAATCCCAACATTGTGTTCGGGCTCAATGCTCTTTTCTTGTGCATCTTTCTCTTCTTTATCTTTCTCTTCCTCCCTTCCCAAAGGTAATTCTTATATCATTCACTCACCTTGTCCAATCAATTAAGACTCTTTAAGTATTTCTACATCCAAATACGTGTCCATCTTCCCTTCTTTAAAGCGGTGCTCCTTTGGGTGTGTCTCTTCTTTTGGCTCCTGATCTGATGTCTACTACATAGTGCTCATCAAGAGCCTCATCATCTTCTTCAAAAGTTTGTGTCCCTTCTTTATTGGAGGCCACCTTGTCCAAGTTTATACTTAATTCATCCTCTAGATGTTTAAAGTTGTCATCTTTATCTGAATCCTTGTGCTCCTCAACCATGTCTTGTGTGACGTATTTGTGTTGTTCTCTACTAAGTCTTTCCATTTATTCTGAGATTTACATTATGGCCTCCACTTTTGGTAGTTTGGTAGGTGGTGGGGGAAGAGGAAAAGCAATAGCAAGTTGAGCCATTAATGCTTGGACCTTGGGGTCAAGGATTACCCTAGAGAGCTCAATAGGAATGTTCTGGATTTATACTACGAAGACTTGTGGCAAGATGGGCATTGCCATAGATGTTGATGGCATGGATGGTGGTAGAGTAGAAAAGGTAGGTAGTGGAGGTGGGAGAAAGGAATATGATAGTGGGGACGTGGTCAAAGAGGAAGAGTTGAATACCATTACTAGAGAAATTGGCGAGGTGGAGATGAGGTGAACTGATATGTCCATAGTGGGTGGAGATGAGATAGGCAAGGATTTGGGAAGTTTAAAGGTGGAGTGGTGATAGAAGAAGTAGCGGAGTGGAAGTGGTAGGCAATGAGTGTTGCTACTCAATTTCTTCTTCCTCTTCATGTTGAGGATCCTCCTAAATAGTAGGCATTTCAAGCACAAATGTCCTTGTTCTCTTTGTCCTTTTGGACAACTAGCCTTTAGTTGCCTTCTTGGAATACACCTTATTTTTAGGCTTGCACTCGGATGCATCCTTCCTTTTCTTGGATCTCATGACTGGTGGGGACTTGGGAGCTTCACAAGATGATCCTATGGAAACACCACTCTTAGTTTCACTTTCAAGCTCATCCTCGAGCTCCCCATATGTCACTCCTCAAAGACCTCGTTCCTTCAAATGGGTAATTTGTGCATCCACCCATTTCCTTGTTTTGTGTTCAATAGGGCAAATGAGAATGTTCAAGTCAATGACCTGTTCCTTGCTCTAATCAATAACTAGTAGGGGAATCTTAGCAAAGGCATGGTATCTATCATATACAATATTATCATCCTCAACAATTTGATTAGGTACAAGAAATAAATTGATGGATTTCACAAACTGAGTAGTCATCCTCATATAGTGTTGCAACCGCACCTCTTTTTCGTTATTACAGTTGGCCCAAAAGACCTCAATGTGAGGGAGTTGATGTATTTTCTCCCAACCCATTTCATCAACTTTCCATGTGAGGGTCCACTTTTCTATCAAAGTGAAGGTCTAGGTGATACTCTACCAATTCCTTCTCTGAGTATTTTGTGCACCGGGTAGAAGGGAAAGAGTACATTCCTTTTCTGAAGGTTAGGGGATATGGCACCCCAGCTCGATGCTTATCACTCAATAATGTATGGGAAGTCTACAACTATCAAGAAACCTCCAACAAAATGATCTGATCATTAGAGTTTTGTGGTAACTGGTAGGGTTTTCTAAGAACCCCTCTACCCTGATGTAAGTGAACTTTGGGAATTAGATGAACATATATCCAAATCCCCTTATAAAGGCCTTGGTGCGGTGTGTTACCCCTCTCTCGAAATCTCCTCCCAAGAGTTTGATTATATGCCCAATGAAGGCATCATTTACTCTTCTATATTCCATTTTTAATTTTTTGTATTGCAACTAGTGATAGTAGTTGTAAACTTTGAGTTCTTCCCTATTTGTCCCCAATGTTCCTACATAGAAAAGTCCTTTGTATGGGAATTTCTCTACAAGGAGATAGACTAGATATGAAGTCATGTAAAACTGGGAGGTGTTCTTCATAGTCAGGAGCTAGTTGTGTGGGTTGTCACTTATCATCTTAGCCCAGTGGAATTTAGCTTTGCCTTGGATGATTTCTTCTACGAAGTATAACATCCACTCTTCGAAGAATGAAGCAATCGACAGGCCCATTACGCTACTTAGGAGAATGACCAGGTCATGGTATTCTTCAAAGAAATCACTCTTAAATAACTTTTGAGGCATCTTGCTGTGGCTTCCTATTGGATATTGCTAATATGCGGTTCTCATTGATGCAAACACTATTTCCATTAATGTCTTTAAGGTTTTATATGTCGAGGATATTGAGAAAATTGTAATAAAATAAGTTTTAGGTTATTGGTGATGTAGTGAAGTTCAGTATGGTGGCTAGCTCAGTATATTGATGATAAGTGGTTGTGGATTAATGGGTTTGTTGAAAAGTATATCTAGTTTATCCACATGAATTTTCAAAGGTTCGCATGAAGATTTGATTGAGTTATGAGTATCTATGTTTTGATAGTTGTTTTGTTGCTTCAGTTGGTGTTCTTGAAAGAAGATGATGTGATTCTAGTAATTTGAGTTGTTGTGGATGCTTCTATGGTGATTCATGATGCTTGTAGATGTTTCTAGATCATGCTCTATCTGTGTTATTGGTCTACATTGATCGTTGTGCTTGCGATTGGTGATTTTCTTCTATGATTTCATATTTTTCATGATCATGGCCGACAGGGTGATCGTAGCATGTTGCAGATCTTTGAGGAATAATTGTTTAAGGTGTTTCATGTTTGAGACATGTTGTTTTGGGTCCTTACTATGTTTTGGCTGACATTGTTTGGTTCACATTGATAAATTGTTTATTGTTTTGGGCTGACAGTTTGTACACATTTCATATTTTGTTGGGCCGACATGTAGTTGATGTTATCCTTTGTTGTGGATATATATGATTGATTGTTCATATCATTTGATGGTATGGTGTGCGATGTATGCTATGTGCTAAGTGTGAATAATTTTCTAATATTTTGAAGGTAGAAGTAAAGTGTGAAGAAGAGTTTATGTACTTTACTGGAACTGTAATCAGGTATTAGAAGATGTTATTTTCTCAATTCAAAATCTTCCAGATGTAATCCGAATGTGATTGTAAGAAAGTAAGTCTTGTTTTGGGTAGTAAGCCTTTTGTATTTGAGTAGTGAGCTCTAGGCAGTGTGCTTGAATGCATGTGCATTCCCCATTTGTAATACTTTTAATAGGGTATAATCTGGTGGATTAACCTCCATCATGGTTTTTCCCCTAACAGGGTTTCCATGTAAAAATCTTAGTGTTATGTGTGTTTTTGATGTGGTGATGGTTTATGCTTTCATGTTTATTTATCAGATCTAAGAATAATTTTAATAAGTATAATTATTGTTACAACTAATTCACCCCCCCTCTCAGTTGTCTGCTCTTATGTTACCAACAATTGGTATCAGAGTAGGTTGCTCTAGAGAAGCTTGACTGCTTGGTGATCTGAGATGGTGACATATAAGAAGGATATCCTAAGATTTGATGGGACTAATTATTCTCTATGGAAGACTCGAATGGAGTTTCATATGAGATGCATTGGTGAGTCTTACTAGACAATTACAAAGAATAGGTATATCATCCCATAGAATGGTCCTTCTACTGCAAGTGAGATTAAGGAATCCAAGTACAATATCAGGGATAAGGAAGCATTATTGAGTGCTTTGACTGATTCTAAGATGAAAAATTTAATGGAGTTGAAGTGCATATGAGATCTAGAAAAAATTGGAAACTTTGTATGAAGGTGATACCCATGTGAAGATTGCTAAGCTGCAAAGCCTGAAAGGGAAATATGAAACATTGAGAATGGGTGAAGATGAGAACATAACTTCTTTTATGTAGAGAGTGAATGAGCTTGTGTGTAGTATCAAATGTGCTAGTGGAACATTGAAAGAATTAGAGATTGTTGCTAAAGTTCTTAGATCCTTTCCTGCTGCATACAAACAAAAATTTGTTGCTACTGGGGAGATCCAGACTGTGATAAATGTAATTAGAGACATGTTGATTGGTAAGCTTGTTGCTTTTGAGTTAAGTGAGTTTGGTGAATATCTTCCTATGACAAAATCTACATTCAAAGCTACTATCTCTGGAAAGGATGAGAAAAGATATGATCTAGGAGAAATTTCTTCTAGAAAAATGTCCAAGTATGAGAAAGAAATGAGAGAGATTGAAGAAGAAGACAGAAAACTAGATGAGCTTGAAGCACTTATTGTCAAGAGGGTAGCCAGAGGAGAAGGTAAGTATAAAGGGAAATTGCCTCTTAAATGTTTTTCTTGCAATAAGATAGGTCATTTTTCCTCAAGGTGTCTGGAAAGAGTTCCTAAGCCAAGACCTAACAAGCCTAGATTCCAAAGAAAGTGTTATTATGCTACTGATGATGAATCTAATAAAGGGAATTTAAGTGAGGATGAATGGGTATTTATTGCTATCAAGGAAAATGATCTAGTACCTACTAAATTTTCTAGTTGCATAAATGTGGAGAAAGCTATAGTTGCCAAAGTTGATGAAAAAGATGAATGGGTGATTGATAGTGGATGCTCTCATCACATGATAGGTGATCAAAGTAAATTTGTGACCTTGGAAAATTATGATGGTGATGTTGTAATATTTTTATGATGACAAAGCTAGTGTAATATGTGGCATAGGATCCATTTCTCTTGATGGTAAGCATAATACTGATGATGTTCTATATGTGGGAGGATTGAAGCATAATCTCTTAAGTGTTGGACATATCGTTGACAAGGGATACAATCTTCAATTCAAGGATGGAAAGTGTAGAATATTGGGGAGTTCCAGAAATGTGATTGCATCTGGTACAAAAACAAGAGGTAATATCTTTCACCTAATTACTACTAGTAAAAGTTGTTTGATTGCTCAAGTTGATTAAAGTTGGTTGTGTCATAGGAGATTGTGTCATGTAAATTTTGAAAATATTATCTAGATAGATTCTAATCAGGTATTGAGAGATCTTCCTAAGTTGATAAAACCTACTAATGCTATATGCAAGGAATGTTAGTTAGGGAAGCAAACTAGATTTTCATTCTAGAGAAAACTACATTGTTCAAATGAAGTGTTGGGGCTTGTGCATACTGAATTATGTGGTCCTTCTAGAGTTAGAACTTTACAAGGAGATAGAGATAGGTCTGATGATTAAATGTTTGAGATCATATAGAGGCGGTGAAATCACTTCCGATGAGTTTAATTCTTTTTGTGAAGAGCATGGGATAAAGAGACAATTATTTGCCCTGTGGACCCCTCAACAAAATGGAGTTGTGGAAAGGAAGAACATGACAATTCATGAAGCTGCTAGGACCATGATGTTGGAAGGAAATGTTTCACATATCTACTAGAGAGAAGCTGTGAGTACTACAGTTTACACTCTCAACCAAGTACGTGTCAAAGGTGATACTGGTAAGACTCCTTATGAGCTATGGTTTGGTCATAAGCCTACTGTTAGATACTTCAAAATCTTTGGGAGTAAATACTATATCAAAAGAGATAAAGCTATAGGAAATTTTGAAGCTAGAAGTGATGAAGGAATTTTTCTTGGTAATTCTACTAAAAGCAAAGCCTATTGATGCTACAATAAGAGATTGAGGAAATTAATTAAAATTGCTAATGTCAAAGTTGATGAAGACATAGTTAGACCATCTAGAATCTACAGATATGATTCAAATGATCAAAATGATAGTTTAGATAAAGGAAAGAAAGTATAGACTCTAAATCAAGTTGAGATCATTTTGGTGAATCTAGAAAATCAAGAGGAAGAAACTAGTGAAAGTGCAAAAGTGATATCACAAGAGCCTAAAGTTCAAGAATACCCTAAGACTCCAAGGTATGTAAAACTAAATAATTTAGAAGATTAGATTATAGGTGATAAGAACAAAGGTGTTCAAACTAGGAGAAGAATTACAAAAAAATGTTGTTTGATCTCAAAGACTGAGTCTAATAGTGTGAATGAAGCATGCAAAGATGAGCATTAGGTGGAAGCAATGAAAGAAGAACTACTGCAAATTGAGAAGAATGATACATGGATTCTTGTTCCTAGACCTAAGGAAAAAAATGTAATTAGAACTAAATGGGTCTTTCGAAATAAACTGAATGAGCAAGGTGAATTTGTTAGAGACAAAGCAAGACTTGTGTGTAAAGGATATTCTCAGATGGAGGGAATTGACTTTGAAGAAATTTTTTCTCCTATTGCTAGGATTGAAGCTGTGAGACTATTTCTTGCTTATGTTGCTTACAAAACCTTCAAGGTTTATCAGATGGATGTCAAGTCAGCATTTCTAAATGGTGAACTAGAAGAATAAGTGTATATTGAGCAACCTGATCGATTTCAATTGACTGATTAGGGAGATATGGTTTTCTAGTTAAAGAAAGCATTGTATGGACTTAAGCAGGCCCCAAGAGCATGGTATGCTAGATTAGACAAGTATTTGTTGAAGCTTGGATTTAAGGGTAATTTTGAGTATCTTAGAGGGAAGATAGGTGTGATTACCCCTCCTAATCAGAATAAAGATGCATTGACTTGTATTAGTCCATGCATTTCATAGTCATACCTTGTGATCCAAATTGATGTTGCGGTGGCCGCTACTTAGGGGGAGTAGTTAGATGATAAAAAATGTGGTTCAGAGCTTGTGTGGAGAAAGATAATGTGTATCTTTTTCATTGATTTCAAAGGGGGAGAAGAATGATGTCAAAAACTCTGAAAGAGTTAAGGAGAAAAGAGTCAAAATCTAAGGGGGAGAAAGTGCTAAGAGAAAGTATCATTGATGGTGTTTTTCACATCATGTGTTTCCATCAATGCCAAAGGAGGAGATTGTTGGATATTGCTGATATGTGGTTGTCATTGATGTCAACACTATTTCCATTAATGTTTTTAAGGTTGTATATGTCAAGGATATTGAGAAAATTTTAATAAAATAAGTTGTAGATTGTTGGTGATGCAGTCGAGTTCAGTATGGTGGCTAGCTTATTATATTGATGATAAGTGGTTGTAGATTAATAGGTTTGTTGACAAGTATATCTAGTTTATCCACATGAATTTTTAGAGGTTCACATGAAGATTTGATTGAGTTATGAGTATTTGTGTTCTAACAATTGTTTTGTTGCTTTAGTTGGTGTTCCTGAAAGAAGTTGATGTGATTCTAGTAATTTGAGTTGTTGTGGATGCTTCTGTTGTGATTCATGATGCTTGTGGATGCTTCTAGATCATTCTCTATCTATGTTTTTGGTCCGCATTGATTGTTGTGCTTGTGATTGGTGATTTTCTTCTGTGAGTTCATGTTTTTCATGATCATGGCTGACAAAGTGATTGTAGCGTGTTGTGGATCTTCGAGGCATAATTGTTTAAGGTGTTTTGTGTTTGAGACATGTTGTTTTTGGTCCTTACTATGTTTTGGCCGACATTGTTTGGTTTGCATTGATAAATGGTTTATTTTTTTGGGCTGATAGTTTGTACACATTTCATATTTTGTTTGGTTGACATGTAGTTGATGTTATCCTTAGTTGCAGATATATATGATCGATTATTTATACCATTTGATGGTATGGTGTGTGATGTATTCTATGTGCTAAGTGCGAATAATGTTCTAATATTTTGAAGGTAGAAGTAAAGCGTGAAGAAGAGTTTATGTGATTAACTAAAACTATAATCAGGCATTGGAAGATTCTATTTTCTCAGTTCAAAATCTTCCGAATGTAATATGAATGTGACTATAAGACAATGAGTCTTCTTTTGGGAAGTAAACCTTTTGTATTTGAGTAGTGATCTCTAGGTAGTGTGCTTTAATGCATGTGCATTCCCCATTTGTAATACTTTTAACATGGTATAATCTTGTGGATTAACCTCCATCGCGATTTTTCCCCTAACAGGGTTTCCACGTAAAAATCTTGGTGTTATATGTGTTTTTGATGTGGTGATGGTTTATGCTTTCATGTTTATTTATCAAATATCAGAATAAGTTTAATAAGTGTAATTACTGTGACAACTGATTCACCCCCCCTCTCAATTTTCTTCCCTTGTGTTTCCAACAATTGGTATCAGAGAAGGTTCCTCCAGAGAAGCTTGACCACTTGAGGTGATCCGAGATGGCGACATAGAAGAAGGATAGCCTGAGATTTAATGGAACTAATTACTCTCTATGGAAGACTCGAATGGAGTGTCATCTTAGATGCATTGGTGAACCTTACTGGACAATTACAAAGAATAGGTATACCATCCCATAGAATGGTCCTTCTACTGTAGGTGAGATTAAGGAAGCAGAGTATAATATCAGGGCTAAGGAAGCATTGTTGAGTGCTCTGACTGATTCCGAGATGACAAATGTAATGGAGCCGATGAATGCTTATGAGATATGGAAAAATTTGGAAAATTTGTATGAAAGTGATACCCATGTGAAGATTGCTAAGCTGCAAAGCCTGAAAGGGAAATATGAAACGTTGAGAATAGGTGAAGATGAGAACATCACTTCTTTTATGTAGAGATTGAATGAACTTGTGTGTAGTATTAGATGTGTTGGTGGAACATTGGAAGAATCAAAGATTGTTTCTAAAGTGCTCAGATCCTTTCCCGTTGCATACAAACAAAAAGCTACTGCTATTGAGGAGATATGGACTGTGACAAATGTAACCAAAGACATGTTGATTGGTAAACTTGTTTCTTTTGAGTTAAGTGAGTTTGGTGAATCTCTTTCTAAGACAAAATCTTCATTCAAAGCTACTATATCCAGAAAGGATAAGAAGAGATATGATTTGGGAGAAATTTCTTCTAGAAAAATGTCCATGTACGAGCAACAAATGAGAGAGATTGAAGAAGAAGAGAGAAAACTAGATGCGCTTGAAGCACTTATTGTCAAGAGGGTAAGTATAAAGGGAAATTTCCCCTTAAATGTTTTTCTTGCAATAAGATAGGTCATTTTGCATCAAGGTGTCTGAAAAAAGTTCCTAAGCCAAAACCTAACAAGCCTAGATTCCAAAGAAAGTATTATTATGCTGCTGATGAAGGTGTGACAAATGATGAATCTAATAAAGGGAATTTAAGTGAGGATGAATGGGTATTTATTGCTATCAAGGAAAATGATCTAGTACCTACTGAATCTGCTAGTTGTATAAATGTGGAGAAAGCTTCCAGAGTTGAAGAAAAATATGAATGGGTGATTGATAGTGGATGCTCTCATCACATGACAAGTGATAAAAGTAAATTTGTTCTGACAGTTGTTTTGTTGCTTTAGTTGATGTTCTTGAAAGAAGATGATGTGATTCTAAGAATTTGAGTTGTTGCAGATGCCTTTGTGGTGATTCATGATGCTTTTGGATGTTTCTAGATCATACTCTATTTGTGTTGTTGGTCCACATTGATCATTGTGCTCGCGATTGGTGATTTTCTTATGTGAGTTCATGTTTTCATGATCATGGCCAACAGCGAGGATTGTAGTGTGTTGAGATCTTTGAGGCATAATTTTTTAAGGTATTTCATGTTTAAGACATGTTGTAACTATGTTTTGGCTGACATTGTTTGGTTCGCATTGATAAATTGTTTATTGTTTTGAGTCGATAGTTTCTACACATTTCATATTTTGTTGGGCCGACATGTAGTTGATGTTATCCTTAGTTGTGGATATATATGATTGATTGTTTATACCATTTGATGGTATGGTGTGTGATGTATTATCTGTGCTAAGTGTGAATAATGTTTTAATCTTTCGAAGGAAGAAGTAAAGTGTGAAGAAGAGTTTATGTGCTTAACTAGAACTATAATAAGGAATTAGAAGATATTATTTTCTCAGCTCAAAATCTTCTGGATGTAATCGAATGTGACTGTAAGATAGTGAGTATTCTTTTGGGCAGTAAGCCTTTTGTATTTGAGCAGTGAGCTCTAGGAAGTGTGCCTGAATGCATGTGCATTCCCCATTTGTAGTACTTCTAATAGGGTATAATCTTGTGGATTAACCTCCATCATGGTTTTTCCCCTAATAGGGTTTCCACGTAAAAATCTTGGTGTTATGTGTGTTTTTTATGTGGTGATGGTTTATCATTTCATGTTTATTTATCAAATCTGAGAAGAAGTTTAATAAGTATAATTACTGTGACAACTAATTCACCCCCCCCTCTTAGTTTTCTGCCCATGTGTTTCCAACACTTCCCCTATTGTCCTTTAGATAGTGTTGGTTGATCATTCTTTTGCATCCAAGAGGGTCCTATTGCCACATATTCTAAGAAAACCCTTTTTCTGTTTCTTCCCTTATGTTTCCTCCATCTTGTCAAATGTTGGGATGCTAAATGTTACCAATTGACTTGGTGGACATTTTGCCAATACTCTCCCTTCCTTTATCAATTATATATTCTCCGAGTGATAACACTCGGAGAGGGCCATGGCTAGCCCGAGCAACCAATGTAAGGGGAAATATAGATGCCTTGAACTCATCTATATTGACATGCCCTAGGTTTGTATCTGAGACAGTGTTCCAGGTGGAGGCGAGCTTGGAACCGCATTCCACCCCATGAAACTAATACTTCATTTATTCCTTTTCTTCTTTTCCCCTCAGAGTTCTTGTAGGCTTCTTTCCATTTTTAGTATTTCCCATAGATTTCCCTAATGATCCTTCTGTTGCTCCCATAAATCCTGCACATACGAAGTGCATCAAGTGCATTGATATAACAATAGGGTGAATGTCAGTCAAATCCTACAAATCCATGGTTAGATCCATTCATATATCTTTAAAAGATCATAAGATTCATCATAGTTCACCTTTCGGAGTTTGTTTGGGTCATTCGTGCAAATTCAAGTTCAGGGGTGTGGGTTTCCCTTAGGCGGAAGCCATTAGGAGAAAGTAAGAGTAGTTAGTATAAATCCAAAGTAGAATGGTGTTGGGACCACAGAATCTTGTAGATAGCCACCCGCATGGGAGTTTTTGCATGGATTGTTTGGTGAACAAATATCCCATGGAATGATTAGGCACGTGCAAAAATTGGCTATTTGGCACTTAAAGCTATGAGATTAATCTTGGTGCTCTTGTGGGTTTGAAGGATGTAGGCATCGTGGGGTGGAAAGCCCTCGAAGTTCACCTATTAAATAGAGGCATTCAATAGATGGTGTCCCACAAGCAGAGTTTCACATTTTTGAACACGCAGATGTTTTGACATTATGAAGGATGCCTAGAGGTCAATCTTTGACATTAGCCTTGGGAGTTTAGAAGTCAAATGGTGGGTCGTAGTTATATTCTCTTCCTTAAGGAATGACCATATGGGGATAGAGGTCCACAAACGGCGGTCCACCTAGGTAGACTTGCAAGGACTATTGAGAATAAGGTTGGTGTTGGAAAACTTTGAAGTTAAGTAGGGGAGAAATACTTCTCATGAAACCCACATGGTGGAAGGACGTGGGTGCTCAACCATCAGATAGTGGTGATAGGTTGACAGATCTTCAATGATGGGAACCTGCATGGGTGAACTCGCATGCTCATTTAGACTTAATGTTCTTTCTAAAGACTTTGAAGTCATGATAGGAAACCATGAGTATGGAATCCACAATGCAGAATGTCATTGGAGCTCCATCGTTAAACAACGGTGGTAGGATGGTGGCAAGCCACATGCGACGACCTGCAAGAAATTTTGGACTTAGTCAATTTTTGAGTGTATTGGGTTTTATTCTTTCATGGCACAAGAAAAGGTAGAACCCGCATGGTAGAAGGACACAAATGTTCCTTCGTTAAATAATGGCAATGATGGCATAGAAATATGTGTATAGTGGTCTTCACTTGTAGGCTCACATGAGCTTGACGACTCGATCATTTTCAAATGTTAATCATTTTCAAGCAATACAACTACATGATTTCTAAGGTGGGATTCATCATTCAAAAAGACATTAAATAATTTCCATGAGGGGATGAACACCCGCAAGCAGGGTTCTACAAATCCTATTGATGGCTTATTGTTGATTTTACTTACCTAGGATTTTGAAGAATTAAACGAGGGAGGAGGAAAATGGGATAAAGGTCACAATCATTTGGTTTAGTTAAATCATCCCTCCAAATTGTGGGTTTTAGTTCCTAAAATCTAGAGACTCATTTTGTAGAAGAACCAACTTTTGCACTTCCTTAAAGATAATAGGCTCTAACAATGCATTAATCAAGCATTAATGCTACTAGAAGGGTCTCACATCTGGCTTGAGGGGAATGGTATGAGTAATTATTGAAGTATCATAGGTTTTAAGGTCCTCATACCCCAAAGAAATCACATCATGATAAGTGCATAAGGCATCCATGATTCCTTTTCTTTCCTCTAGGGTACACACTTTACCAATGAAAACATTTTTAACCTCTTCTACAGTACCTGTGTTGTGAGAATCACATTGATTATCTTGATTCCTTCTTAGTTTGTTGATCTTGATTCTTGATTTGATCTAAATCAAATATCCCTTCCAGTTGGGCCATTCCTCTTGGTATTGTGTTAGTCTTTAAATTAATTACTCCTTTAATATCAAACTCAGCCTCCTTTGGCTCTACTTCATCAATGATTTGTGATGCAAATACATCTAAATTGGTGATAAAATCAATGATGTGTTTTTTATCATTAAAAGCTTGAAAGTGAGTGGCATTGTTAGGCACTGATGGGGTAGAGATAAGTTCTACAGTAAATTTCTTTAAGCCAATTAATGACAAGGGCTAGAGGGTACTAGCTACTTGGGCTAATTCATTAGCAGTCTAATTTTTTCCACGAGGGATTAGTTGAATATTAAATGCATCTAAGCCTTCTAAGAGATCCCATACCTTGTGTCTATATTTTTCTAACCTTCTACCATGACAGGATTATAGTTTCCTAACTTGTTTCACAACTAGCTCAAAATCACCAAAGACTTGCAACATTTTGACCTTCTTTCTTAATGCCATTAGTAACCCATGAACTAATGCTTCATATTCTGCCACATTATTTATGCAATAGAACTGTAATCTATGGGCAGAAAAATACATCTTACTATAGGATTGATGAGCTCAAAGCCTGCTCCTACTCCTTGCTTGGAATTGGATCCATCAAAGCACATTGTCCAAAACTTGGAGGATTCTTTCCTTTGAAACCAATGGAGTAGACATCCTTTCCTGGTTGCTCCTCCATCTCTATACCCTTAGGTGGCTACTTGTATTCAGACTAGCTTTGATCTTATTGTTTTTCCATTCCTTCCTTTGGAATGATTTTCCCTTTGATATGCTCTATTTCTGTTTGACATAGGCATCATTCAAATTCAAAGTGAGCTGGATTGTGTACTTTGTACCAGCTAGGTAGCAACAACTCCTTGAAATCCATTTTACCATCTTCGTGAAATTTTCATCTTTAAAATCGATTAGAACTTTAGTGTTGTTAGGAAGATGGGTCAAATTGATAGGGGCATTACATAGCATAAGGACCTCTTTTGGGAACTCTTCATCATTGTGATAGGCCATAAGAAAATAACTTCCCAATTTTGTTTTTGTAAACACTTCATTCATATTATTGTACTTAGTGATCATGAACTTCATTGAAGGCTCTCATTCAATGTGGATTTAGTTTGGCAATCCCTTCCATGGAAGCTACAAATGTGAATAGTCATACGTAGCATAACCATTCAAATCCCAGGTGAAGTCCCTTCCCAATATGATACCATAGGTGTTTGGGATTTCAGCAACCTGGATGTCAAACACTTGTTGCACTCTTGGATCAATTGCAATCTGTATAGTAATCATGTTCATCTCCCCTACAATGTTCACTTCGGTCTTGTCCAGTTGAGTTACTTTCCACCTAGAAGGGGTGAAAGTTATTCCTAGTGCTTGGCATACTACAAAAGGCATGACATTGGAAGAAGTTCCTGAATCTAGTAGGCAATTGTGTAGATTCTTGCCAAAAATGCAAATTTTCATAAAGAAAGGAGGGGTTTCCAACTTCCCTTGAAATAGCCCCATGGAAACATCAGCCTAGGCCACCTGATTCTTGTCCTTGTTATTATATTTATCTTTCATTTGCACTTGATTTGAATCTTAAGCTGGAGTTTTGTCCAATGGCTGACTTTTAATAGTTTGCTAGTTTGGGGACTGATCGGGCTTCTTTCCTATGATTTCCCTGATCACCGACTCATTGTTGGGGGTATCAAATGAAACCCTCTTGGCAAGTACTTTTGGAGTTGGTTTTGATGGGGAGGTTCCATTTGGTGACCTAAAGAAGGCATTTTTGACAGTAAGTACCCTTATCAATTCAAAGTTAGACATACACAATTTGACATTCTTTAATTCATCTGCTACATATTCTCCCATTTGTTCAACTTCTGCTTCAAACAAATTGTCTTGGGAAGAACTAGTTGGTTGATCTTAGGTTTAATTACGTTGCCTATTTTTATTGAAATAATAAGTATGCACATGTGGATAAGTTGGATTATTGCTAGCATTATAATTAGGTGGAGTGTTGAAATTGTTGGGAGGGGTAGAGGTTGTGAAGGGACCACCAACTTGCCTATTTCTCAAGTTGTAAGGATTTTCTCTTTGTTGGAACATATGGAATTCATCCTAATGTGGCTCCTCCTGATCTATGGGAGCATTATCTATTGAATCAAAGTGCTGAGATAAAGAAATATTGTTACTTTCCTCCTTCGCTTCTCCATCTTTGGGGGAAGCCTCCTCCTCGGGTGAGTTGTTTTCGCTTTGTAGGAAAGGAGCTTGGTTAACCACCAACATTGAGGAATCATAGGGCTCTGATGGAACTAGGTCTCTGCAGCTTGAGCCATCAACAAGATTCTAGACTTCCACTTGAAATATCTCTACAGCAATTTGGAACTCAGAGCAATCCAACTCAGAATGCTTTTTGGTCTTGTGAATTCGACACCATCTGAATAGGGCAGCCTCAACCAAATAAACCCCACTTGTGGGTTTTTTAGAACTGCTAAGTTAATCAAGAGGTGTGGGGTGTTAGATGTTGCTGATATGTGGTTGTCATTGATGTCAACACTATTGGCCTTTAAGACATCAGAAGTTGTATATGTTGAGGATATTGAGAAAATTGTAATGGAATAAGTTGCAGGTTGTCAGTGGTGAAGTGAAGTTCAGTCTATTTTTTAGCTCAGTACGTTGATGATCAAAGGTTGTAGATTAAAGGGTTTGTTTTCATTTATATCTAGTTTATCCATGTTGATTTTCAGAGATCCACATGAAGGTTTGATTGAGTTATGAGCAGTTGTGTTCTGATCTCCAGTTTTTCTTTTGCTTCAGTTGGTGTTCCTGAATGAAGATGATGTGATTCTAGTATGTTTAGTTGTTGCAGATACTTCTCTAGTGATTCATGATGTTTTTATATGTTTCTATATCATGTGCTATCTATGTTGCACATTTGCATTGATCGTTGTGCTCATGATTGGTGATTTTCTCTTGCGTGTTCATGTTTTTCATGTTCATGGCCGACAAGGTGATGGTAGCATGTTGTGGATCTTCACTGAATAACTTTTGAAGGTGTTTCATATTTGAGGATTTTGTTTTGGTTCTTCATTATGTTGTGTGACATTGGTTGATTTGCACTGAAAATTATTTTATTGTTTTGGGTCGTGATTTGCATATGTTTTATTATTTTGTTGAAGCCAAAGGAGAAGAATCTGAAAACCCGTAGGGGAGAATAGTCATGGGAAGAGTTGAGGAGAAAAAGAGTCAAAATCTAAGGGGGAGAAAGTGCTAAGAGATAGTTGCATTGATGGTATTTTTCACATCATTTGTTGCCATCAATGCCAAAGGGGGAGATTGTTGGATGTTTCTGATATGTGGTTGTCATTGATGTCAACACTATTGGCCTTTAAAACATTAGAAGCTATATATGTCAGGGATATTGAGAAAATTGTAATGAAATAAGTTACAAATTGTCAGTGGTGAAGTGAAGTTTAGTCTATTGGTTATCTCAGTACGTTGATGATCAGAGGTTGTGGTTTAAATTTTTTGTTGTCAAGTATATCTAGTTTATCCATGTTGAGTTTTAGAGATCCGCATGAAGATTTGATCGAGTTATGAGTAGTTGTGTTCTGATAGTTTTTCTGTTGCTTCAGTTGGTGTTCCTGAATGAAGATGATGTGATTCTAGTAAGTTCAGTTGTTGTGGATGCTTCTCTAGTGATTCATGATGTTTGTAGATTTTTCTAGATTGTGCTCTATCTATGTTGCATGTCCACATTAGTCATTGTGCTCACGATTGGTGATTTTCTCTTGCATGTTCATGTTTTTCATTTTCATGGCCGACAAGGTGATGGTAGCATGTTGTGGATCTTCATGGAATAAATTTTGAAGGTGGTTCATGTTTGAGGATTTTGTTTTGGGTCTTCATTATGTTGTGGCCAACATTGGTCAATTCACATTGAAAATTATTTATTGTTTTGCGACGACAGTTTGAATATGTTTTATTATTTTATTGAAACCGACATGTAGCAATGTAATATCTTGTTGCAGATATTTATAAGTGATTGTTTATTCCATTTCAGGGCATGTGTGTGTATGAGATGTGCGAATAATTTCCTAATCATTCAAAGGAAGAAGCAGAGTGTGAAGAAGTGTTCATGTGCTTAACCAAAATTATTATCAAGCACTAGCAAATGCTATTTTCTCAATTCAAAATCTTGCAGATGTAATCTGAATTATTTTGTAAGACAATGTGTCTTCCTTTGTGTAGTAAGCCCTGTTGTATTTGAGCAGTGAACTCTAGACAGTGTGCCTAAATGCATGTGCATTCCCCATTTGTTCTTTATACTTTTAACAAGGTATAATCTTGTGGACTAACCTCCACCGTGGTTTTTCCCCTAACAAGGTTTCCATGTAAAAAATCTTGGTGTTATGTGTTTTTCTGATGTGTTGATGATTTATGTTTTCATGGTTATCAATCAGATATGAGAATAAGGTTAACAAGTTTAATAAGTTTAAATTTCTATGACAACTGATTCACCCCGCCTCTTAGTTTTCTGTCCTTGTGTTGCCAACATGGGAATTCCTCCATTATTTGGCCTAGTATTCCATGTCCTATTTTTCCTTTGTAAATGTCTTCTTTAAAATCTTTGCCCTGAATTCTGACCTCTTTCATAATTTTGTCCTGAAGACGCACTAGAATCATGATTATCTCAGTTGAGGTTGGATTGAATGCTTCTCTAAGAGGCTTGAAATTGTTTGTTTTGGTTCCTCATATGGGTAATCTTTGTAGACAACTTCTTTACTAGTTTAGTTAGCTCATCATTCCTATCCTTATTTGCATTACTTTGAGGAGGCACTGAATTTTGAAGGAAAATGGGTTGCACCACTAGTTGGTTCTACTAGGTAGGTGGGAATTTTGAATTTTGTAGGTATATGGGCACTTGAGCTTGTTGGGAATGGGTCTGCTATTGTGGAGGTTGCAAGTAATGTGGCATTGATGGAGCTTAATTCAATGGCTGCCCTAGGCATGGTATGATTAGCAGCTATGGAACTTGGTTTAGAAATGGTGTTTGATGAGCTAAGGCATGAGTAAGCCCTTGTATTTGAGTTGGATTAATAGTTGGCCACAATGAGGGAAATGGACCTACAATGTGTTGTCCCAAGTTTGTGCTTTCTTTCACCACTTCTATGTATGCATCCACCAATCTTGCGGATAGTTGATGCATCCTTTTGACTAATGCAGATGTGAGATTATCCAAGGCAACATAGTATACTAGCCTAGCTGATGCATCATCAACTACGTAGGGAGGCTATAGCTTCATGTAAGCCCTATGAAATAATTCATTGAATGAGTTAATCGGTTCATTAACTTACCTCCTTACTGGCATAAATTGTTAATATAGTTTTGTGGGGCTAACATGAACCTTGAACTTCTATAAGAATGTGTTCTTCATTTGACCCCAAGAAGTAATAGATCTAGTTGATAGATGGATGCACCAATAGAAAGCCTCATCCTCTAATGAGTAAGGGAGGAGCCTACAAGCCACGTATTCATGTTTAATTTGCATTTCCTTCAATGTTGTTTAGAAGATCTTGATGTGTTCTTCTGCTATCCTTTGTGGATCACATGGATGGAACTTGGTGCAAAAGTCTTCTAAATTCTTTGACATGTCATGGTAGTCATTGAAGGAAAAAGGTGATGGGTTATTGCCCAACCAAGCCATTTTGGGAAGTGGAGATTGTAATTGTTGTGCTATAGTAACTTGGGGTAGGAATGGGGCAACAGCTGGGGCAACGCCTTGGAAGTGATGTGTAGGGGTGAGGACAACACCTTGGATGTGGGAAGTGAGTGGTGATAATGTTGTTTGGAGTGAAGGAGAAGGTGGAGATGGATGGATGGAAGGAGATGGAGGGGATGGAAGTTGAATGGGTGTGGCCAAAGCTGATGCTTCCCCTTTCTTGGCTCTCCTAGCCTTAGTAGGGGTCTTTAGCTCTTGGAATTATCCCTTGTTTGGTGTGGACTTTAGTACTCTATGAAATCTTTGAGGGAAGAAAAACCCAATTCGATCCAGCTTAGCTTGGTCCTCCTTCTAGTGCCAGTTTTTTTGATGGGTGTTTTTGCACTTCTCAACATAGACAAAGCTTAAGTGCAATGTCTCTCTTGAAAGGTAATTTATGTAACTAAGTTTTAGAAATCACCCCAACGTCTCTTAGGTGTTAGGTCATGACTTGAAAAAATAGCTTAGTTGTTGATGTGATTTGTTGGTAATCACAAAGGGAATTTATGGTTTATTAAGCATGAAGAGAATTGGCTTTGTAAATGGAGAGATATAAATTCTGGAAATGAGTGAACAATTGCTGCAAGTTCAGAACAACAAGCTAAAACTCCATCTTTTCCATCATATTTGGCTTTAAAATGATGTTGGAACTTTTTTTTAACTTCAAATTTAAAGAAATAGAAAAAGGGCAAAAGGGTTAGAAGTTTCCTAGACCTGCAACTAATTGTGAACATGTTGGTGTGAATAAGTCTTGTACCTACTTTATTCCTTTACTAGGGAGTTAGGGGACTTAATTCACATGTTAAGTTTACTTAGGATATTAGTTGTATCTTCTAGAAGTCTTAGTTGTCTTATCTAGACTTTACACTTTCGTAGGTAGTTATGAGTTAGTTGTCTCATGTGATAGGATTAAGAAACTTGTCATGATCTTGTCTTATCCTATCTCTCATCCTTTCCTTTATAAGCAAGGCATCTCTGGCATTGTTTGCATATCATTGCATTGTAGTATTGCATTGATCATATTGTATCATATTGCAATCCTTGTTTGGTGGAATATCATCTTCCATTGTTGCTTCTCTCTATCTCTTGTGGAGGTTCTTTGGTGTTGTAGATTAGAGATCTTGGGTTGATCACTTCAACATGGTATCAGAGCTTTGAATCTGGCAAGCCCCTTCCATTTCTTTATTAGATAGTTTCCATCAAATTTTCTATTGTGATTTGAGTTTCTTGTATCTTATATTGCATGCATGCATTTTGGTGAGATCTGGTTATTGCAGAAATTTTGGATATAGTGGCAGTATTTTAGGCTATCCCATTGCGTCCAGGAGGCTCGAGAAATTCATATTTGGCTTTTGTTTCACTCAATTTCGTCACCATTTGCAACTTTGGCAAAGAAGGGTTTGGAGCTCAATTCTGGTGAACAACTTTTTACAAGAGCATTTCGGGCAAAAATTAAGCCTTCCATTGCTTCCGGGTGGTCGTTTCCAAGTTTTTTGATATATAATTTCCCCCTATTTGGTGAAATTTGTTTGTGGGGAAAAAAAAATTTCGCTGAGGAGCCGTACGGCCCCCCAGCCTACACAGGTACGACAAAAATATTTTATTAAAAAAAATTCTGAAAATTTTCTATTGGCGGTCTTTGTAATTTTATT
>VDFB02353493.1:35304437-35326702 GCA_007258455.2 Sequoia sempervirens
ATGGATGAAGCAGGGCTCATTGGCTTACATGTATGGGTGCTGCTTTGTTTCATATTTTGGAGTGTAAAACACCTAAGAATGTTTGGGATAAACTTGAAGAATTGTATGGAAAATCAAATCAATTTCGCTTCTTGCAACTTCAAGCAGATCTACAATCACTCTCTCCAGATGCATTTCCTTCAATTCAAGATTTCCTTGCACAATTCAAGTTGATTTTGTCACAGTTGAAAGGATGTGGGAAAGATAAATCTAGTGATGAATGTATCTTCTTGATTCTGTCTAACTTAAAGGGCCCTTATCAAGTGTTTTATTTTACTTTCTATTCAACTATGGATGCAATGGGGAAAGATTACAAAATTCCCTCTTTTGAGTTTTTTTGTGAGTGTCTTACTAGGGAGGAGGCCAAGTTGATTCAGTTGGATGCCTTACCTAATTCTAAGAATCATGCTCTCATGGCTCAATAATCCAAGGGTAAAGGAAAGAACAAGAAGAAGCCCAAAGTAGAATCATCTTCCAGTAGTTAGAATCCCTCCAAATCAAAGCTGAAGAACAATTAGAAGTCCACTCCATCTCCTTCTTCTTCTACCTCTGGAGATTCTTCTTCCAAGTCCAAGAAAAAGAAAGGAGAACCTTGTTCATTCTGTAGAAAAACTGGGCATGATGCAACTCGTTGCTTTAAGAGATTAGAAGCCTTGGAGGAATCTATGAAGAAGCACAACATTTCAGTGTCTAAGCCTTCTTCCATGGGCAAAGAGCAAGCTCTTTCAGCATGGGCCATTCATTCATCTTCAAACAGTTGGATTCTTGATTCAGGTGCTTCACATCACATGAAGAATTCACGTGATCTTCTTGATTCCATTGTTCATACTTCTACTTCTCAGATTGTAGTTGGTAACTCTTCACATATTCTCATTTTGAGGACATGATCCATTCAAATGCTAGATGGGTGCATTGAGGATGTTCTTGTTCCTGATATTTCAGCAAATCTACTTTCCATATATCAGATTTTTCATTCTGGAGATGGGAAGACAGTTGAGTTTACTCCATAGAATGTGACTATTAGATAGTTGCAGGATCCTAAGAAGGTTGTTGCTATAGGGATAGTTGATCATGAGAACCATTTGTATCGATTTGATGGATTTGAGTCTTCATCGGGTTCATGTTTTGTTGCTCATGCTGATTCAATGGGTAAGCTTTGGCATGAGAGATTTGGGCACTTGAACTATAGATATCTTTAGCATATGCAAGCACATAACTTAGTGGTTGGTATTCCAAAGATCACTTGCACCGATGGTGTTTTTCAAGGTTCCTTTTTCTAAGGGTCAAGCTACACATGCAACCACACCCCTTGATTTGGTTCATAGTGATCTCATGTCATTCCCAATGCCTTCTTTTTCAGGGGCTAAGTATGTGCTAACATTCATTGATGATTTTTCCCGCTGTACATGGGTCTATTTTCTAAAGCTCAAGAGTGAAGTCCTCACCAAATTTAAGACCTTCAAAACATTTGTGGAGAATCAGTCATTTTTTTCTCTTTGACATATACACATAGATAATGGGGGGAGTATGTCAATCAGGCATTTCAGCATTTTTGCAGTGAGCATGGTATTCTTCATCAACATATAGTACCTTACACTCCTCAATAGAATGGTGTGGTGGAGAGAAAGAACAAGACTCTTAGGGAAATGGCCAATTGTATGATTCAGTCTAGGTCCATGGCTCCAACATTTTGGGCCAAAGCTGTCAATTATGCCAACTATATTTAGAACCCTATGCCCCACAAGGTAGTGCAAAATATGACCCCTGAGGAGGCCTTGTCTCATTACAAGCCTAATGGATCCTTCTTTAGGGTATTTGGTAGTGAGGCTTGGGAATTCATTTCGAATGGTTGGTGTAAATCCATGGAGAAGAAGAGTCAGTGGTACATCTTTGTTGGCTATTATGAGGATGTGAAGGAATACAAATTGTTTGATCTTGACACACGAGAGGTTCATTTCCGACGTGATGTTTAGTTTGCTTGAGACCTTCACCATTTAGATCCTCCTTCAACTTCTTCTTCATCACAACCAACTCAGTCTTCTTCAGTTGATGATGCTTTTCTACTTGAGGAAGATTTTGATGATGGTCTTGATGCACCTCCTCCTCATTCACCCACTAGGCCACGATGGGATGAATTACTCTTGAGGAGGTTTCCTCTTGTTGGTGATCCCACAGACACTAGTGACACTCATTCTCAGACTTCTAGAATCAGTCTTTTGAGTCATGCAGTTTTAGATGATCCTCAGAAGTTTTCAGATGCTTTAGGTATTCCAGAGTGGGATAGTGCTATGGTTGATGAGTATTCTTCTTTGATGAAGAATCATACTTGGGATCTTGTGCCTCTTCCTAAGGGAAGAAATTTGGTCAGTGCAAGTGGGTGTATTGTACCAAGTATGCAGCAGATGGTTCCATTGACAAGTACAAGGCTTGTCTTGTTGCAAAGGGGTTTTCTCAACTTGAAGGAATTGACTATTCTAAGACCTTTGCTCCTATTTCCAAGATGGATTCTATTCACCTTTTCCTTGCTATAGCTACATCTCAGGATGGTCAGTATATCAAATGGATGTGAAGAGTACCTTCTTGCATGGGGATCTTCATGAGGAAATCTATATGGAGCAGCCACCAGGTTTTGTGCAAACCCTTCACTTATTTGCAGGCTTTGACGTTCATTGTATGGTCTCAAATAGGCCCCTCGGGCTTGGTATGAGAAGATGGATAGTTTCTTGCTTGCTTTTGGCTACACTCGCTACCATTT
This sequence comes from Sequoia sempervirens, assembly GCA_007258455.2. Taxonomy (NCBI): domain Eukaryota; kingdom Viridiplantae; phylum Streptophyta; class Pinopsida; order Cupressales; family Cupressaceae; genus Sequoia; species Sequoia sempervirens. The sequence continues at coordinate 35,307,232 of VDFB02353493.1, forward strand.
GATCCTATAGTTTATACTCAAAGACATGGAGAGGATCTACTCATACTTGTGCTCTATGTGGATGATTTGATTCTCATAGGGAGTTCTACTTCCATGATTTGAGTACACAACGAGCATGGATGGAGCGATTTGATATGACTGACCTAGGTCTTTTGCATTACTTCCTTGGTCTTCAGGTTCATCAAATTCTGAGGGGATCTTCATTTTCCAATAGAAGTATGCTCTTGATTTTCTTTAGAGATTTGGCATGGCTGATTGCAAGCCTACCCCTACTCCATTCTAGTCAAGGTGTTGTACTTCTACTAGTTGCACTACTCCTACAGTTGATCCCACCTTGTATCAGCAGTTGGTTGGTAGTCTTTTGTACTTGACACATAGTCATCCTGATATTTCCTTTGTAGTTGGACTTGTCTCTCGCTTCTCATAGGAACCTCATGAGAGTCATTGGAAGGCTGCCAAACATATCTTGAGATACATTCAAGGCACTACACATTTCAGCATTCACTACACTTTAGGTGCATCTTAGATTGTGGGCTTCACTGACTCAGATTGGGCTCGTGATGTCAATGATTGGAAGTCTACTTCTGGCTTTTTTTTTTTCCTTGGTTCTTGTTCAATTGCATGGTCATACAAGAAGCAAACTGCTATTGCATTATCATCGACAGAGGCTGAGTATCAAGGTGCAGTGTTGGCTAGTGAGGAGGTTTTGTGGCTTCGTCAGTTGATGACTGAGTTTGGATTCCCTTCCACTCAACCCACTACTCTTTGGTGTGATAATTAGAGTGTCATTCATATCTCTCACAACCAAGTGGAGCATCAGTGTACTAAGAATATTGAGATCCACATGCACTTCATTAGGTAGCTCATCCAAGATGATGTTCTCAGCTTGGTATACTTGCCTATAGATCAGCAGGTTGTAGACATCTTCAGTAAACCTTTGGCATCACCTTGTTATCTTTAGTTGTGATCGATGCTTGGGGTGAAGGAAGTTTTCCTTGGGGGGTCTTGAGGATTCCTCCTTCCTTCTTCAATTTTTAGTTTCTTTTTTAGCATTTTCTCCCTTCTGGAGAGGAGTTTTCTCCCCCAGGGTTTTTCTCCTTTTCTCTGCTTATGAGAGTTTTTTGTTTTGTACATGGGTACCTCATCAGGCCTAGTTGTTGGGACCCATCTTTTGCATTCTGCATTTGTTTTTTCCTCCCTAACTTGCACTTAAGGGGGGCTGTTGGTGTGAATAAGTCTTGTACCTATTTTATTCCTTTACTAGGGACTTAGGGGACTTAATTCACATGTTAAGTTTACTTAGGATATTAGTTCTATCTTCTAGAAGTCTTAGTTGTCTTATCTAGACTTTACACTTTCCTAGGTAGTTATGAGTTAGTTGTATCATGTGATAGGATTAAGAAACTTGCCATAATATTTTCTTATCCTATCTCTCATCCTTTCCTTTATAATCAAGGAATCTCTAGCATATTTGCATAGCATTGCATTGTAGTATTGCATTGATCATATTGTATCATATTGAAATCCTTGTTCGGTGGAATATCATCTTCCATTGTTTCTTCTCTCTATCTCTTGTGGAGGTTCTTTGGTGTTGCAAATTGAATATCTTGGGTTGATCACTTCAACAGAATAGTAACAATGAAGGATGCTACAATGGAAAAAATTTCTAAAACTAAGTTCCACCTAACCAGGGACAACCCATAGTCTCATGAAACTAGTTCAATCTTCAAAGGGTCATTGCAAATTTTTAGATTGTTCATTCACCATTAAAGCATGAATAACAATTAAACTTAAGTGAAGCAATATAAGTAATGCTCAAACTAACTTTACATAGTAGGTTATCATCCATAAACAACCAAAAGTGAAGGCTCTCACAAAAAAATCCATAAAATCTGGTGATAGTGTGTCTCCGGCCCCTTGTTCCATCTTCTTGTGAAATAATGGCTTTATTTTGTTTGGATCTAACTCTAAAGTAGACATTTCATAATTCATCAACATCTTTAGATAATATTCACTATCGGTCTGGCACTCCATGACCCATTCATGATAAAGCTCCAATTCATGCAAGGACTTCTCCAAAATCTCTTTTCTCTAATCCAGATTCATTTTCCATGTCTCCACCAACCAATGATCTTTCTGTAGCTCCAACTCCTTTTCCCATGTTTCCTAAGAGAGCTTAAGTATGCTTTCAAGCTTAGGATAAATGATCCTATACAGCTTAGTGAACTCTTTGTAGGTATGTATCATGTCCTCCACCTACTTTTGTAAACTCAAAAATTTATTGAACACCTTGGCAACATGATGGATGCCCATGTCACCATTGTATATCACCCTATTAAACCAATACACAATGGACTTGGTCTAGTTTTTCATCTTCTCCATTTTACTTAGTTCCTCATTGGAGAGGAGCGCAGGTGCAGATGACTCTATAGTAGCTTATTCCTCTATGGAAGTCCACTATTGAGTGTAAGCGGTGAGGTTCGCCACTTGTGCTTTCAGTTCTTCTTTAGTGTATTGATCCTTATTCATTTGTTGTATAAAGGTAGACATTGACCCTTGAAGATCATCCATATTCTTCTCATGGGTGGTTGGGCCCAGATTGATCTTAGATATCTGATATTCTTTCCCCCAGATGGTTCTGACATCTTTTCTTACTACTGGGGTGGAAATCTATAGTGTTGAGGACCTAGAGTCATCAACTATGACATGCTACCTGATTTTATGCCTCTTATCCCTTTGGGTCCTCTTTTGGGCTCTAGCCAAAATTGCTTCTAGCCTCGCCTTTCGATCAACAACCACTAGATCGTTCTTCTTCAATTGTTGTTCTAGCCAGGCGAGAACCTCTATTTGACCCTTTGGTGATTCATGATCACCTTCCTCTTCCTTTTCTTTCTACGGTTGATCTTCTTCATTACTAGGAGTCTCTTCGTCATTATTTTTCTCCTCATTTTCCTCCTTTTCTAGTGTATTATTTATTGTATTAGGCTCAGTAGTGGCCACATTTTCTTTGATGGTACCTTCTTTTTGAGGCACACTCTCTTCTTCATGCTCAATCCCAACATTGTGTTTAGGCTTAGTGCTCTATTCTTGTGCATCTTTCTCTTCTTCTTTATCTTTCTCTTCCTCCCTTCCCAAAGGTACTTCTTCTTGTATCAGGCCCTCATCTTGGCTAGTCTGTGGAGGATCTTTAAGTATTTCTATATCTAGATCTGTGTCCATCTTCCCTTCCTCGGAGTGGTGCTCCTCTTGGCATGTCTCTTCTTCTAGCTCCTGATCCGATGTCTCTACTACATAGTGCTCATCAAGAGCCTCAGTATCTTCTTCAAAATTTTGTTACCCTTAACCTTGTCCAAGTTTATACATAATCTTCCCTCCAAATGTTCAAAGTAATCATCTTTATCTAAATCCTCAGGTTCCTCAACCATGTCTTGTATGGCCTCTTTGTGTTGTTTCACTCTAATTCTTTCCATTTCTTCTGAGATTTACATTGTGGCCTCCATTTTTGGTGGTTCAGTAGGAGGTGAGTGAAGAGGCAAAGAAACAACAAGTTGAGCCATTAATTCTTGGAACTTGGGGTCAAGGATTACCCTAGAGACCTCAATAGGCACATTTCACATGTATGCTACAAAGGCTTGCGACAAGATGGGTGGTGCCATATATTTTGATTGCATGGATAGTGGTAGAGTAGAAAAAGTAGGTAGTTGAGGAGGGAGTGAGGAAGAGGACAGTGGGGACATGGTCAAAGAGGAAAAGTTCAATACCATTATTGTAGTAGTTGGAAAGGTGGAGGTGAGGTGGACTAAGATTTCCACTGTGGGAAAAAATGAGACAGGAAAGGACTTGGATGTGGAAGGTGGAGGAGTGGTGATGGTAGCAACCGTAGAGGGAGTGAAAGTGGTAGGCGGTGAATGTGGCTACTCAGTTTCTTCTTCCTCTTCATGTTGAGGCTGCTCCTAAATAGTAGGCATTTTGAGCACAAATTTCCCCATTCTCTTTGTCATTTTGAATGACTAGCCTTCAATTGCCTTCTTGGAATACACCTTATGTTTAGCCTTGTGCTCAGGTGCAACCTTCCTTTTCTTGGATCTCATGACCGACAGGAACTTGGGAGCTTCACTAGATGATCCCATGATGGAACCACTATTAACTTCACTTTCAAGCTCATCCTCGAGCTCCCCATATGTCAATTCTACACCTTGTTCCTTCAGATGGGCAAATTTTCCATCCACCCATTGCCTAGTTTAATGTTTAATAGGGTGAGTGAGAATTTCTAGGTTAGTGACCTCTTCCTCATTCCAACCAATAAATAGTAGGGGCATCTCAGTCAAGGCATGGTATCTATCATCCACAATGTGATGATCCTCAACAATTTGATCAGGTATGGGAAATAGATTGATGGATTTCACAAATTTAGCGGTTATCCTCATGTAGTGTCGCATCTGCACCTCTTTGTCATCATTATAGTTGGCCCAAGAGTCCTCAATGTGAGTGCGGTGGGAATATTGTCTCCCAACCCATTTCTTCAACATGCCCTGAGGGTACAATCTTCCTCTATCGGTGTGAAGGTCCAGGTGATACTCTACCAAATCCTTCTCTAAGTATTTCACACACTGGGTAGTAGGGAAGGAGTATATTCCTTGTCTAAAGGTTATGGGATATGGTACCCCAACTTAATGCTTATCAGTCAATAATGTATGGGTAGTATGTAATTGCTGAGAAACCTCTAGCAAGATGATCCGATCATTAGGGTAGCATGGTAATCAGTAGGATTTTCCTAAGAATCCCTCTACCCTTATGTAAGTGAACTTTGGGAATTGGATGAACAAATATCCAAATTCCCTTTTAAAGGCCTCGATGTTGTGTGTTACCCTTCTCATGAAATCTCCTCCCAAGAGTTTAATTATATGCTCGATGAAGGAATCATTTACTCTTTTGTATTCCCTTTTGAAGTTTTTATATTACAACTAAGGATAGTAGTTGTAAATTTTGAGTTCTCCCCTCTTTGTCCCCAATGTTCCTACACAAAAGAGTCCTTTGTATGGGAATTTCTCTGCTAGGAGATAGACTAGATATGAAGTCATGTAAAAATAGGAGGCCTTCTTGATTGCCAGGAGCTGGTTGTGTAGGTTGTCACATATCATCTTAGCCTAGAGGAATTTATCTTTTACTCATATGATTTCTTCTACAAAGTAGAACATCCACCCTTCAAAGAATGAAGCAGTCGACAGGCCCATTACTCTACTTAGGAGAGTGACCAGGTCATGGTTTTCTTCAAAGAAATAACTCCTAAATAACTTTTGAGGCAACTTGTTGGCATTGCCCCTCTTGTCCTTTAGCCAATGTTGGTTGATCATTCTTTTGCATCTAAGAGGGTCCTGTTACTACACATTTTGTGCAAAGGCCTTTTTTTTCCTCCATCTTGTTGAATGTTGGGATGCCAAGTGTTTTTCCAATAGACTTGGATGACTAATCCACCAGTACTCTCCCTTCCTTATCAATTATTTTCTTGTTAGAGTGATAACACTCTTGATAGGCCATGAATCGCTCTGGAGAAACCAACATAGGGGAAAGCCAACAGCCTTTGCAAGACCACTTCCTTTGATCTTCTGTGCATATTCTATAGTAGGGTTGACCACCACCCTCTATTTGAACTCATCTATATTGAAATTCCCTAGGTCTGTATTTGAGAAGGTGTCTTGAGTGGAGGCGATCTTGAAGGTGCAGTCCACCCTATGAAACTGATACTTCATTTGTTCATTTTCTTATTTTCCCATTAGAGTTCTTGCAGGTTTCTTTCCTTTGTCAGTCTTTCCCAAGAATTTCCCTGATGATCCTTCAACTAGTTCCATAAATCCCGAATGTACAGAGTGCAACAAGTGCATTGATATATCAATAGGGAGAATGTTAGTCAAATCCTCCAAATCCATTGTTAGATCCATTCATATATCTTTAAAATATCATAAGATTCATCATAGTTCACCTTTGGAGTTTCTTAAGGTCATTTGTGTAAATGTGAGTTTAGGGGTACAGGTTTCCCCTAGGCAGAAGTTGTTAGGAGAAAGCCGAAGCAATTAGTAGAAAGCTAGAGCAGAACGACGTTGGGACCATGAAATCTCGTAGACAGCTACCCACATGTGAGTTTTTGCATGGCTTGTTTGGTGAACAAATCTCATATGGAATGATTAAGCACGTGCGAAAGTTGGCTATGAGGCACTTAAAGTTGCAAGATTAATCTTGGTGCTCTTGTGGGTTTGAAAGATGTGGGCATTGTGGGGAGGAAAGCCCCTGAAGTTCAACTGTTAAATAGTGGCATTCGATAGATGGTGATCCACAAGTGGAGTTCCGCATTGCAAAGCCCATAGATGTTTTGATGTTATGAAGCAATCCTTGAGGTCTATCTTTGAAGTCAGCCTTGGGAGTATATAAGTCAAATGGTGGGCCACAGTTACATTCTTGCCATTAAGGAATGACTATATTGGGATGGTGGTCCACATAGGTGGACCCACAGGGACTATTCAGACTAAGGTTGGCGTTGCAAAACTTTGAAGTTAAGGAGGGGATAAATACTTCTCACGGAACTTGCATGGCAGAAGGACATGGGTGCTCGGTCATCATATATTGGCCATAGGTTGATGACTCTCTGAAGACAACCACCCACATGGGTGGACCCACATGCTCATTTATTCTTAATGTTCTACCCGAGGACTTTGAATTTGTGATAGGAAATAGAAATTATGGATTCTACAATGTGGAACATCATGGGAGCTCCATCGTTAAACAATGGCAGAAAGATGGTGGCAAGCCACATGTGAAGACCCATAAGATATTTTGAAAGTAGTCAATTTATGAGTGTATTGGGTTTGGTTCACTCATGGCAAGGGAAAATGTGGAACCTGCATGACAAAATGATGCAGATGTTCCTCCATTAAATGATGATGATGGCATGAAAGTCTGTGTACAATGGTCCGCACTTGTGGGTCCGTAGGAGCTTGTTGACTCGATCATTTTTAATGTTAATCATTTCAGGCAATACAACTGCGAGATTTCTAAGGTAGGATTTATCATTCAAAAAGTTGTTAAAGAACATCCGTGAGGGGATGGAAACTCACAAATGGGGTTTTGTAAATTCTATTGATGAGTTGTTGATTTTACCCACCCAAGATTTTGAAGACTTAAACAAGGGAGGAGGTGGATGGGATAAAGGCCGCAACAGTTTGGTTTAGTTGAATCATCCCTCCAAATTGTGGGTTTTGGCTCCTAAAATCCAAAGACTCATTTCATAGAAGAACCCTAAGAAATAGTCATTTATGAACACATTTGAATCATAGGGGGCTAAAATAATAAGATCCAAATACGTACTCCAATATTATGCAAAGAAAATGATGAATGCCAAAAGCTCGGATATTCCTACGCGCATAGGAGCTCCTCTTCTCTTTGAAATTTAAAAAACAAGGGTGAAAATGAAAATTGAAGCACCTCTATTTATAAGTGGTTTGATCATTAATTCATGCATTAACACCTTAGTACAACGGAAGGTGGGTAGGTAAAGTGTGGAAATCCACGTCAGTGCAGTCATTCAGTGAGGACCTAGGCGGAAAAGATAGATGCAGGACTCACCATGCGGGAAGATGTTGAGGGTTGGCCACTACTTAGTGGTGGAGAGATAGTTGTAGTCTGTATAAGGAGACCTGTAGATGCAGGTCTATAGGGCTTGGTGGACAAGATGGTGAAAGGCAAGAGGCAAACAACAAAGGCCAATGACTTAGTGAATTTTGGATAGGTGATTTTGGTCAAATGGAATTTGATGACTTTAATGCATGTGACAAATTTAAGCTCAGAAAAGGGGGCACATAAAATGAGGCGAGAGAAAAAAAACCTAGTGGGAGAAAAAACAAAAGAAATGGGGGGTCCCCGGTCCAAACGGGGCATGTGTGCTATAGGCACAATGCCAAGTTTTTATCATAGTACTTTTCCAATGTGCCACTATAGTGGTTTTCAATAAAGGATGATTTTTATTTTTAGTATTTTCATTTTTATTTTTGGTTTTTTAGAAGTTTTACCCTCATGTTGAACCACCTGGTGGTACTGATGTAGAAGTGACTCTTATAACATGCCAACAATATCCTATTTGAATAAGTTGGTTTGTTAAGATATGAGCACTTGGGTGCAACCTTGAAGAACTCTGATTTTCCTTGTTGGTACTGAAATTAACCTTGTCTATGTTCACACATTGTGATAAAGTTCCTTCAAAATCCTTATGATGAAGGGTAGCTGCCAATGCACGGTCAGTGTGAGAATTGGATATCATAAATGGAGTCTATGGTGTCATGCATGAAGGAATATGAGATGGATTGGTCGATAGTTTGGAACCTTTGACTCTCCAAACTTTGGAAGATGAGCAATGATGGGTGGGGATGAAGGTTTTCATGGAATTAGGACCTAGCCAATAGATATACTTTGTTCCTTGCTTATGAAGTCTGCTTTTGTATGAGGACTCTTGTGATGGATACATTTCCCTTTTTGATTTTTCCCCATAGTTTCTTTGACTAATGGAGTTTTGGAGGGATGATTTTCTTTAATTTACTTTGGTATCCATTTTTATTTACTTTTTCATTTTTTCTTTACTGTTTCACTTTCTTTGATGATCTTTTCCTTGATTAGATAGGATTTCTTCTTTTTACGTTGGTCCCAATTTTTGTATGAGATGATGGGTGGATGATGATTCATGATATGGCTAGTTGTAGTGTTGACTGCATTTTCATCATAAGGATCCTTCATGCCCCATATGTTGTTGATTTCTATAGATAAGATTGCCCCCAGTGTTGTGAAGGTATTATGAATACCTAATTCTTTACCCCTGATAATGTACCCTTTGATCCATAGCCATTGAATATGACTTGTCATGAGCACATGATATTGTTATGGGTTCCTATTGTTCATGAATATGAACTATTTGCTTCAGTTCTATGACATCGTTCTCTATTGATGTTGCTTCAAAAGTTGTTGATGCTGACTCAAAAGATGTAAATGATGCACAATCACTATAAGAATCAAGAATCTTGACCACTGCTTGCTCTTGTGTGGAAATATCAAGAGTGGGAGACTCTTGTATTGGATGAATAATGTCTATATTATCATTGGAAAGAAACATCTCAAGGGTGATATCAGGGACATATTCAGAGTTTAAAATGGTTTGGAAGATGTCCCTTATCTCTTGGTGAAACTCCAGGGATAGGGGTTCTTGATCCTAAATTGATTTGGAATAACTTTCAATATCCTCAAGAGCCTCCTCTTGACATGATCCTTGGGTGGATGATATATCATCGTTAAAAGACTCTTCACAATAGTTTGTGGGTATGGGTGCAACAAGGGATATTTTTGGCTCATTTATAACTTCTTCAACATGCCCAATCATTGAGTCATATGTAGGAGAGATATCACAATCTGATATCCACTTTATGTCATTACGGTATAAAATAGTGCTAAACACTATTGATGGGTTTGGACTTTGTTTTAAAATAGTATCTTGATACATGTCCAATTCCTCATGTTGTGATATCATGAGTATTGTTTATGTTTTTTGAGGTTGAGGGATTTCTTGAATCTTTTGCTTTTGTATGATCAGACATAGGTTTGTGTAATTTTTTTAGATTTTCATTCCCATATTTTTTATTGACATGAATGTCCCCTTGTTCAATAAGATATTCTATTAGATGTTTGAGTCTAAAACAATTTTTTGTGTTATGACCTTTGTATCAGTGAAATTCACAAAAATGATTGTCTCTATAGCTACGAGGTTTGACTTGTGGCTCTTGATAGTTTGATAAATCTGGGAGTGTGATAAGATTAGACTATATCAACTACTTCAACACATCTTCCATAGATTCCCCTAAGGAAGTGAAATGCCATTTAGGAGCACTATTTTTTCTTTGTTGTCCATGTTGAGTGGTTGTAGCATTGATTATTAGTTGATTGTTTGGTGGTTGCACATATAGTTGTTGGGTTTTTTCTTGTCTAGGGGTAGTTAAGACCACCTTTGCATCAACAACACCATCACTAGTAACATTATTTTTCTTGTCCCAAAAGTGGGATTTTTCATTAGAACTAGTGTATGGGTGGTTGTCTCTATATCTTGTGTGTGTCCCTGTGAGATTAGAGCTTGCTTGATGTTAAGGGCCCTAGGGACAAGCTCGTCATAGGACGTGATGTACTACATTTTTAAGTGGAAAGATAGATTTGGATCTATATTTTCTATGATAATTCCACTTGTTGTTCATCGATAAGTTTCCACTTTATTTCACTGGATCTTTGCCTCCATCATTACAAGAAATTAGAGAAAGATTCTCCTTTGTTTTGTTTGAGAGTATTAAACTCTTCTAAGCTTACATAGATGTCAAGATTGAAGGAGAAGTGATCTATGAATTTTTCAAAGATTTCTTGGAAAAATTTTATGCCTAGAGGCAATTGAGAAAACCAATCCATGGAAGGACCTATTAAAATTCATGGGAAAAGGCACATCAAATAGGATTCATTATAGGCAACCTCCATACAAACGACATTAAAATCTTTGATATGGTCCACAGGACTTACTCTCCCTCTATATTTATTAAACTTGTGGATTTCAAAAATAGGAGGGAATGGTACCATTGCAATGTTTTGATCGAATGGATAAGGGAATAGGATTTGTTGTGTATGGGGCTTCTTCATCTTTCCCATTCGGAAAATCCTACATTTCTTGTGATAATTCATTAAGTTGTGATGCTATATCATCTTGTGGGTTTGGTGGAGGAACATATGTTACATATTATGAGATGGTGGATGAAGTGTATGTGGGATTCTAATATGATAAGGTGTTGTATGGTGTGTATGATGGTGTGGGATAAGGTGATGATGGTGTAGGCATATATGTTCCTAACATGTTTGGGTTGATGATATTTTGTTGAGGGTTATAGTATAGACCCTATTGTTGTTGTTGTTGTTAAGCTAAGGGGCATATTGCTAAGAAAGCAATTTTGTTTGGGCTTGTGTATTAAGATTGTTTTGATGGGTTGTTGTTTTGTGCTACTAGGTTACTTTGTTGTTTTTGCACTACTAAGGTTGCTTGTTGTTGTGTTGCTAAGGCTACTTGATGTTGCTGTTGTGCTACTAAGGCTACTTGTTGTTTTTGTGCTACTAATGTTGCTTCTTCTTGTTGTTGTTGTTTTAAGGCTTCTCGTTGTTGTTGTTAGGATGGCTTGTTGATAAGCCTGTTGTGCTTGCAATGTAGGATCGTTTGATTATTGAGACATCTGCAATGGGTTTTGGGTGTTTATGTTTTGATTGGATTGCGAGTTGTTGATGAGAGGTTGGGGGTTCCCTTGGTTTAACATTCCTTATAGGATAGTGGATTGAGGTGGAGGAATGTAAGTTTGAGGTCTCATTTGATTTTGCATGACGTGGGGAACCAAGGGGAAAGATGATGTTGGTGTCATTTATTATTGCAATGGTAATGGCACATTCATACCTTGTAACTAATTAAAAGGGTTCCCTTGTTGTATTTGAGGTTGGATCAAGGTATTACCTTGGTTGATGGGATTTGTAACCAAGGTGTTGTTTTGATAGATGGGTTTGATGTGGATCGTGGATTAACTTGGGTAGCTTGGGTAGCTTGGGTAACCACTTATTTCAATGTGTCAATGAGGTTGGTGGAACTACTTTTAAATGGTTGAATTTGTGTGAGAGTGCTAACTTGACCTTGTTTTCCTACTTGAGGCACTTGGTCCACATTACCCTGTGTAACATTAGGCATACTTGGGGTATTTGTGGTGATGGATGAAGATGGTTGTGCTCAAAATGTTGAGGTTGTTGTGGCATCATGGAATGTAAGTGGTTTTCCAAATGTTGGTGTCCAACTTGTGTTTTGGGGAAGGTTGGCAGTTAATGGAATGGGCATTTTGTGAATACCCATAGTTGTGTTTGTTCCTAAACATGAAGTGAGACCAAGGTTGGATCCTAGCCTAGTTGTAAGAATAGATGTTAAAGGTTGACTTGGCACAAGGGTTGGAGTTGGTTGAATCGTAGATGAATTCAAGCCTTGTGTCAATGATTGTGCAACAAAAGATGGGGAAATTGGAGCCACATTTTTTAAGGTTTAATGCTCCATGATTTATTCCCTAGTAAGTCCAAATGGTTTTTTCATGACATCTTCTATCTCATACAACCCTGATGGAGACGAGGGTTATTGTGATGGGGTAACTTGACTTCTTGGATAAAATTTTTGTGGATTGAGATCACTAATGTTAGATGAGACTTTGGTTTTCTCCATGATTCTCTTGTGGTGTGATCTTATCTTTACCATAAATTATGAGTCACCTATGGGAGAGTTGTGTTGGGATTAATAATGTTTAAACTCTCTAGTTGACTCAAATTTAGGTAAAAGGGATGCTTTAAGTCTTTTTGGAGCAATGGTCATAATGGGAGATGAAAAGGTGAATGATATGGGAAGTGATATTTTGCAAGTGTTTTGGGAAAACACTTTTGACTTCAGTTTCATGTTTTGATGTTAGGATAAAGAATTTTTATGAACTTGGAAATATTTGGGGTAGACTCGTGAACTTCAAGATAAAATAGTTCAAAGATGATAACTAACTTAACTAAGTGCATGGAAAATGATTCATTTTACATACAAAGTAGCTAAGTTAGGGGTTGGTTTGATAGATGTTTAAGTCAAAAAGTGTTGGTGTATTCAAAAATTTTGCAAAGTTTGATGAAGTGAAGGATGAGTTTTGATGAAGGGGTGGATGAAATGTTTGACCTGATGTTGACCTATAGTGAACCTTTGTTTTCCAAGACCAAGGTAGTGAGAAACAGGTTATACCTCTAAAGTGATCAAACCATAAGGACTCAATGATTTTGGTAAAATAGAACTCAAATGATTTTAGAAATAGGACCCAATAATTTTGGTAAAGTGAAACTCAATGAATTTGGATAATGAAACTCAATTATTTTGGACTCAATGTTTTGCAATGTTTTCCTTGTATGGTAGTGGGTGTAAGGTCAATTTGTTCAATCGGAGTGATTGGATGCCAAATGGGCATGTCAGTGTAAGGAAAGTGAGGGTGCAGAAAATGCCTTCCTAATGAAAAATCCTCAGGAAAGAAGTGCAGAAAAAACATCAATTTAACAAGTTACATTCATTTGAGATGTACATTCACAGAAAAAAAGGATAGACAAAAAACCAAATAGAGAGATAACACCAAGTCTACATGGGAAAACCCTTACGGGAGAAAAACCCACACACCAAGTAAATTCACTTTGTATTATAGTAAATAGATTACATATAGAGTTACAAACTTCACTCTCAGATGTTAACTCACATCAGCAATACAATCCCCTTGGTCGACCTCACTCACAGACAACCATTCACCTCTCATTGTTACAATGCTCGTAAAGCATACAAAGTAAAAACATACACAACAACCATTAGGTTTTCATTAATTTCATTATCTTCACCAACAATCTTCCTTCATCTTGAGCCATGCACACCACCATCCAGCAAGCATCGAGTTTCCCAACAATAAATTTGGTTACAGAGAATATAACCATATTTTAACTTTTTCAACCCCTGAGTCAGATTATGCATTTAATGCAAATATATCATTATTAGGAAATACAACTTTTGGTCCAATGATCGTTGATTCACAAGAGTGATGTAGAATCAATGAATGAATTTGTGCCAAATTTTGACACATCACTTGTCCATCGATTTGACTATCATACCAATATATCAGCTTGTTCCATGTGGTCCCCACTATCCACATAGCATCCATGTCACTGACGTATAGCTAACGTCACCATCCACATAGACCAATCCACCATCCATTGGTCATGTCACCAAATTGAGAGAAATATTAACTTCACAACCTCCAGTCAGAAGTTAGAAAATTCCATAAACTTGCGACAACAAGAAAGGGATTGCTAGGTCGAGGAAAACCCAAACTTTAGAACCTCCAGTCGGGGTTAGGAAAATCCTAAAATTCTTGACAACAAAGAGATCACCCTATTAGAAGGTTACGAAACTTTTGAACCCCGTGACATGAGTTTCAAAGTTCAAAAATATAGGGATCCTGCGACCAGCTTGATGTTGCCCAGTTATAAACTTTCAAAACCCCACGACTTAGGTTACTAGGTTAGAGATTTTGGCGATAGGCCGACAATGAAAGCCAACAAAGGGGGAAAATACCAAGTTTTTAGCAGAGGTTCAAGCCAACAAGTTGAGGCACATTTTCCATCAAGCTCCCACTTGATGAAGACTTACTGTCTTCCTCTAAACTCAAAATTATTGAAGGTCATAGGCCCCAAGGCCCATTGAACTAGAAAACCACCTATACTTGTCTATGCTCTCAAGCTTTGTCAATGCATCAACGACATTCTACAGAGTATTAACCTTTTATAGACTACCCTATCCATCTTCCACCATATCACAAATGAAATGTTACTGTACATCAATGTGCTTTGTCCTGGCATGGAAAGTGGGATTCTTCACCAAATAAATTAAACTTTGACTATCACATCAAATCATAATCTACCCTGCATTAAACCCAATATCTAAACACAAATTTCTAAGACAAACAACTTCTTTGCAAGCGTGTTTTGCTGCCATATACTCTGCCTCAATAGTAGATAAAGTGACTACAGCCTACTAGTTGCTCATCCAACTCACTGCTCCACCAAATAACATGAAGATGTATCCACTAGTGGATCTTCTACTGTTAATGTCCCCTACCCAATCATAATCCACATACCCATGAATGCTAAGAGATCTTTGTGATCCAACCAATTTTACATGATAACAAAAAAAAAATTAGAGGTACCCTTCAAGTATCTGAAAACTCTCTTCACATCATCCCAATGCAGTCTTCCTAGATTAGCCATAAACCGACTAAGAACTCCCACTGTTTGGGAAATGTCTAGTCTTGTATAGACCATTGCATACACTAAATTGCCAACAACACTTGCATATGGCACCCTGGTCATGTCCTCCATCTCAGTAGGAGATTTTGGACAATCTTCAACAGATAGCTTCATTCACTGCAACACTAGAACAACTAGTTGCTCAATCAGTCATCCCAAATATTTATAGGACAGTGTTGATATACTTACTTTGACTGAGCCAAAGCTTTCTCCTTCCACTATCCCTTTTTATTTCCATCCCCAGAATATACCTTGCTACACCTAGATCTTTCATTTTGAACCTTGTAGAAAAATGAGATTTTAGATCAGAAATCATAGTCTTACTATTTCCTCTGAACAACATATCATCCACGTATAGGGTAATAATAAGAACACGATCATTTTCAGTTTTGTAACACACACAATAATTAGATTTTGATCTCACAAATCCCAGTGACAACACAAAGGTTTCAAAATTTTGGTACCACATTCTAGGCGATTGCTTCAAACCATACAGAGATTTCTTCAACTTGCAAACCAGGCTTTCTTTACATTTTTCAACAAAGTGCTTAGGCTGGGACATATAAATTTCTTCTTCCAATGCTCCATGAAGAAATGTTGTCTTCACATCCATCTGTTTGATCTCTAAGCCATATGTTGCTGCATGTGACAAAAGAAATCTGATAGATGTCAACTTAGCTACAGGAGAAAATATTTCTCCATAATCAATTCCCTCCACCTGGGAATAACTTTTCATAACCAACCGAGCTTTATACTTTTCAACACTCCCATCTAGACCAATATTCTTCTTAAATACCCATTTATAGCTAATAGGCTTTCGTCCTTCAGGAAAAGGTACCAAATCCTAGGTTTCATTCTTTTTCAAAGATGCCATTTCCTCATTCATGGCTTCCAACAAAGAATTTGAATCAAACACATTAATTTCCTCTTTCACAGTCCTAGGCTCATCAATGCTAGCAATCAAAGCATAGGCATAGTTTGAATCCAACATAGAAAATCCATACCTATCAGGTTTGCACTTTTCACATGTAGACCTCCTCACAAGCTGAGGCCGAGGCTGTGGTTCTTCTTCTTCTGAACTCTCAAAGCTACTAGAACTCTCAGTTTCAGGTACACTTTGTAGTTCCCCTTTATCTAGAGTTTGAGGAATTTCAACTACATCATTCTTCTTTTCCTTTTTATCTGTCTCTAACTACAGACCAACTATTGAAGGCTTTAGCTCATGAAATATTACTTATGTTGTAAAAAACCTTCTTAGTAACAGGATTCTAAAGCTTGTATCCTTTCACACCAACTCCATAGCGAATGAAGATACATTTGATAGCCTTGTTCTCCAACTTTGATCTCTTCTCATTCAACACATATGTATATGCCTCACAACCAAAGATTTAGGTAATTAAATTAAATATTTTCATTTATTTAATTTAATGAGATGAAATGTTAGCATGAAAGGGGGAATTAACCCGATGAAATGAATTAGGTTAATAGATGTGAATGATGACATTAATTAAATAGATGGGATAATTTAATCAATTTAAGTGAAAATATGATGGATTTCAAGAGGAAATGATGTTAGTATACCTGATTTGAGTATCTGATATCATTCAGGACATTTTTTAGTGTCTACCTAGGTTATAGCTCTTGTGATGGTGTGTGAATCAAGTTGCCATGTTGTTGACAACACTTGCAAACTTTTATAATGTTAAATGTGTCTTGCTCCATTGTGGGCCAGTAATATCTTGTATGTCTAGTAGCTTCTTGAATAATGACGATCCACTAGAATGGGCCTCACAAATACCTCAATGCACTTCATTTAGGCCAATTTGATCTTCTTCTAACTTTTTGTGGGACATCAAAAAGGGCACAAATGGTAGCCATGGCATCAACTACTTTGTTGTTTATTCTAGGTTTTTGATCAAACTAGATTTGTGTGAAGTACTCTTTGAAGTTGTCCACCATGAGTTTGTAGGGTAATAACTTGTCATCCTTTGTTTGATATTCATCATTTACCTATTTGATGACCAATTGGGAGTCACCATAAACTTGTAGTTTTAATATTTTCCATTAGATGTGTATAGGAGCGAATTTTCATCCCTTACACAAA
The DNA here is from genome assembly GCA_007258455.2 of Sequoia sempervirens. Lineage (NCBI taxonomy): Eukaryota > Viridiplantae > Streptophyta > Pinopsida > Cupressales > Cupressaceae > Sequoia > Sequoia sempervirens. The sequence continues at coordinate 35,324,288 of VDFB02353493.1, forward strand.
TTCCCCTTTTACACATCCTCACCTTAGAAAATCAAATACGAAGGAAAAATTCCACATCAGCAAGCTTCCTTCATTCCACTTGACATTCATCTTTTGCGTAGGTAGAAGAATATTTGTTGGAGATGTGCGTGTGGTGCGCTTACGTCCCTAATGGATTCATGCTTCTAAAGTTGGCAGAGGCATTACACTTCCTATTGGGAATGATTTGTAACATCACTCTTCGACCAACCGACCCAAAAAAATGCCTTATTCTCCTCATCTCACCTTCAAAAAGATGCATTCTTCATGCAACTCAATCCATTTTGGAAATCTCCAAGCATTTACTTCATCTCTTTGGTATCACTTCTTACAATCTCTTCACTTCCATCACTTCAAGCAGCACTTTGTCACTTCATAGTGGCAACAACAACACTCCATCAACTCCATAAAGAAAGTGTGGAACAATCCATTGCAGCGTGGGATTGAGGTTTTGCAACACCTCCCTCCATCACAATTTGGTTGTGGTGATTGTTCAAGCCTTCTTTCTCCATCATTTTGTAGTGAGCTCTTGGTGGAGGTGGTAATGATTTGCTCCTCTCCTTTACAATTTGGTTGAGTAGCTTTATATTATTCTGTAGTGTTATTCATGTTTTCTTTCTTTACTTATTTATCATACATTTCTCTACCATTGCTATCTTGGCTATCCATGGAGGTGGAAACACTGAAACAGGGGTCTGACTGAGGAAGATCCCTATATAGCCCCCAACAATTCTCCCTCTTTCTTGTGTGTAGGTGGTTGTGCATGTGGAGCTAGCTGGTGGACGAGCATCTTTGTGAGATTATCTTTGTCACCTTAGCCTTCATATATATACTTTATCATATTTGTTTGTATCTTTCCTACTTCATAGTTCTATTTTTTTCCCTTAGAAGTTACTAGCTAGGCCGTCATCTTGTTTTCTGGTGGTTCATATTGTGTTTTTGGTCCTCTAGTCGTATGGATGCCAACACACCTGAGAGATGCCAACATTTCGTGTTGTCATCCCAAATGTTAGGGTTAGAAGGAAAATATCTAATAGTTAAATGTAGATTTGATCAATAAATTAGAGAAATAAAACACAAAAAAAATTATAGTAGAAACAAGACAAAACATAGAATTTAATGTGGTTCACCCAATCCGGGCTACATCCACAAAACTGTAGCCATCCAATGATTTTATTATCCAGTGTAAAACATATTACAATCTTGCTAATAATGCCCGACTACAACCCCCATCCAAACTGCTTATAACAAGCTTTTTAGAAGCTTCCAAAATTAGGGTTTTACATGAAGAGTGTGCAGTATAACATGATCAGTCACCACATACAAACAATCTCCCACTTGGAGACTGATCAGGCTCCACACCAACACAATTTCCCACTTGGAGACTGATCCTGATAATAACACTGCACTTATAGCTCCCACTGGAAATAAGCATCTTGGACCCTGCTGCTCTGTTATCTTGAATTTAACCTTGAAGGCCAACCGAAGCTGAAGAGGAGCTCAGTTTCTCCCTTGTCACTGCCTTTGTAAAAATATCCACTGGATTGGCATCTATATGTATATTTTCCAGCTTTAACTTTCCATCCTCTAACACTGACCGAATGAAATGATATGTCCACTGTATGTGTTTGGTTTTAGAGTGCAAGACATAATTCTTTGCAAGATGTATAGCACTCTAGCTATCTCTAAACAAGTAATTTCTAGTTTGTTGTTTTCCCAACTCTTCAATGAAAATTTATAGCCATATCATCTCCTTTTCTACCTCTGTTGCAACAACATACTTTGCCTATGTGGTGGATACAAACTCAACCACCTTTTTGTAATTGAAAAAATGCACCACTATTGTCCCACCAACTGTAAGTACATAACCTGTGGTACTCCACCTAGTATCTACATCCCTTTCCAAATCTGAGTCAACATAACCTTTTAAATCAGTATTATAGCCCCCAAAACGTAAACTCTTATTAGATGTACCTCTCAAATACTTGAGAATCCATTTTACCACATTACAATGCTCAACATCGGGATGACTCCATATACTACTAACAACTCCTATAGCATAAAGTACATCTGGCCATGCATATCATGGCATACATTAAACTACCTACAGCTAAAGCATATGGTACCTTGGACATTTTTTCTTCCTCCTCTTGTGTCTTTGGACACATATCCTGAGTCAATTTGACATGATTGGGCAAAGGTGTGTTGAAAACTTTTGCATTCTCCATATCAAATCTCTACAACACTTTTTCAACATAATCAGCCTAAGATAAAAATAATTTTCTATTTTTCCTATCTCTTGTAATCTTCATACCAAGGATTTTCTTTGTTGCCCCCAAATCCTTCATAGCAAATGAATTTGCTAATTTTTGTTTTAACTCCTTTATGTGATCCATG
>VDFB02353493.1:35326802-35484291 GCA_007258455.2 Sequoia sempervirens
ACAAGTAGCCTTAGTAGCACAACAGCAACATCAAGTAGCCTTAGCAACACAACAACAAGCAACCTTAGTAGCACAAAAACAACAAGTAGCCTTAGTAGCACAAAAACAACATCAAGCAGCCTTAGCAACACAAAAACAAAAACAACAAGAAGCAACCTTAGCAGTGAAAGAAAAAAAATAAGTCCAACAAGCTACCTTAGTAGCACAACAACAAGCCCAACAAAAAGAATTGCTTTCTTAGCAATATGCCCCACAACAACAACTGCTCACACAACAACAACAACAACAACAATAGGGTCTATACTATAACCCTCAACAAAATATCATCAACCCAAACATGTTAGGAACATATATGCCTACACCATCATCACCTTATCCCACACCATCATACACACCATACAACACCTTATCATATTAGAATCCCACATACACTTCATCCACCATCTCATAATATGTAACATATGTTCCTCCACCAAACCCACAAGATGATATAGCATCACAACTTAATGAATTATCACAAGAAATGTAGGATTTTCCGAATGGGAAAGATGAAGAAGCCCCATACACAACAAATCCTATTCCCTTATCCATTCGATCAAAACATTGCAATGGTACCATTCCCTCCTATTTTTGAAATCCACAAGTTTAATAAATATAGAGGGAGAGTAAGTCCTGTGGACCATATCAAAGATTTTAATGTCGTTTGTATGGAGGTTGCCTATAATGAATCCTATTTGATGTGCCTTTTCCCATGAATTTTAATAGGTCCTTCCATGGATTGGTTTTCTCAATTGCCTCTAGGCATAAAATTTTTCCAAGAAATCTTTGAAAAATTCATAGATCACTTCTCCTTCAATCTTGACATCTATGTAAGCTTAGAAGAGTTTAATACTCTCAAACAAAACAAAGGAGAATCTTTCTCTAATTTCTTGTAATGATGGAGGCAAAGATCCAGTGAAATAAAGTGGAAACTTATCGATGAACAACAAGTGGAATTATCATAGAAAATATAGATCCAAATCTATCTTTCCACTTAAAAATGTAGTACATCACGTCCTATGACGAGCTTGTCCCTAGGGCCCTTAACATCAAGCAAGCTCTAATCTCACAGGGACACACACAAGATATAGAGACAACCACCCATACACTAGTTCTAATGAAAAATCCCACTTTTGGGACAAGAAAAATAATGTTACTAGTGATGGTGTTGTTGATGCAAAGGTGGTCTTAACTACCCCTAGACAAGAAAAAACCCAACAACTATATGTGCAACCACCAAACAATCAACTAATAATCAATGCTACAACCACTCAACATGGACAACAAAGAAAAAATAGTGCTCCTAAATGGCATTTCACTTCCTTAGGGGAATCTATGGAAGATGTGTTGAAGTAGTTGATATAGTCTAATCTTATCACACTCCCAGATTTATCAAACTATCAAGAGCCACAAGTCAAACCTCGTAGCTATAGAGACAATCATTTTTGTGAATTTCACTGATACAAAGGTCATAACACAAAAAATTGTTTTAGACTCAAACATCTAATAGAATATCTTATTGAACAAGGGGACATTCATGTCAATAAAAAATATGGGAATGAAAATCTAAAAAAATTACACAAACCTATGTCTGATCATACAAAAGCAAAAGATTCAAGAAATCCCTCAACCTCAAAAAACATAAACAATACTCATGATATCACAACATGAGGAATTGGACATGTATCAAGATACTATTTTAAAACAAAGTCCAAACCCATCAATAGTGTTTAGCACTATTTTATACCGTAATGACATAAAGTGGATATCAGATTGTGATATCTCTCCTACATATGACTCAATGATTGGGCATGTTGAAGAAGTTATAAATGAGCCAAAAATATCCCTTGTTGCACCCATACCCACAAACTATTGTGAAGAGTCTTTTAACGATGATATATCATCCACCCAAGGATCATGTCAAGAGGAGGCTCTTGAGGATATTGAAAGTTATTCCAAATCAATTTAGGATCAAGAACCCCTATCCCTGGAGTTTCACCAAGAGATAAGGGACATCTTCCAAACCATTTTAAACTCTGAATATGTCCCTGATATCACCCTTGAGATGTTTCTTTCCAATGATAATATAGACATTATTCATCCAATACAAGAGTCTCCCACTCTTGATATTTCCACACAAGAGCAAGCAGTGGTCAAGATTCTTGATTCTTATAGTGATTGTGCATCATTTACATCTTTTGAGTCAGCATCAACAACTTTTGAAGCAACATCAATAGAGAACGATGTCATAGAACTGAAGCAAATAGTTCATATTCATGAACAATAGGAACCCATAACAATATCATGTGCTCATGACAAGTCATATTCAATGGCTATGGATCAAAGGGTACATTATCAGGGGTAAAGAATTAGGTATTCATAATACCTTCACAACACTGGGGGCAATCTTATCTATAGAAATCAACAACATATGGGGCATGAAGGATCCTTATGATGAAAATGCAGTCAACACTACAACTAGCCATATCATGAATCATCATCCACCCATCATCTCATACAAAAATTGGGACCAACGTAAAAAGAAGAAATCCTATCTAATCAAGGAAAAGATCATCAAAGAAAGTGAAACAGTAAAGAAAAAATGAAAAAGTAAATAAAAATGGATACCAAAGTAAATTAAAGAAAATCATCCCTCCAAAACTCCATTAGTCAAAGAAACTATGGGGAAAAATCAAAAAGGGAAATGTATCCATCACAAGAGTCCTCATACAAAAGCAGACTTCATAAGCAAGGAACAAAGTATATCTATTGGCTAGGTCCTAATTCCATGAAAACCTTCATCCCCACCCATCATTGCTCATCTTCCAAAGTTTGGAGAGTCAAAGGTTCCAAACTATCGACCAATCCATCTCATATTCCTTCATGCATGACACCATAGACTCCATTTATGATATCCAATTCTCACACTGACCGTGCATTGGCAGCTACCCTTCATCATAAGGATTTTGAAGGAACTTTATCACAATGTGTGAACATAGACAAGGTTAATTTCAGTACCAACAAGGAAAATCAGAGTTCTTCAAGGTTGCACCCAAGTGCTCATATCTTAACAAACCAACTTATTCAAATAGGATATTGTTGGCATGTTATAAGAGTCACTTCTACATCAGTACCACCAGGTGGTTCAACATGAGGGTAAAACTTCTAAAAAACCAAAAATAAAAATGAAAATACTAAAAATAAAAATCATCCTTTATTGAAAACCACTATAGTGGCACATTGGAAAAGTACTATGATAAAAACTTGGCATTGTGCCTATAGCACACATGCCCCGTTTGGACCGGGGACCCCCCATTTCTTTTGTTTTTTCTCCCACTAGGTTTTTTTTCTCTCGCCTCATTTTATGTGCCCCCTTTTCTGAGCTTAAATTTGTCACATGCATTAAAGTCATCAAATTCCATTTGACCAAAATCACCTATCCAAAATTCACTAAGTCATTGGCCTTTGTTGTTTGCCTCTTGCCTTTCACCATCTTGTCCACCAAGCCCTATAGACCTGCATCTACAGGTCTCCTTATACAGACTACAACTATCTCTCCACCACTAAGTAGTGGCCAACCCTCAACATCTTCCCGCATGGTGAGTCCTGCATCTATCTTTTCCGCCTAGGTCCTCACTGAATGACTGCACTGACGTGGATTTCCACACTTTACCTACCCACCTTCCGTTGTACTAAGGTGTTAATGCATGAATTAATGATCAAACCACTTATAAATAGAGGTGCTTCAATTTTCATTTTCACCCTTGTTTTTTAAATTTCAAAGAGAAGAGGAGCTCCTATGCGCGTAGGAATATCCGAGCTTTTGGCATTCATCATTTTCTTTGCATAATATTGGAGTACGTATTTGGATCTTATTATTTTAGCCCCCTATGATTCAAATGTGTTCATAAATGACTATTTCTTAGGGTTCTTCTATGAAATGAGTCTTTGGATTTTAGGAGCCAAAACCCACAATTTGGAGGGATGATTCAACTAAACCAAACTGTTGCGGCCTTTATCCCATCCACCTCCTCCCTTGTTTAAGTCTTCAAAATCTTGGGTGGGTAAAATCAACAACTCATCAATAGAATTTACAAAACCCCATTTGTGAGTTTCCATCCCCTCACGGATGTTCTTTAACAACTTTTTGAATGATAAATCCTACCTTAGAAATCTCGCAGTTGTATTGCCTGAAATGATTAACATTAAAAATGATCGAGTCAACAAGCTCCTACGGACCCACAAGTGCGGACCATTGTACACAGACTTTCATGCCATCATCATCATTTAATGGAGGAACATCTGCATCATTTTGTCATGCAGGTTCCACATTTTCCCTTGCCATGAGTGAACCAAACCCAATACACTCATAAATTGACTACTTTCAAAATATCTTATGGGTCTTCACATGTGGCTTGCCACCATCTTTCTGCCATTGTTTAACGATGGAGCTCCCATGATGTTCCACATTGTAGAATCCATAATTTCTATTTCCTATCACAAATTCAAAGTCCTCGGGTAGAACATTAAGAATAAATGAGCATGTGGGTCCACCCATGTGGGTGGTTGTCTTCAGAGAGTCATCAACCTATGGCCAATATATGATGACCGAGCACCCATGTCCTTCTGCCATGCAAGTTCCGTGAGAAGTATTTATCCCCTCCTTAACTTCAAAGTTTTGCAACGCCAACCTTAGTCTGAATAGTCCCTGTGGGTCCACCTATGTGGACCACCATCCCAATATAGTCATTCCTTAATGGCAAGAATGTAACTGTGGCCCACCATTTGACTTATATACTCCCAAGGCTGACTTCAAAGATAGACCTCAAGGATTGCTTCATAACATCAAAACATCTATGGGCTTTGCAATGCGGAACTCCACTTGTGGATCACCATCTATCGAATGCCACTATTTAACAGTTGAACTTCAGGGGCTTTCCTCCCCACAATGCCCACATCTTTCAAACCCACAAGAGCACCAAGATTAATCTTGCAACTTTAAGTGCCTCATAGCCAACTTTCGCACGTGCTTAATCATTCCATATGAGATTTGTTCACCAAACAAGCCATGCAAAAACTCACATGTGGGTAGCTGTCTACGAGATTTCATGGTCCCAACGTCGTTCTGCTCTAGCTTTCTACTAATTGCTTCGGCTTTCTCCTAACAACTTCTGCCTAGGGGAAACCTGTACCCCTAAACTCACATTTACACAAATGACCTTAAGAAACTCCAAAGGTGAACTATGATGAATCTTATGATATTTTAAAGATATATGAATGGATCTAACAATGGATTTGGAGGATTTGACTAACATTCTCCCTATTGATATATCAATGCACTTGTTGCACTCTGTACATTCGGGATTTATGGAACTAGTTGAAGGATCATCAGGGAAATTCTTGGGAAAGACTGACAAAGGAAAGAAACCTGCAAGAACTCTAATGGGAAAATAAGAAAATGAACAAATGAAGTATCAGTTTCATAGGGTGGACTGCACCTTCAAGATCGCCTCCACTCAAGACACCTTCTCAAATACAGACCTAGGGAATTTCAATATAGATGAGTTCAAATAGAGGGTGGTGGTCAACCCTACTATAGAATATGCACAGAAGATCAAAGGAAGTGGTCTTGCAAAGGCTGTTGGCTTTCCCCTATGTTGGTTTCTCCAGAGCGATTCATGGCCTATCAAGAGTGTTATCACTCTAACAAGAAAATAATTGATAAGGAAGGGAGAGTACTGGTGGATTAGTCATCCAAGTCTATTGGAAAAACACTTGGCATCCCAACATTCAACAAGATGGAGGAAAAAAAAGGCCTTTGCACAAAATGTGTAGTAACAGGACCCTCTTAGATGCAAAAGAATGATCAACCAACATTGGCTAAAGGACAAGAGGGGCAATGCCAACAAGTTGCCTCAAAAGTTATTTAGGAGTTATTTCTTTGAAGAAAACCATGACCTGGTCACTCTCCTAAGTAGAGTAATGGGCCTGTCGACTGCTTCATTCTTTGAAGGGTGGATGTTCTACTTTGTAGAAGAAATCATATGAGTAAAAGATAAATTCCTCTAGGCTAAGATGATATGTGACAACCTACACAACCAGCTCCTGGCAATCAAGAAGGCCTCCTATTTTTACATGACTTCATATCTAGTCTATCTCCTAGCAGAGAAATTCCCATACAAAGGACTCTTTTGTGTAGGAACATTGGGGACAAAGAGGGGAGAACTCAAAATTTACAACTACTATCCTTAGTTGTAATATAAAAACTTCAAAAGGGAATACAAAAGAGTAAATGATTCCTTCATCGAGCATATAATTAAACTCTTGGGAGGAGATTTCATGAGAAGGGTAACACACAACATCGAGGCCTTTAAAAGGGAATTTGGATATTTGTTCATCCAATTCCCAAAGTTCACTTACATAAGGGTAGAGGGATTCTTAGGAAAATCCTACTGATTACCATGCTACCCTAATGATCGGATCATCTTGCTAGAGGTTTCTCAGCAATTACATACTACCCATACATTATTGACTGATAAGCATTAAGTTGGGGTACCATATCCCATAACCTTTAGACAAGGAATATACTCCTTCCCTACTACCCAGTGTGTGAAATACTTAGAGAAGGATTTGGTAGAGTATCACCTGGACCTTCACACCGATAGAGGAAGATTGTACCCTCAGGGCATGTTGAAGAAATGGGTTGGGAGACAATATTCCCACCGCACTCACATTGAGGACTCTTGGGCCAACTATAATGATGACAAAGAGGTGCAGATGCGACACTACATGAGGATAACCGCTAAATTTGTGAAATCCATCAATCTATTTCCCATACCTGATCAAATTGTTGAGGATCATCACATTGTGGATGATAGATACCATGCCTTGACTGAGATGCCCCTACTATTTATTGGTTGGAATGAGGAAGAGGTCACTAACCTAGAAATTCTCACTCACCCTATTAAACATTAAACTAGGCAATGGGTGGATGGAAAATTTGCCCATCTGAAGGAACAAGGTGTAGAATTGACATATGGGGAGCTCGAGGATGAGCTTGAAAGTGAAGTTAATAGTGGTTCCATCATGGGATCATCTAGTGAAGCTCCCAAGTTCCTGTCGGTCATGAGATCCAAGAAAAGGAAGGTTGCACCTGAGCACAAGGCTAAACATAAGGTGTATTCCAAGAAGGCAATTGAAGGCTAGTCATTCAAAATGACAAAGAGAATGGGGAAATTTGTGCTCAAAATGCCTACTATTTAGGAGCAGCCTCAACATGAAGAGGAAGAAGAAACTGAGTAGCCACATTCACCGCCTACCACTTTCACTCCCTCTACGGTTGCTACCATCACCACTCCTCCACCTTCCACATCCAAGTCCTTTCCTGTCTCATTTTTTCCCACAGTGGAAATCTTAGTCCACCTCACCTCCACCTTTCCAACTACTACAATAATGGTATTGAACTTTTCCTCTTTGACCATGTCCCCACTGTCCTCTTCCTCACTCCCTCCTCAACTACCTACTTTTTCTACTCTACCACTATCCATGCAATCAAAATATATGGCACCACCCATCTTGTCGCAAGCCTTTGTAGCATACATGTGAAATGTGCCTATTGAGGTCTCTAGGGTAATCCTTGACCCCAAGTTCCAAGAATTAATGGCTCAACTTGTTGTTTCTTTGCCTCTTCACTCACCTCCTACTGAACCACCAAAAATGGAGGCCACAATGTAAATCTCAGAAGAAATGGAAAGAATTAGAGTGAAACAACACAAAGAGGCCATACAAGACATGGTTGAGGAACCTGAGGATTTAGATAAAGATGATTACTTTGAACATTTGGAGGGAAGATTATGTATAAACTTGGACAAGGTTAAGGGTAACAAAATTTTGAAGAAGATACTGAGGCTCTTGATGAGCACTATGTAGTAGAGACATCGGATCAGGAGCTAGAAGAAGAGACATGCCAAGAGGAGCACCACTCCGAGGAAGGGAAGATGGACACAGATCTAGATATAGAAATACTTAAAGATCCTCCACAGACTAGCCAAGATGAGGGCCTGATACAAGAAGAAGTACCTTTGGGAAGGGAGGAAGAGAAAGATAAAGAAGAAGAGAAAGATGCACAAGAATAGAGCACTAAGCCTAAACACAATGTTGGGATTGAGCATGAAGAAGAGAGTGTGCCTCAAAAAGAAGGTACCATCAAAGAAAATGTGGCCACTACTGAGCCTAATACAATAAATAATACACTAGAAAAGGAGGAAAATGAGGAGAAAAATAATGACGAAGAGACTCCTAGTAATGAAGAAGATCAACCGTAGAAAGAAAAGGAAGAGGAAGGTGATCATGAATCACCAAAGGGTCAAATAGAGGTTCTCGCCTGGCTAGAACAACAATTGAAGAAGAACGATCTAGTGGTTGTTGATCGAAAGGCGAGGCTAGAAGCAATTTTGGCTAGAGCCCAAAAGAGGACCCAAAGGGATAAGAGGCATAAAATCAGGTAGCATGTCATAGTTGATGACTCTAGGTCCTCAACACTATAGATTTCCACCCCAGTAGTAAGAAAAGATGTCAGAACCATCTGGGGGAAAGAATATCAGATATCTAAGATCAATCTGGGCCCAACCACCCATGAGAAGAATATGGATGATCTTCAAGGGTCAATGTCTACCTTTATACAACAAATGAATAAGGATCAATACACTAAAGAAGAACTGAAAGCACAAGTGGCGAACCTCACCGCTTACACTCAATAGTGGACTTCCATAGAGGAATAAGCTACTATAGAGTCATCTGCACCTGCGCTCCTCTCCAATGAGGAACTAAGTAAAATGGAGAAGATGAAAAACTAGACCAAGTCCATTGTGTATTGGTTTAATAGGGTGATATACAATGGTGACATGGGCATCCATCATGTTGCCAAGGTGTTCAATAAATTTTTGAGTTTACAAAAGTAGGTGGAGGACATGATACATACCTACAAAGAGTTCACTAAGCTGTATAGGATCATTTATCCTAAGCTTGAAAGCATACTTAAGCTCTCTTAGGAAACATGGGAAAAGGAGTTGGAGCTACAGAAAGATCATTGGTTGGTGGAGACATGGAAAATGAATCTGGATTAGAGAAAAGAGATTTTGGAGAAGTCCTTGCATGAATTGGAGCTTTATCATGAATGGGTCATGGAGTGCCAGACCGATAGTGAATATTATCTAAAGATGTTGATGAATTATGAAATGTCTACTTTAGAGTTAGATCCAAACAAAATAAAGCCATTATTTCACAAGAAGATGGAACAAGGGGCCGGAGACACACTATCACCAGATTTTATGGATTTTTTTGTGAGAGCCTTCACTTTTGGTTGTTTATGGATGATAACCTACTATGTAAAGTTAGTTTGAGCATTACTTATATTGCTTCACTTAAGTTTAATTGTTATTCATGCTTTAATGGTGAATGAACAATCTAAAAATTTGCAATGACCCTTTGAAGATTGAACTAGTTTCATGAGACTATGGGTTGTCCCTGGTTAGGTGGAACTTAGTTTTAGAAATTTTTTCCATTGTAGCATCCTTCATTGTTACTATTCTGTTGAAGTGATCAACCCAAGATATTCAATTTGCAACACCAAAGAACCTCCACAAGAGATAGAGAGAAGAAACAATGGAAGATGATATTCCACCGAACAAGGATTTCAATATGATACAATATGATCAATGCAATACTACAATGCAATGCTATGCAAATATGCTAGAGATTCCTTGATTATAAAGGAAAGGATGAGAGATAGGATAAGAAAATATTATGGCAAGTTTCTTAATCCTATCACATGATACAACTAACTCATAACTACCTAGGAAAGTGTAAAGTCTAGATAAGACAACTAAGACTTCTAGAAGATAGAACTAATATCCTAAGTAAACTTAACATGTGAATTAAGTCCCCTAAGTCCCTAGTAAAGGAATAAAATAGGTACAAGACTTATTCACACCAACAGCCCCCCTTAAGTGCAAGTTAGGGAGGAAAAAACAAATGCAGAATGCAAAAGATGGGTCCCAACAACTAGGCCTGATGAGGTACCCATGTACAAAACAAAAAACTCTCATAAGCAGAGAAAAGGAGAAAAACCCTGGGGGAGAAAACTCCTCTCCAGAAGGGAGAAAATGCTAAAAAAGAAACTAAAAATTGAAGAAGGAAGGAGGAATCCTCAAGACCCCCCAAGGAAAACTTCCTTCACCCCAAGCATCGATCACAACTAAAGATAACAAGGTGATGCCAAAGGTTTACTGAAGATGTCTACAACCTGCTGATCTATAGGCAAGTATACCAAGCTGAGAACATCATCTTGGATGAGCTACCTAATGAAGTGCATGTGGATCTCAATATTCTTAGTACACTGATGCTCCACTTGGTTGTGAGAGATATGAATGACACTCTAATTATCACACCAAAGAGTAGTGGGTTGAGTGGAAGGGAATCCAAACTCAGTCATCAACTGACGAAGCCACAAAACCTCCTCACTAGCCAACACTGCACCTTGATACTCAGCCTCTGTCGATGATAATGCAATAGCAGTTTGCTTCTTGTATGACCATGCAATTGAACAAGAACCAAGGAAAAAAAAAAAGCCAGAAGTAGACTTCCAATCATTGACATCACGAGCCCAATCTGAGTCAGTGAAGCCCACAATCTAAGATGCACCTAAAGTGTAGTGAATGCTGAAATGTGTAGTGCCTTGAATGTATCTCAAGATATATTTGGCAGCCTTCCAATGACTCTCACGAGGTTCCTATGAGAAGCGAGAGACAAGTCCAACTACAAAGGAAATATTGGGATGACTATGTGTCAAGTACAAAAGACTACCAACCAACTGCTGATACAAGGTGGGATCAACTATAGGAGTAGTGCAACTAGTAGATAGTACAACACCTGACTAGAATGGAGTAGGGGTAGGCTTGCAATCAGCCATGCCAAATATCTAAAGCAAATCAAGAGCATACTTTTGCTAGAAAATGAAGATCCCCTCAGATGTCTGATGAACCTAAAGACCAAGGAAGTAATGCAAAATACCTAGGTCAGTCATATCAAATCGCTCCATCCATGCTCATTATGTACTCTAAATCATGGAAGTAGAACTCCCTATGAGAATCAAATCATCCACGTAGAGCACAAGTATGAGTAGATCCTCTCCATGTCTTTGAGTATAAACTATAGGATTGAAATGGTAGCGAGTGTAGCCAAAAGCAAGCAAGAAACTATCCATTTTCTCATACCAAGCCCAAGGGGCCTATTTGTGATCTATAAACTAGGATGTTAAAGTTTCCCAAAACTTAATCCAATTACAGATTTAATTCCCGATCCAACAGTAATGCATGATCATGTATCTTAAACATTAAAATTATGAAACTAAGTAATGCTTTCAAACACTTTAAAACAATTACCTATAATAACATTCATGAAAGAACATAACACCAAAATAAATGAGAGAACAAGAAAGAGATGGAAGAGAGACACAAACAATTTGATAACGGAGTTCACTCAATTTGAGCTACGTCTTCAGGTCCACTTCTCAACGTTGGGCCACTTTATTGATATCACCAATCTTCAATAGCCTTCTTACAATATCCAAGCTTTAATCACTCACAATCTCTCTTTGCAATTTTACAATTTTTGGTGTAATCAACACCTTGTAATTTCTCTCCCAAAAATTCCTCCAAAGAGTATAAAATTTTCTCTCAAAAACACATCCGAATTAGTTCTCCACAAAAAATGCATAAAGGCCCTATCACATCACCTCCTTTTATACATAAATTTTGCATATGGGGTTAAAAATCACCATAAGAAATAAAATAACAATTTAACCCCCTTCCTTTGGCTTTTATAATTATAAACCTTACAAAAAAACACTAACCTATTTATATAAAACAATAACTTCCCCATTTAAAAATAAAACATTAAACAACCCCTTAATAAAACATTTGGAATTTGTTTTTTAATCCCTTGTCTTATTATATTCATAGGCTATTTGAGTTTATGGGGTTGAGTTTAAAAATAAAATAACAAATTAGTGTTATTTTAGGAGGTTTTTTTTTTTCTAATGAGTTAATTTTCGTTGATTTTTAGGAGATTTGGATCCCACCAAATCCAGTTGGGATCCCACAGAATTCGATGGATTTTTGTGAGATTAAATAATCCTCCACACCTTATTTTCAAAAATAAAGCATGGTACATGAATTTTGTGATATTTTTACCACATCACCTGCAACTCCCACATCACCATCTAGTCAGTTGCCATGTCACATGCTGACATCATCATTTTGACTAAAACTTTGATTGGCTGTATTTTCCTCATACAGACTCCATTTTCGAAACTGAGGATAGTTCTAGAATCAGCACGACAAGCACTACGACTTGGTGTCATTTTTTCTTGGATTTGAGACAATCAAATTTTCACCTTTTTGAATGCTTGATTCGCCTGTTTGACCAAACCTTTGACCAAGCATAACTATTGCATATGACCTATTGACGCGATACACGTTGCATCAAGATGATGTCAGCAAGCTCTATCTAATGATGTCAGTTCTGAGAGATTTTGAGACTGTGATATTTTTGAGATTATTGGATCCTCCTGGATCATTTCTCCCCATTGAGAAGCTTTTGGACCTCCAAAAGGTCTATTTTCAATTTAAGTGAGGGCATTTTTGCCTCACTTGCCCAGTATCATCTGTCCTTCCTTCTTGGAACCTATGCATCCGACTCATCACAACAGCAATAAAAACTGCACTGATATTGTTAAGTACATTATCCATATACACATCCACATTCAGTGTTTCTGCTACCAACCATACACTGCTAAGAAGTAGAAGGCTAAATAACAAAACTAAATTTGCATATGAGAAAAATAATGTACCAACATCATGCTTTTATTTCATAACTAGAACAACCTTAGGCAATGAAACTTCTTGTGGTATAGACATAAGTGCCAAATTATTGCTTGCATTAACTACCCTTTTCAATTGCCCCATTGTCACAAAAGATCTATTAGTCTTAATTGGATGAGAATGCACAATGTATTCAATTCCTTCCTTAAATAAATGATAATGATTATGTTCCCTATAGAATATTTCCTTTCTATCATATAAGTATGGGCTACCCAACACAATCCCACAAATATCAAGTGGAACCACATCAAAGTTAACCTCATCTATAAACTTAGATGTTATTGCAAATCTTAAATTGCATTGCCTTGTTACTTGCAAAATATTATCATTGCACACCCAACCTAATGGATAAGGTTTCTTATGTGGCTTTTTTTTCAATCCCAACTGTTCAACAACTTCTTCTGAAATTAAATTAACTTGGGACCCACTATCTATCAGTGTATCAATCTTAGTGCTCTTAGAAATCACCATTATATGAAACAATTCACATCTTTTGTTATCTTCAGGAACAACATGACTTTTAGAAGTAGAAGTACATGAAACATTAGTGACAAAATCATTACCAACAAAAGCTTTACCTTTCAAACCAACAACTGCTATCTTTGTTTTGTCATCAAAATCTGATCCAAGATCTTGAATGACAGTTGTAGCCTTTTGCTTTGCTTTATGATCCTTAAACCACTTTGGCTTCAATTCTAGATACAATTTCCAACACTTTGCATCTGTGTGCCCATTCTTCTGACAATGTGAACAAGTAGGCTTTTCACCTTCCTCTTTCTTCATGGTGGCTACTTTATTCTCCTTTCCCTTTTGATTGCCTTCAGTTGGAGGAACAAATGCCTTCTTTGAACTAAAACTTATGTTCCTTCTACCTGCTTCAATATGGGTTGTTTGTACACACACTTCATCAAAGTTAGATGAATTAAACATCAAGATTGTATGTTTCAAATGTGAATGCAAACCACCTATATACTTTAATAAAGTTTCTTGTGTATAAAGAGGAATTCCAAGAGTGAGTGCTTTCTTCCTAAACACCTCTGTATACTCTTGCACTGTTTGTTCTTTACCTTGTCTCAGATTTTGCCAATCCATAATAGCTTGTTGCATATAACCCAAAGGATAAAACTATTTCTTTAAAGAAAAAGTAAACTCATACCAAGATGAAATGATTTTACCGTGTGTATCAAGATCATCTTGAATCTAACTCTCCCACCAAACCAATGCAGTGCCTCCCATTCTAAGAGTAGCTAGCTGGATTTTGGAAGAATCATCCAATATCTGTTGAACCCTACAATACACTTCAATCTGCTTAAGCCAGTTATCTAATTTCTCTGCATCCAATTCACCATTATACATAGGCAACTCAAATTTAACATCCAGTTTTAACAAACGTGTTTACACAACTTGTTTCTTTTTAGAAGAGTTAGACAAAGAAGAAGACAATGAAGAAGATGAAGAGGATGGGGATGGAGGTTCAGGAGGGTCACCACCACCTCCTACTCCTTTACCTTTGTCTTCTTTTGAAGTAGTTTCATTTTCCTCCTTTCTGTTCTTGTCTTCCTTTCTGTTCTGTCATTCTTGCCTCTCTTGGAAAAGAACTTCCACCATAGCTTTCATTTCAAGAAAAGCTTTTTGGAAAGCTTTCTCATCAAGCTCTATAGAACTTTGTTCACCTGCCATCTCTGATCGTGGAAAAGTCCTTCATTTTCCAATCTCTGGGTTGAACTGTATAAGTGCACCTTCTCCTTGCTTCAATTTCAACCTGGTTAACATTCACCACTTGCAATTTTCCTGTTAAACTGCTCTGATACCAACTTGATCTGTAAACTAGGATGTTAAAGTTTCCCAAAACTTAATCCAATTACAGATTTAATTCCCGATCCAACAGTAATGCATGATCATGTATCTTAACCGTTAAAATTATGAAACTGAGTAATGCTTTCAAACACTTAAAAAAAATTACCTATAATAACATTCATGAGAGAACATAAGACCAAAATAAATGAGAGAACAAGAAAGAGATGGAAGAGAGACACAAACAACTTGATAATGGAGTTCACTCAATTTGAGCTACGTCTCTGGGTCCGCTTCTCAACGTTGGACCACTTTATTGATATCGCCAAGCTTCAATAGCCTTCTTACAATATCCAAGCTTTAATCACTCACAATCTCTCTTTGCAATTTTACAATTTTTGGTGTAATCAACACCTTGTAATTTCTCTCCCAAAAATTCCTCCAAAGAGTATAAAATTTTCTCTCAAAAACACATCTGAATTATTTCTCCACAAAAAATGCATAAAGGCCCTATCACATCACCTCCTTTTATACATAAATTTTGCATATGGGGTTAGAAATCACCATAATAAATAAAATAACAATTTAACCCCCCTCCTTTGGCTTTTATAATTATAAGCCTTACAAAAAAACACTAACCCGTTTATATAAAAACAATAACTTCCCCATTTAAAAATAAAACATTAAACAACCCCTTAATAAAACATTTGGAATTTGTTTTTTAATCCCTTGTCTTATTATATTCACGGGCTATTTGAGTTTATGGGGTTGAGTTTAAAAATAAAATAATAAATTAGTGTTATTTTAGGAGGTTTTGTTTTTTTCTAATGAGTTAATTTTCGTTGATTTTTAGGAGATTTGGATCCCACCAAATCTGGTTGGGATCCCACAAAATCCGATGGATTTTTGTGAGATTAAATAATCCTCCACACCTTATTTTCAAAAATAAAGCATGGTACATTAATTTTGTGATATTTTTACCACATCACCTGCAACTCCCACGTCACCATCTAGTCAATTGCCATGTCACATGCTGACATCATCATTTTGACTAAAACTTTGACTGGTTGTATTTTCCTCATACGGACTTTGTTTTCGAAACTGAGGATAGTTTCAGAATCAGCACGACAAGAACTACAACTTTGTGTCATTTTTGCTAGGATTTGAGACAATCAAATTTTCACCTTTTTGAATGCTTGATTCACTTGTTTGACCAAACCTTTGACCAAGCATAACTCTTGCATATGACCTGTTGATGCAATATAGGTTGCATCAAGATCATGTCAGCAAGCTCTATCCAATGATGTCAGTTCTGAGAGATTTTGAGACTGTGATATTTTTGAGATTCTTGGATCCTCCTGGATCAGGTTGAGACCATACAATGAATGTCGAAGCCTGTAAACAAGTGAAGGGTCTTGCACAAAACCTAGTGGCTGCTCCATATAGATTTCCTCATGAAGATCCCCATGCAAGAAGGAACTCTTCACATCCATCTAATATATTGACCATCCCTGAGATGTAGCTATAGAAAGGACAAGGTGAATAGAATCCATCTTGGCAATAGGAGCAAAGGTCTCAGAATAGTCAATTCCTTCAACCTGAGAAAATCCCTTTGCAACAAGATGAGCCTTCTACTTGTCAATGGAACCATGTGTTGCATACTTGCACGGAACCAACTTTCTTCCCTTAGGAAGAGGGACAAGATCCCAAGTATGATTCTTCATCAAAGAATAATACTCATCAACCATAGCACTATCCCACTTTGGAATACCTAAAGCATCTGAAAACTTCTGAGGATCATCTAAAATTGCATGACTCAAAAGACTGATTCTAGAAGTCTGAGAATGAGTGTCTCTAGTGTCTGTGGGATCACCAACAAGAGGGCCAACGTCCTCAAGAGAAGCTTGATCCCATCGTGGCGTAGTGGGTGAATGAGGAGGAGGTGCATCAAGACCATCATCAAAATCTTCCTCAAGTAGAAAAGCATCATCAACTGAAGAAGACTAAGTTGGTTGTGATGAAGAAGAAGTCAAAGGAGGATCTAAATGGTGAAGGTCTCAACAAACTGAACATCACGTCGGAAATGAACCTCTCGTGTGTCAAGATCAAACAATTTGTATTCCTTCACATCCTCATAATAGCCAACAAAGATGTACCACTGACTCTTCTTCTCCATGGATTTATGCCGACCATTTGGAATGAATGCCCAAGCCTCACTACCAAATACCCTGAAGAAGGATACATTAGGCTTGCGATGAGACCAAGCCTCCTCGGGGGTCATATTTTGCATTGCCTTGTGGGCCATACGGTTCTAAATATAGTTGGCACAATTTACAACTTCAGCCCAAAATGTTAGAGCCATGGACCTAGACTGAATCATACAATTGGCCATTTCCCTAAGAGTCTTGTTCTTTCTCTCCACCACACCATTCTATTGAGGAGTGTAAGGTACTATATGTTGATGAAGAATACCATGCTCACTGCAAAAATGCTGAAATGCCTGATTGACATACTCCCCCCCATTATCTATGCATATCTGTCGAAGAGAAAAAACTGACTGCTTCTCCACAAATATTTTGAAGGTCTTAAATTTGGTGAGGACTTCACTCTTGAGCTTCAGAAAATAGACCCATGTATGGCGGGAAAAATCATCAATGAATGTTAGCACATACTTAGCCCCTAAAAAAGAAGGCATTGGGAATGACATGAGATCACTATGAACCAAATCAAGGGGTGTGGTTGCACGTGTAGCTTGACCCTTAGAAAAAGGAACCTTGAAAAACACCATTAGTGCAAGTGATCTTTGGAAGACCAACCACTAAGTTATGTGCTTGCATATGCTAAAGATATCTATAGTTCAAGTGCCCAAATCTCTCATGCCAAAGCTTGCCCATTGAATCAGCATGAGCAACAAAACATAAACCTGATGAAGACTCAAATCCATCAAATCGATACAAATGGATCTCATGATCAACTATCCCTATAGCAACAACCTTCGTAGGATCCTGCATCTATCTAATAGTCACATTCTATGGAGTAAACTCAACTGTCTTCCCATCTCCAGAATGAAAAATCTGATATATGGAAAGAAGATTTGCTAAAATATCAGGAACAAGAACATCTTCAATGCACCCATCTAGCATTTGAATGGATCATGTCCCCAAAATGAGAATCTATGAAGAGTTCCCAACTACAATCTGAGAAGTAGAAGTATGAACAATGGAATCAAGAAGATCACGTGAATTCTTCATGTGATGCAAAGCACCTGAATCAAGAATCCAACTGTCTGAGGATGAATGAATGGCCCATGCTGAAAGAGCTTGCTCTTTGCCCATGGAAGAAGACTTAGACACTGAAATGTTGTGCTTCTTCATAGATTCCTCAAAGGCTTCTAATCTCTTAAAGCAACGAGTTGCATCATGCCCATTTTTTCCATAGAATGAACAAGGTTCTCCTTTCTTTTTCTTGGACTTGGAAGAAGAATCTCCAAAGGTAGAAGAAGAAGGAGATAGAGTGTACTTCTAATTGTTCTTCGGCTTCGATTTGAAGGGATTCTCACTACCAGAAGATGATGCTTCTTTGGGCTTCTTCTTGTTCTTTCCTTTACCCTTGGATTATTGAGCCATGAGAGCATGATTCTTAGAATTAGGTAAGGCATCCAACTAAATCAACTTGGCCTCCTCCCTAGTAAGACACTCACAAAACAACTCAAAAGAGGGAATTTTGTAATCTTTCCCCATTGCATCCATAGTTGAATAGAAAGTAAAAGAAAACACTTGATAAGGGCCCTTTAAGTTAGACAGAATCAAGAAGATACATTCATCACTAGATTTATCTTTCCCACATCCTTTCAACTGTGACAAAATCAACTTGAATTGTGCAAGGAAATCTTGAATTGAAGGAAATGCATCTGGAGAGAGTGATTGTAGATCTTCTTGAAGTTACAAGACTTAGAACTGATTTGATTTTCCATACAATTCTTCAAGTTTATCCCAAACATTATTAGGTGTTTTACACTCTAAAATATGAAACAACAAATAATCAGAAACATGTAAGCCAATGAGCCCTTTTGCTTCATCCATTTTACATCTATGGAAAAAAATCATAATCCCTTCTAAATTCAGGTTGTTTTGCATCTAACAATTGCCATATACCCTTAGATTGTAACAATTGCATCATTTTTAGGTTCCACATATGATAATTGTGTGGAGTGAGTGGTTCAATTTTCCTTAGATCTGCCATGAACACCAAAAGAAAGAAGACAATGTGGCACTTAAATTGTGCCTTTCACGCCCCCCAAAATGTATTAAAAATGATTTTGCAACCCCCCCAGCAAAATACAACGAAGAAATTTTGCATTTTTTACAAGTGACAAGCTTAAATCAACCATTTATAACACACGGTGATTTTTACAATTTTTATAAAAAAATCTTGCCAAAACTAAAAATAAAGGTTACAAATAGATTCCTTGCAATTTTTTGAGCAATTTCAAAAAAAGTTTTCCAAATTTTGACTTCGTTTGCAAAAGTTACGCCAATGACAAGCAATAAATGCACTTGTATCTTCAAGCTGAAAAATATGGAAAAAAAGTGCAAAAATATGGAAAAATCACTTGCACCACTATGAAGTTCGTCAAACCAGCTTTCCGACGATATCTTGTTTTCACAAATTTGACGCCGTGGTGAAAAGTTATGCAAAATTGAAAAAAGGCCTATAAACGGGACTTCGAACACTAAACAGGAGCAAATTTTAAGCCCTCAGGGGCTAGCCATCGGTCTCCAATATGACCACGCACTACAGGGGTGGAAAAAACCAGTTGGTTCTGAAGACCGCTAGCGGTTTTATGTCTCCTTCTCACATGCAGTGGTCTTCTTACTAGCGGTTACGATTAAACCTGGTGGCTTGTGGCAGTGGTATCTGACTTAACACCTGTAGTCTGGAGACTCCAGTGCTACTATTACCGATGGAGGAGGCAGTATGTATAACCGCTGGTAGTCTAGACACCGCCCACCTAGTGGTTGAGAGGGATCAGCTAGAAATAAGCCACTAGTGGCTTATGGTGAACAGTCGGCAGGTTAAATACCATAGACTTTATTAAGTCTGCAGCGGCTGTACAAAAGCCACGGGCCCCTCCACAATAGTGCTTAAAACGCTTTTTCAACTCAAGTGCTTGGGACTTTAAAAAAACTTTATATGATTTTTTTGAAATAAAATTACAAAGACCGCCAATAGAAAATTTTCAGAAATTTTTTTAATAAAATATTTTCGCCGTACCTGCGTAGGTTGGGGGGGCCGTAGGGCTCCTCAGCTAAATTTTTTTTCCCCGAAAACAACTTTCACCAAATAGGGGAAAACTATATATCAAAAAACTTGGAAACGACCACCCGGAAGCAATGGGAGGCTTATTTTTTGCCTGAAATGCTCTTGTAAAAAGTTTCTCACCAAAATTGAGCTCCAAACCCTTCTTTGCCAAAGTTGCAAATGGTGACAAAATTGAGTGAAACAAAAGACAAATCTGAATTTCTTGAGCCTCTTGGACACAATGGGATAGCCTAAAATATTGCCACTATAGCCAAAAGTTCTGTAATAACCAAATCTCACCAAAATGCATGCATGCAATATAGGATACAAGAAACTCAAATCACAATAGAAAATTTGATGGAAACTCTCTAATAAAGAAATGGAAGGGGCTTGCTAGATTCAAAGCTCTAATACCATGTTGAAGTGATCAACCCAAGATCTCCAATCTGCAACACCAAAGAACCTCCACAAGAGATAGAGAGAAGCAATAGTGGAAGATGATATTCCACCAAACAAGGATTGCAATATGATACAATATGATCAATGCAATACTACAATGCAATGCTATGCAAACAATGCCAAAGATACCTTGCTTATAAAGGAAAGGATGAGAGATAGGATAAGACAAGATCATGACAAGTTTCTTAATCCTATCACATGAGACAACTAACTCATAACTACCGACGAAAGTGTAAAGTCTAGATAAGAAAACTAAGAATTCTAGAAGATACAACTAATATCCTAAGTAAACTTAACATGTGAATTAAGTCCCCTAACTCCCTAGTAAAAGAATAAACTAGGTACAAGACTTATTCACACCAACATGTTCATCATTAGTTGCAGGTCTAGGAAACTTCTAACCCTTTTACCCTTTTTCTATTTCTTTAAATTTGAAGTTAAAAAAAAGTTCCAACATCATTTTAAAGCCAAATCTGATGGAAAAGATGGAGTTTTAGCTTGTTGTTCTGAACTTGCAGCAATTGTTCACTCATTTCCAGAATTTATAAAACTCCATTTACATAAGCAATTCTCTTCATGCTTAATAAACCATAAATTCCCTTTATGATTACCAAAAAATCACATCAACAACTAAGCTATTTTTTTAAGTCATGACCTAACACCTAAGAGACGTTGGGGTGATTTCTAAAACTTAGTTACATAAATTACCTTTCAAGAGATACATTGCACTTAAGCTTTTTCTATGTTGAGAAGTGCAAAAACACCCATCAACAAAACTGGCGCTAGAAGGAGGACCAAGCTAAGTTGGATCGAATTGGGTTTTTCTTCCCTCAAAGATTTCATAGAGTACTAAAGTCCACACCAAACAAGGGATAATTCCAAGAGCTAAAGACCCCTACTAAGGCTAGGAGAGCCAAGAAAGGGGAAGCATCAGCTTCAGCCACACCCATTCAACTTCCATCCCCTCCATCTCCTTCCATCCATCCATCTCCACCTTCTCCTTCACTCCAAACAACATTTTCACCACTCACTTCCCACATCCAAGGTGTTGTCCTCACCCCTACACATCACTTCCAAGGCGTTGCCCCAGCTGTTTCCCCATTCCTACCCCAAGTTACTATAGCACAACAATTACAATCTCCACTTCCCAAAATGGCTTGGTTGGGCAATAACCCATCACCTTTTTCCTTCAATGACTACCATGACATGTCAAAGAATTTAGAATACTTTTACACCAAGTTCCATCCATGTGATCCACAAAGGATAGCAGAAGAACACATCAAGATCTTCTAAACAACATTGAAGGATATGCAGATTAAACATGAAGACGTGGCTTGTAGGCTCCTCCCTTACTCATTAGAGGATGAGGCTTTCTATTGGTACATCCATTTGTCAACTAGATCTATTACTTCTTGGGGTCAAATGAAGAACACATTATTATAGAAGTTTAAGGTTCATGTTAGCCCCAAAAACTATATTAGCAATTTATGCCAGTAAGGAGGTAAGTTAATGAACCGATTAACTCATTCAATGAATTATTTCATAGGGCTTACATGAAGCTATAGCCTCCCTACGTAGTTGATGATGCATCAGCCAGGCTGGTATACTATGTTTCCTTGGATAATCTCACATCTGCATTAGTCAAAAGGATGCATCAACTACCCGCAAGATTGGCGGATGCATACATAGAAGAGGTGAAAGAAAGCATAAACTTGAGACAACACATTGTAGGTCCATTTCCCTCATTGTGGCCAACTATTAATCCAACTCAAATACAAGGGCTTACTCATGCCTTAGCTCATCAAACACCATTTCTAAACCAAGTTCCATAGTTGCTAATCATACCATGCCTAGGGCATCCATTGAATTAAGCTCCATCAATGCCACATTACTTGCAACCTCCACAATAGCAGACCCATTCCAAACAAGCTCAAGTGCCCATATACCTACAAAATTTAGAATTCCCACCTACCTAGTAGAACAAACCAGTGGTGCAACCCATTTTCCTTCAAAATTTAGTGCCTCCTCAAAGTAATGCAAATAAGGATAGGAATGATGAGCTAACTAAACTAGTAAAGAAGTTGTCTACAAAGATTACCCATATGAGGAACCAAAAAAAACAATTGCAAACCTCTTAGAGAAGCATTCAATCCAACCTCAACTGAGATAATCATGATTCTAGTGCATCTTCAGGACAAAATTATGAAAGAGGTCAGAATTTAGGGCAGAGATTTGAAAGAAGACATTTACAAAGGAAAAATAGTACATGGAATACTAGGCCAAATAATGGAGGAATTCCCATGTTGGCAACACAAGGTCAAAAAACTAAGAGACAGGGTGAATCAGTTGTCATAGAAATTTAAACTTATTAAACTTGTTAACCTTATTCTCATATCCGATTGATAACCATGAAAGCATAAATCATCAACACATCAGAAAAACACATAACACCAAGATTTTTTACATGGAAACCTTGTTAGGGGAAAAACCACGGTGTAGGTTAGTCCACAAGATTATACCTTGTTAAAAGTATAAAGAACAAATGGGGAATGCACATGCATTCAGGAACACTATCTAGAGTTCACTGCTCAAATACAACAGGGCTTACTACACAAAGGAAGACACATTGTCTTACAAAAAAATTCAGATTACATCCGTAAGATTTTGAATTGAGAAAATAGCATTTGCTAATGCTTGATAATAATTTTGGTTAAGCACATGAACACTTCTTCACACTCTACTTCTTCCTTTGAATGATTAGGAAATTATTTGCACATCTCATACACACACATGCCCTGAAATGGAATAAACAATCACTTATATATATCTACAACAAGATATTACATTGCTACATGTCGGTTTCAACAAAATAATAAAAAATATTCAAACTATCTTTCCAAAACAATAAATAATTTTCAATGTGAATCGACCAATGTTGGCCACAACATAATGAAGACCCAAAACAAAATCCTCGAACATGAACCACCTTCAAAATTTATTCCATGAAGATCCAGAACATGCTACCATCACCTTGTCAGCCATGAAAATGAAAAACATGAACATGCAAGAGAAAATCACCAATCGTGAGCACAATGACTAATGTGGACGTGCAACATAGATAGAACACAATCTAGAAAAATCTACAAACATCATGAATCACTAGAGAAGCATCCACAACAACTGAACTTACTAGAATCACATCATCTTCATTCAGGAACACCAACTGAAGGAACAAAAATACTATCAGAACACAACTACTCATAACTCGATCAAATCTTCATGCAGATCTCTAAAACTCAATGTGGATAAACTAGATATACTTGAGCACAAAAAATTTAAACCACAACCTCTGATCATCAATGTACTGAGCTAACGAATAGACTAAACTTCACTTCACCATTGACAATCTGTAACTTATTCCATTACAATTTTCTCAATATCCCCGACATATATAGCTTCTAATGTTTTAAGGGCCAATAGTGTTGACATCAATGACAACCACATATTATAAACATCCAACAATTTCCCCCTTTGGCATTGATGGCAACAAATGATGTGAAAAATACCATCAATGCAACTATCTCTTAGCACTTTCTCCCCCTTAGATTTTGACTCTTTTCACCTCAACTCTTCCACATGAATATTCTCCCCACAAGGTTTTTCACATGACTCTTCTCCCCCTTTGGCATCAATGACAAAGATACACACAAGCTCTGAATCACATATCTGAACATCTAACTACTCCCCCTGAGTAGTAGCCACCACAACATCAATCCAGATCAAGATATGACTATAAAATGCATGGATTGATGCAAGTAAATGCATCTTAGTTCTGATTAGGAGGGGTAATCACCCCTAGCTTCCCTCTGAGATACTCAAAAGTATCCTTAGGCAATGGTTTGGCAAAGATATTTTCAATCTATTCCTTAGTAGGCACATACTCCGATCTAACTTCCTTTCACTCACCTTCTCTATCAAAAAGTGAAACTTGATAGATATATGCTTGGTCTTTGAATGCAACACCAAATTCTTAGAAATGTTAATTGTACTTGAATTATCATAGAATATTGCAATAGGTTCATCATACACAACTCTGATATCTTTCAACATCTGCTTCATCCATAATACTTGAGTATAATTGTTAGCAACAACAATGTATTATACCTTTGCAGTAGATAAAGAAATATCATTTTGCTTCTTACTTAACCATGAAATCAGCTTCTTTCCCAAGAAAAATGCACCACCACTAGTACTTTTTTTGTCATTCACATCTCTTGCCCAATCAGCATCAATAAATGCACTCAAAGTAAGATCATCATCTTTAGGATAGCATAGGCCAAAATCAACTGTCCCCTTCAAGCATCTGAAAATCCTCTTCACAACAGTCACATGAGATTCCTTAGGATCATCTTGAAATCTTGCAACTATGCATACAACATTCATGATATCGGTTCTAGTTTGAGTCAAATAGAGCAATCCACCAATCATCAGTCTCTATCTAGTCTAATTTTCTTTCTTTTCGGGAATCATCATCTTGTGTCAACTTACATCCAATCACCATGGGTGTACCAACTGGATTTGAATCTTCCATACAAAAATTCTTTAGCAATTCTTTCACATACTTGGAATGAGATATAAAGATCCCTTTATCTAGCTGAGTAATTTGTAATCCCAAAAATAATTTCATCTCTCCAATCATAGACATCTCAAACTCATTCTATCTCTCATCAACAAACTTCATACACAAACCATCATCTCCTCCAAAAATGATATCATCAACAAAGACTTCAATAATCAAATGTTTATCATGATCAATCTTGAAATACAGATTACTATCAACAGTACCTTTATTAAATCCAAGATTCAACAAATACTTGTCCAATTTGGCATACCATGCTCTAGGGGCTTGCTTGAGTCCATACAATTCTTTCTTCAACTGAAAAGCCATATCTCCCTTATCAGTCAATAGAAATCCATTACGTTGCTCAACATACACTTCTTATTCAAATTCACCATTTAGAAATGCTAACTTGACATCCATTTGATAAGCCTTGTAGTTTTTGTAAGCAACATAAGCAATAAATAATCTCACAGCTTCAATCATAGCAACATGGAAAAAAAATTCTTCAAGGTCAATTCCTTCCATCTGAGAATATCCTTTACACACCAGTCTTACTTTGTTTCTAATAACTTCGCCTTTCTCATTGACTTTATTTCTAAAGACCCATTTAGTTCTAATTACATTTTTGTCCTTAGGTCTAGGAACAAGAATCCATGTATCATTCTTCGCAATCTGATGTAGTTTTTCTTTCATTGCTTCCACCCAATGTTCATCTTTGCATGCTTCATTCACACTATTAGGCTCAGTCTTTGAGATCAAACAGTATTCTTCTAAAATTTTCCTCCTATTCTGAATACCTTTGTTCTTATCACCTATGATCTAATCTTTTGAATTATTTAGTCTTACATACCTTGGAGTCTTAGGATGTTCTTGAACTTCAGGCTCTTGTGATCTCTCTTCTCTACTTTCACTAGTTTCTCCTTCCTCTTGATTTTCTTGATTCATTGAAATGATTTGAACTTGATTTGAATTTTAAACTTTCTTTCCTTTATCTAAACTATCATTCTAATCATTTGAATCATATCCATATGTTCTGGATGGTCTAACTATGTCTTCAACAACCTTGAAATTTTCACTTTCAACCATTTTCCTCAATCTCTTATTGTAGCATCGGTAGGCCTTCCTTTTAGTAGAATAACCAAGAAAGATTCCTTCATCACTCCTAGCATCAAACTTCCTATATCTTCATCTCTTTTGATATAACATTTACTCCCAAATATTTTGAAGTATCTAACAATAGGTTTATGACCATACCATAGATCATAAGGAGTCTTACTAGTATCACATTTGACTTGTACCTAGTTGAGTGTGTAAATAGCACTACTCACAACTTCTCTCCAGTAGATATGAGGAACATTTCCTTCCAGCATCATAGTTTTAGTAGCTTCTTCAACTGTCCAGTTCTTCCTTTCCACAACTCTATTTTGCTGAGGGGTCCACGGTGCAAATAATTATCTTTTTATCCCATATTCTTCACAAAAAGAATTAAACTCACCGGAAGTGAATTCACCACCTCTAACTAATCTCAAACATTTAATCTTCAGACCTGTCTCTATCTCAACCATAGCCTTAAAGATATTGAACTTCTCTAGAGTTTCAGATTTTTCCCTTAAGAAAGTAATCTGCATCCTTCTAGAATAATCATCGATAAGAAACATGAAATACTTGTATCCTTGTAAACTTCTGACTCTAGAAGGACCACACAAGTTAGTATGCACAAGCTCCAACATTTTATTTGAACAATGTTGTTTGCTCTGAAATGAAACTCTAGTTTGCTTCCCTAACTGACATTCCTTGCATATAGCATTAGTAGGTTTCATAAACTTAGGAAGATCTCTCATAGCCTGAGTAGAACTTATCTTGATAATATTGTCAAATTTTACATGACACATTCTTCTATGTCACAACCAACTTTCATCAACTTGAGCAATCAGACAACTTTTACTAGCAACACTTAGGTGAAAGATATTACCTTTTGTTTTTGTACCAGATGTAATCACATTTCTCGAAATCCCCAATATTCTACACTTTCCATTCTTGAATTGAAGACTGTATCCCTTGTCAACCATCTTTCCAACACTTAAGATATTATGCTTCAATCCTTCCACATATAGAACATCATCAATATTATGCTTACCATCAAGAGAAATGGATCCTCTACCATGGATTACACCAGCTTTGTCATCACTAAATCTTACGACATCACCATCATACTTTTCCAAGCTCACAAATTTACTTTGATCAACTGTCATGTGATGAGAGCATCCATTGTCAATCACCCATTCATCTTTCTCTTTAACTTGAGAAGCTAGGGCTTTCTCCACATTTGTACAACTAGCAAATTCAGTAGACATAGGATTATTTTCCTTGATAGAAATAGATACCCATTTGTCCTTACTTACATTCCCTTTATTAGATTCATCATCTGTCACACCTTCGTCGGGAACATAATAACACTTCCTTTTAAATCTAGGCTTGTTAGGTCTTAGCTTAGGAACTCTTTATGGAAACCTTGATGCAAAATGGCCTATCTTATTGCAAGAAAAATATTTAATAGGAAAATTC
The DNA here is from genome assembly GCA_007258455.2 of Sequoia sempervirens. Classification (NCBI taxonomy): domain Eukaryota; kingdom Viridiplantae; phylum Streptophyta; class Pinopsida; order Cupressales; family Cupressaceae; genus Sequoia; species Sequoia sempervirens. The sequence goes on from VDFB02353493.1 coordinate 35,354,523, forward strand.
CCTTTATACTTACCTTTTCCTTTGGCTGCTCTTGAAAACAAGTGCTTCAAGCTCGTCCAATTTTCTCTCTTCTTCTTCAATCTCTCTCATTTCCTCCTCATACTTGAATATCATTCTATAAGAACTTTCTCCTAGATCATATCTTTGTTTATCCCTTCTAGATGTTGTAGCTTTGAATGCAAATTCTATTTTAGGAAGAGCATCACCAAATTCACTCAACTCAAAACTAGTAAGCTTACCAATCAACATGTCTCTAGTTACATTTGTTACAGTCCAGAGCTCCTCAATAGCAGTAGCTTTGACTTTGTATTCAGTAGGAAAGGATCTGAGCACTTTAGCAACAATCTATAATTTTTCCAATCGTCCACCAGCACATATGATATGTACACAAGTTCATTCACTCTCTTCATACAAAGTTTCCAACTTTTCCTAGATCTCATAAGCAGTCATCAGATCCATCACATTTGTCATCTCAGAATCAGTTAGAACACTCAACAATGCTTCCTTAGCCCTGATACAGTATTCAACATTGTTAATCTCAGTAGTAGTAGAAGGACCATTCTATGGGATAACATACCTATTCCTTGTAATATTTCAGTAGGGTTCACCAATGCATCTTAGATGACACTCCATTCGAGTCTTCCATAGAGAATAATTTATTCCATCAAATCTCAAACTATTCTTCTTATATGTCACCATCTTGGATAAACTCAACCTATTAAACTTTTTCCAAGGAACCTGATCTGATACCAATTGTTGGAAACACAAGGGCAAACAACTAAGAGGGGAGGTGAATCAGTTGTCACATAAATTTACACTTATTAAACTTTTTAACCTTATTCTCATATCTTATTGATAACCATTAAAATATAAATCATCAACACATTAGAAACACACATAACACCAATATTTTTTATGTGGAAACCCTGTTAGGGGAAAAACCATGGTGGAGGTCAGTCCACAAGATTATGCTCTACTAAAAGTATAAAGAAGAACAAATGGGGAATGCACATGCATTCAAGAACACTACCTAGAGTTCACTACTCAAATACAATAGGGCTTAGTACCCAAAGGAAGACACACTGTCTTACAGAAACATTCAGATTACATCTGCAGGATTTTGAACAGAGAAAATAGCATCTACTAATGCCTTATTACAGTTCTGGTTAAGCACATGGACACTTCTTCACACTCTTCTCACTCTTCTTCACACTCTACTTCTGCCTTCAAATGATTAGGACATTATTCACACATCTCATACACACACATGCCCTGAAATGGAATAAACAATTGCTTATATATATATGCAACTAGAGATTACATCACTACATGTTGGCTTCAACAAAATAATAAAACATATGCAAACTGTCGACCCAAAACAATAAATAATTTTCAATGCAAATCAACCAATGTCGGCCACAACATAATGAAGAACCAAAACAAAATCCTCAAATATGAAACACCTTCAAAAGTTATTCAGTGAAGATCCACAACATGCTACCATCACCTTGTCGGCCATGAACATGAAAAACATGAACACGCAAGAGAAAATCACCAATCATGAGCACAACGATCAATGCAAATGTGCAACACAGATAGCGCATGATATAGAAACATATACAAACATCATGAATCACTAGAGAAGTATCTGCAACAACTAAACATACTAGAATCACATCATCTTCATTCAGGAACACCAACTGAAGCAAAAGAAAAACTGGAGATCAGAACACAACTGCTCATAACTCAATCAAACCTTCATGTGGATCTCTGAAAATCAACATGGATAAACTAGATATAAATGAAAACAAACCCTTTAATCTACAACCTTTGATCATCAACGTACTGAGCTAAAAAATAGACTGAACTTCACTTCACCACTGACAACCTGCAACTTATTCCATTACAATTTTCTCAATATCCTCAACATATACAACTTCTGATGTCTTAAAGGCCAATAGTGTTGACATCAATGACAACCACATATCAGCAACATCTAACACCCCACACCTCTTGATTAACTTAGCAGTTCTAAAAAACCCACAAGTGTTGTTTATTTGGTTGAGGCTGCCCTATTCGGATGGTGTTGAATTCACAAGACCAAAAAGCATTCTAAGTTGGATTGCCCTGAGTTCCAAATTGCTATAGAGATATTTCAAGTGGAAGTCTAGAATCTTGTTGATGGCTTGAGCTGCAGAGACCTAGTTCCATCGGAGCCCTATGATTCCTCAATGTTGGTGGTTAACCAAGCTCCTTTCCTGCAAAGTGAAAAAAACTCACCCGAGGAGGAGGCTTCCCCCAAAGATGGAGAAGTGAAGGGGGAAAGTAACAAGAGTTCTTTATCTCAACACTTTGATTCAATAGATAATGCTCCCATAGATGAGGAGGAGCCACATTAGGATGAATTCCATATGTTCCAACAAAGATAAAATCCTTACAACTTGAGAAATAGGCAAGTTGGTGGTCCCTTCACAACCTCTACCCCTCCCAACAATTTCAACACTCCACCTAATTCTAATGCTAGCAATAATCCAACTTATCCACATGTGTGTACTTATTATTTCAATAAAAATAGGCAGCCTAATTAAACCTAAGATCAACCAACTAGTTCTTCCCAAGACAATTTTTTTGAAGCAGAAGTTGAACAAATGGGAGAATATGTAGCAGATGAATTAAAGAATGTCAAATTGAGTATGTCTGCCTTTGAATTGCTAAGGGTACTTACTGTCAAAAATGCCTTCTTTAGGTCACCAAATGGAACCTCCCCATCAAAACCAACTCCAAAAGTACCTGCCAAGAGGGTTTCATTTGATACCCCCAACAATGAGTTGGTGATCAGGGAAATCATAGGAAAGAAGCCCAATCAGCCCCCAAACTAGCAAACTATTAAAAGTCAGCCACTGGACAAAACTCCAACTTAAGATTCAAATCAAGTGCAAATGAAAGATAAATATAATAACAAGGACAAGAATCAGGTGGCCTAGGCTGATGTTTCCATGGGGATATTTCAAGGGAAGTTGGAAACCCCTCCTTTCTTTATGAAAATTCGCATTTTTGGCAAGAATCTACACAATTTCCTACTAGATTCAGGAACTTCTTCCAATGTCATGCCTTTTGTAGTATGCCAAGCACTAGGAATAACTTTCACCCCTTCTAGGTGGAAAGTAACTCAGCTGGACAAGACCGAAGTGAACATTGTAGGGGAGATGAACATGATTACTATATAGATTGCAACTGATCCAAGAGTGCAACAAGTGATTGACATCTAGGTTGCTGAAATCCAAGACACCTATGGTATCATATTGGGAAGGGACTTCACCGGGATTTGAATGGTTATGTTGCATATGACTATTCACATTTGTAGCTTCCATGGAAGGGACTGCCAAACTAAATCCACATTGAATGAGAGCCTTCAATGAAGTTCATGATCACTGAGTGCAATAATATGAATGAAGTGTTTATAGAAAAAAAATTGGGAAGTTATTTTCTTATGGCCTATCAGGATGATGAAGAGTTCCCAGAAGAGGTCCTTATGCTATGTAATGCCTCTATCAATTTGACCCATCTTCCTAACAACACTGAAGTTCTGATCGATTTTAAAGATGACAAATTTCACAAAGATGGTAAAATGGATTTCAAGGAGTTGTTGTTGCCTAGCTGGTGCAAAGTACACAATGCAGCTCACTCTAAATTTGGATGATGCCTATGTCAAACAGAAATAGAGCATATCAAAGGGAAAATCATTCCAAAGGAAGGAATGGAAAAACAATAAGATCAAAGCTAGTCTGAATACAAGTAGCCACCTAAGGGTATAGAGACAGAGGTGCAACTAGGAAAGGATGTCTACTCCATTGGTTTCAAAGGAAAGAATCCCTCCAAGTTTTGGACGATGTGCTTTGATGGATCCAATTCCAAGCAAGGAGTAGGAGCAAGCTTCGAGCTCATCAATCCTACAGGTAATATGTATTTTTCTGCCCATAGATTACAATTCTATTGCATAAATAATGTGGCAAAATATGAAGCATTAGTTCATGGGTTACTAATAGCATTAAGAAAGAAGGTCAAAATGCTGCAAGTCTTTGGTGATTTTGAGCTAGTTGTGAAACAAGTTAGGAAACTATAATCCTATCATGGTAGAAGGTTAGAAAAATATAGACACAAGGTATGGGATCTCTTAGAAGGCTTAGATGCATTCAATATTCAACTAATCCCTTGTGGAAAAAATTAGACCGCTAATGAATTAGCCCAAGTAGCTAGTACCCTCTAGCCCTTGTCATTAATTGGCTTAAAGAAATTTATTGTAGAACTTACCTCTACCCCATCAGTGCCTAACAATGCCACTCACTTTCAAGTTTTTAATGATCAAAAACACATCCTTGATTTCATCACCAGTTTAGATGTATTTGCATCACAAATCATTGATGAAGTAGAGCCAAAGGAGGCTGAGTTTGATATTAAAGGAGTAATTAATTTAAAGACTAACACAATACCAAGAGGAATGGTCCAACTAGAAGGGATATTTGATTTAGATCAAATCAGGGATCAAGATCAACAAACTAAGAAGGAATCAAGATAATCAATGTGATTCTCACAACACAGGTATTGTAGAAGAGGTTAAAAATGTTTTCATTGGTAAAGTGTGTACCCTAGAGGAAAGAAAAGGAATCGTGGATGCCTTATGCACTTATCATGATGTGATTTCTTTGGGGTATGAGGACCTTAAAACCTATGATACTTCAATAATTACTCATACCATTCCCCTCAAGCCAGATGTGAGACCCTTCTAGTAGCGTTAATGCATTGTTAGAGCCTATTATCTTTAAGGAAATGCAAAAGTTGGTTCTTCTACAAAATGAGTCTCTAGATTTTAGGAACCGAAACCCACAATTTGGAGGGATGATTTAACTAAACCAAATGATTGTGGCCTTTATCCCATTTTCCTCCTCCCTTGTTTAAGTCTTCAAAATCTTGGGTAAGTAAAATCAATAATAAGCCATCAATAGGATTTGTAGAACCCTGCTTGCGGTTGTTCATCCCCTCGTGGAAATTATTTAATGTCTTTTTGAATGATGAATCCCACCTTAGAAATCATGTAGTTGTATTGCTTGAAAATGATTAACATTTGAAAATGATCGAGTCGTCAAGCTCATGTGAGCCTACAAGTGAAGACCGTTGTACACATATTTCTATGCCATCATTGCCATTATTTAACGGAGGAACATTTGTGTCCTTCTACCATGCGAGTTCTACCTTTTCTTGTGCCATGAGAGAATAAAACCCAATAAACTCAAAAATTGACTAAGTCCAAAATTTCTTGCAGGTCGTCGCATGTGGCTTGCCACCATCCTACCACCATTGTTTAACGACGAAGCTCCAATGACATTCTGCATTGAGGATTCGTACTCATGGTTTCCTATCATGACTTCAAAGTCTTCGGGAAGAACATTAAGTCTAAATGAACGTGCGAGTTCACCCATGCGGGTTCCCATCATCGGAGATCCGTCAACCTATCACCACTATCTGATGGCTGAGCACCCACGTCCTTCCACCATGTGGGTTTCACAAGAAGCATTTCTCCCCTGCTTAACTTCAAAGTTTTCCAACACCAACCTTAGTCTGAATAGTCCCTGCAGGTCTGCCTAGGCAGGACCGCCATTTGTGGACCTCTATCCCCATATGGTCATTCCTTAAGGAAGAGAATATAACTACGACCCACCATTTGACTTCTAAACTCCCAAGGCTAATGTCAAAGATTGACCTCTAGGCATCCTTCATAATGTCAAAACATCTGCGTGTTCAAAAATGTGAAACTCTGCTTGTGGGACACCATCTATCGAATGCCTCTATTTAATAGGTGAACTTCGAGGGATTTCCACCCCATGGTGCCTAAATCCTTCAAACCCACAAGAACACCAAGATTAATCTCATAGCTTTAAGTGCCAAATAGCCAATTTTTGCATGTGCCTAATCATTCCATGGGATATTTGTTGACCAAACAATCCATGCAAAAACTCCCATGAGGGTGGCTATCTACAGGATTCTGTGGTCCCAACACCATTCTGCTTTGGCTTTATACTAACTACTCTTACTTTCTCCTAATAGCTTCCGCCTAAGGGAAACCCACACCCCTGAACTTGAATTTGCACGAATGACCCAAACAAACTCCGAAAGGTGAACTATGATGAATCTTATGATCTTTTAAAGATATATGAATGGATCTAACCATGGATTTGCAGGATTTGACTGACATTCACCCTATTGTTATATCAATGCACTTGATGCACTTCATATGTGCAGGATTTATGGAACCAACAGAAGGATCATTAGGGAAATTTGTGGGAAATACTAAAAATGGAAAGAAGCCTGCAAGAACTCTGAGGGGAAAAGAAGAAAAGGAATAGATGAAGTATTAGTTTCATGAGGTGGAGTGCGGTTCCAAGCTCACCTCCACCTGGAACACTGTCTCAGATACAAACCTAGGGCATGTCAATATAGATGAGTTCAAATAGAGGGTGATGGTCAACCCTACTACATAAGATGCATAGAAGATCAAAGGAAGTGGTCTTTCAAAGGCATCTAGATTTCCCCTTGCATTGGTTGCTTCGGAGCTAGCCATGGCCTATCGGGAGTGTTATCACTCTAAGAGGAATATAATTGATAAGGAAGGGAGAGTATTGGTAGATCTGTCCACCAAGTCAATTGGTAGAACATTTAGCATCCCAACATTTGACAAGATGGAGGAAACATAAGGGAAGAAACAGAAAAAGGGTTTTCTTAGAATATGTGGCAATAGGACCCTCTTGGATGCAAAAGAATGATCAACCAACACTATCTAAAGGACAATAGGGGAAGTGTTGGAAACACATGGGCAGAAAACTAAGAGGGGGGGGTGAATTAGTTGTCACAGTAATTATACTTATTAAACTTCTTCTCAGATTTGATAAATAAACATGAAATGATAAACCATCACCACATAAAAAACACACATAACACCAATATTTTTACGTGGAAACCCTATTAGGGGAAAAACCATGATGGAGGTTAATCCACAAGATTATACCCTATTAGAAGTACTACAAATGGGGAATGCACATGCATTCAGGCACACTTCCTAGAGCTCACTGCTCAAATACAAAAGGCTTACTGCCCAAAAGAATACTCACTATCTTACAGTCACATTCAGATTACATCTAGAAGATTTTGAGCTGAGAAAATAATATCTTCTAATTCCTTATTATAGTTCTAGTTAAGCACATAAACTCTTCTTCACACTTTACTTCTTCCTTCGAAAGATTAAAACATTATTCACACTTAGCACAGATAATACATCACACACCATACCATCAAATGGTATAAACAATCAATCATATATATCCACAACTAAGGATAACATCAACTACATGTCGGCCCAACAAAATATGAAATGTGTAGAAACTATCGACTCAAAACAATAAACAATTTATCAATGCGAACCAAACAATGTCAGCCAAAACATAGTTACAACATGTCTTAAACATGAAATACCTTAAAAAATTATGCCTCAAAGATCTGCAACACACTACAATCCTCGCTGTTGGCCATGATCATGAAAACATGAACTCACATAAGAAAATCACCAATCGCGAGCACAACGATCAATGTGGACCAACAACACAAATAGAGTATGATCTAGAAACATCCAAAAGCATCATGAATCACCACAAAGGCATCTGCAACAACTCAAATTCTTAGAATCACATCATCTTCTTTCAAGAACATCAACTAAAGCAACAAAACAACTGTCAGAAAAAATTTACTTTTATCACTTGTCATGTGATGAGAGCATCCACTATCAATCACCCATTCATATTTTTCTTCAACTTTGGAAGCTTTCTCCACATTTATACAACTAGCAGATTCAGTAGGTACTAGATCATTTTCCTTGATAGCAATAAATACCCATTCATCCTCACTTAAATTCCCTTTATTAGATTCATCATTTGTCACACCTTCATCAGCAGCATAATAATACTTTCTTTGGAATCTAGGCTTGTTAGGTTTTGGCTTAGGAACTTTTTTCAGACACCTTGATGCAAAATGACCTATCTTATTGCAAGAAAAACATTTAAGGGGAAATTTCCCTTTATACTTACCCTCTTGACAATAAGTGCTTCAAGCGCATCTAGTTTTCTCTCTTCTTCTTCAATCTCTCTCATTTGTTGCTCGTACATGGACATTTTTCTAGAAGAAATTTCTCCCAAATCATATCTCTTCTTATCCTTTCTGGATATAGTAGCTTTGAATGAAGATTTTGTCTTAGAAAGAGATTCACCAAACTCACTTAACTCAAAAGAAACAAGTTTACCAATCAACATGTCTTTGGTTACATTTGTCACAGTCCATATCTCCTCAATAGCAGTAGCTTTTTGTTTGTATGCAACGGGAAAGGATCTGAGCACTTTAGAAACAATCTTTGATTCTTCCAATGTTCCACCAACACATCTAATACTACACACAAGTTCATTCAATCTCTACATAAAAGAAGTGATGTTCTCATCTTCACCTATTCTCAACGTTTCATATTTCCCTTTCAGGCTTTGCAGCTTAGCAATCTTCACATGGGTATCACTTTCATACAAATTTTCCAAATTTTTCCATATCTCATAAGCATTCATCGGCTCCATTACATTTGTCATCTCGGAATCAGTCAGAGCATTCAACAATGCTTCCTTAGCCCTGATATTGTACTCTGCTTCCTTAATCTCACCTACAGTAGAAGGACCATTCTATGGGATGGTATACCTATTCTTTGTAATTGTCCAATAAGGTTCACCAATGCATCTAAGATGACACTCCATTCGAGTCTTCCATAGAGAGTAATTAGTTCCATTAAATCTCAGGCTATCCTTCTTCTATGTCGCCATCTCAGATCACCTCAAGTGGTCAAGCTTCTCTGGAGGAACCTTCTCTAATACCAATTGTTGGAAACACAAGGGAAGAAAACTGAGAGGGGGGGTGAATCAGTTGTCACAGTAATTATACTTATTAAACTTATTCTGATATTTGATAAATAAACATGAAAGCATAAACCATCACCACATCAAAAACACATATAACACCAAGATTTTTACGTGGAAACCCTGTTAGGGGAAAAATCACGATGGAGGTTAATCCACAAGATTATACCATGTTAAAAGTATTACAAATGGGGAATGCACATGCATTAAAGCACACTGCCTAGAGATCACTACTCAAATACAAAAGGTTTACTTCCCAAAAGAAGACTCATTGTCTTATAGTCACATTCATATTACATTCGGAAGATTTTGAACTGAGAAAATAGAATCTTCCAATGCCTGATTATAGTTTTAGTTAATCACATAAACTCTTCTTCACGCTTTACTTCTACCTTCAAAATATTAGAACATTATTCGCACTTATCACATAGAATACATCACACACCATACCATCAAATGGTATAAATAATCGATCATATATATCTGCAACTAAGGATAACATCAACTACATGTCAACCAAACAAAATATGAAATGTGTACAAACTATCAGCCCAAAAAAATAAACCATTTATCAATGCAAACCAAACAATGTCGGCCAAAACATAGTAAGGACCAAAAACAACATGTCTCAAACACAAAACACCTTAAACAATTATGCCTCGAAGATCCACAACACGCTACAATCACTTTGTCAGCCATGATCATGAAAAACATGAACTCACAGAAGAAAATCACCAATCACAAGCACAACAATCAATGCGGACCAAAAACATAGATAGAGAATGATCTAGAAGCATCCACAAGCATCATGAATCACAACAGAAGCATCCACAACAACTCAAATTACTAGAATCACATCAACTTCTTTCAGGAACACCAACTAAAGCAACAAAACAATTGTTAGAACACAAATACTCATAACTCAATCAAATCTTCATGTGAACCTCTAAAAATTCATGTGGATAAACTAGATATACTTGTCAACAAACCTATTAATCTACAACCACTTATCATCAATATAATAAGCTAGCCACCATACTGAACTCGACTGCATCACCAACAATCTACAACTTATTTTATTAAAATTTTCTCAATATCCTTGACATATACAACCTTAAAAACATTAATGGAAATAGTGTTGACATCAATGACAACCACATATCAGCAATATCCAACAATCTCCTCCTTTGGCATTGATGGAAACACATGATGTGAAAAACACCATCAATGATACTTTCTCTTAGCACTTTCTCCCCCTTAGATTTTGACTCTTTTCTCCTTAACTCTTTCAGAGTTTTTGACATCATTCTTCTCCCCCTTTGAAATCAATGAAAAAGATACACATTATCTTTCTCCACACAAGCTCTGAACCACATTTTTTATCATCTAACTACTCCCCCTAAGTAGCGGCCACCGCAACATCAATTTGGATCACAAGGTATGACTATGAAATGCATGGACTAATACAAGTCAATGCATCTTTATTCTGATTAGGAGGGGTAATCACACCTATCTTCCCTCTAAGATACTCAAAATTACCCTTAAATCCAAGCTTCAACAAATACTTGTCTAATCTAGCATACCATGCTCTTGGGGCCTGCTTAAGTCCATACAATGCTTTCTTTAACTAGAAAACCATATCTCCCTAATCAGTCAATTGAAATCGATCAGGTTGCTCAATATACACTTATTCTTCTAGTTCACCATTTAGAAATGCTGACTTGACATCCATCTGATAAACCTTGAAGGTTTTGTAAGCAACATAAGCAAGAAATAGTCTCACAGCTTCAATCCTAGCAATAGGAGAAAAAATTTCTTCAAAGTCAATTCCCTCCATCTGAGAATATCCTTTACACACAAGTCTTGCTTTGTCTCTAACAAATTCACCTTGCTCATTCAGTTTATTTCGAAAGACCCATTTAGTTCTAATTACATTTTTTTCCTTAGGTCTAGGAACAAGAATCCATGTATCATTCTTCTCAATTTGCAGTAGTTCTTCTTTCATTGCTTCCACCTAATGCTCATCTTTGCATGCTTCATTCACACTATTAGACTCAGTCTTTGAGATCAAACAACATTTTTTTGTAATTCTTCTCCTAGTTTGAACACCTTTGTTCTTATCACCTATAATCTAATCTTCTAAATTATTTAGTTTTACATACCTTGGAGTCTTAGGGTATTCTTGAACTTTAGGCTCTTGTGATATCACTTTTGCACTTTCACTAGTTTCTTCCTCTTGATTTTCTAGATTCACCAAAATGATCTCAACTTGATTTAGAGTCTATACTTTCTTTCCTTTATCTAAACTATCATTTTGATCATTTGAATCATATCTGTAGATTCTAGATGGTCTAACTATGTCTTCATCAACTTTGACATTAGCAATTTTAATTAATTTCCTCAATCTCTTATTGTAGCATCAATAGGCTTTGCTTTTAGTAGAATTACCAAGAAAAATTCCTTCATCACTTCTAGCTTCAAAATTTCCTATAGCTTTATCTCTTTTGATATAGTATTTACTCCCAAAGATTTTGAAGTATCTAACAGTAGGCTTATGACCAAACCATAGCTCATAAGGAGTCTTACCAGTATCACCTTTGACACGTACTTGGTTGAGAGTGTAAACTGTAGTACTCACAGCTTCTCTCTAGTAGATATGTGAAACATTTCCTTCCAACATCATGGTCCTAGCAGCTTCATGAATTGTCATGTTCTTCCTTTCCACAACTCCATTTTGTTGAGGGGTCCACAGGGCAAATAATTGTCTCTTTATCCCATGCTCTTCACAAAAAGAATTAAACTCATCGGAAGTGATTTCACCGCCTCTATATGATCTCAAACATTTAATCATCAGACCTATCTCTATCTCCTTGTAAAGTTCTAACTCTAGAAGGACCACATAATTCAGTATGCACAAGCCCCAACACTTCATTTGAACAATGTAGTTTTCTCTAGAATGAAAATCTAGTTTGCTTCCCTAACTAACATTCCTTGCATATAGCATTAGTAGGTTTTATCAACTTAGGAAGATCTCTCAATACCTGATTAGAATCTATCTAGATAATATTTTCAAAATTTACATGACACAATCTCCTATGACACAACCAACTTTAATCAACTTGAGCAATCAAACAACTTTTACTAGTAGTAATTAGGTGAAAGATATTACCTCTTGTTTTTGTACCAGATGCAATCACATTTCTGGAACTCCCCAATATTCTACACTTTCCATCCTTGAATTGAAGATTGTATCCCTTGTCAACGATATGTCCAACACTTAAGAGATTATGCTTCAATCCTCCCACATATAGAACATCATCAGTATTATGCTTACCATCAAGAGAAATGGATCCTATGCCACATATTACACTAGCTTTGTCATCATAAAAATATTACAACATCACCATCATAATTTTCCAAGGTCACAAATTTACTTTGATCACCTATCATGTGATGAGAGCATCCACTATCAATCACCCATTCATCTTTTTCATCAACTTTGGCAACTATAGCTTTCTCCACATTTATGCAACTAGAAAATTTAGTAGGTACTAGATCATTTTCCTTGATAGCAATAAATACCCATTCATCCTCACTTAAATTCCCTTTATTAGATTCATCATCAGTAGCATAATAACACTTTCTTTGGAATCTAGGCTTGTTAGGTCTTGGCTTAGGAACTCTTTCCAGACACCTTGAGGAAAAATGACCTATCTTATTGCAAGAAAAACATTTAAGAGGCAATTTCCCTTTATACTTACCTTCTCCTCTGGCTACCCTCTTGACAATAAGTGCTTCAAGCTCATCTAGTTTTCTGTCTTCTTCTTCAATCTCTCTCATTTCTTTCTCATACTTGGACATTTTTCTAGAAGAAATTTCTCCTAGATCATATCTTTTCTCATCCTTTCCAGAGATAGTAGCTTTGAATGTAGATTTTGTCATAGGAAGATATTCACCAAACTCACTTAACTCAAAAGCAACAAGCTTACCAATCAACATGTCTCTAATTACATTTATCACAGTCTGGATCTCCCCAGTAGCAACAAATTTTTGTTTGTATGCAGCAGGAAAGGATCTAAGAACTTTAGCAACAATCTCTAATTCTTTCAATGTTCCACTAGCACATTTGATACTACACACAAGCTCATTCACTCTCTACATAAAAGAAGTTATGTTCTCATCTTCACCCATTCTCAATGTTTCATATTTCCCTTTCAGGCTTTGCAGCTTAGCAATCTTCACATGGGTATCACCTTCATACAAAGTTTCCAATTTTTTCTAGATCTCATATGCACTTCAACTCCATTAAATTTTTCATCTTAGAATCAGTCAAAGCACTCAATAATGCTTCCTTATCCCTGATATTGTACTTGGATTCCTTAATCTCACTTGCAGTAGAAGGACCATTCTATGGGATGATATACCTATTCTTTGTAATTGTCTAGTAAGACTCACCAATGCATCTCATATGAAACTCCATTCGAGTCTTCCATAGAGAATAATTAGTCCCATCAAATCTTAGGATATCCTTCTTATATGTCACCATCTCAGATCACCAAGCAGTCAAGCTTCTCTAGAGCAACCTACTCTGATACCAATTGTTGGTAACATAAGAGCAGACAACTGAGAGGGGGGGTGAATTAGTTGTAACAATAATTATACTTATTAAAATTATTCTTAGATCTGATAAATAAACATGAAAGCATAAACCATCACCACATCAAAAACACACATAACACTAAGATTTTTACATGGAAACCCTGTTAGGGGAAAAACCATGATGGAGGTTAATCCACCAGATTATACCCTATTAAAAGTATTACAAATTGGGAATGCACATGAATTCAAGCACACTGCCTAGAGCTCACTACTCAAATACAAAGGGCTTACTACCCAAAAGAAGACTTACTTTCTTACAATCACATTCGGATTACATCCGGAAGATTTTGAATTGAGAAAATAACATCTTCTAATGCCTGATTATAGTTCCAATAAAGTACATAAACTCTTCTTCACACTTTACTTCTACCTTTGAAATATTAGAAAATTATTCACACTTAGCACATAGCATACATCGCACACCATACCATCAAATGATATAAGCAATCAATCATATATATCCACAACTAAGGATAACATCAACTACATGTCGGCCCAACAAAACATGAAATGTGTACAAACTGTCAGCCCAAAACAATAAACAATTTATCAATGTGAACCAAACAATGTCAGCCAAAACATAGTAAGGACCCAAAACAACATGTCTCAAACATGAAACACCTTAAACAATTATTCCTCAAAGATCTGCAACATGCTACGATCACCCTGTCGGCCATGATCATGAAAAATATGAAATCATAGAAGAAAATCACCAATCGCAAGCACAACGATCAATGTAGACCAATAACACAGATAGAGCATGATCTAGAAACATCTACAAGCATCATGAATCACCATAGAAGCATCCACAACAACTCAAATTACTAGAATCACATCATCTTCTTTCAAGAACACCAACTGAAGCAACAAAACAACTATCAAAACATAGATACTCATAACTCAATCAAATCTTCATGCGAACCTTTGAAAATTCATGTGGATAAACTAGATATACTTTTCAACAAACCCATTAATCCACAACCACTTATCATCAATATACTGAGCTAGCCACCATACTGAACTTCACTACATCACCAATAACCTAAAACTTATTTTATTACAATTTTCTCAATATCCTCGACATATAAAACCTTAAAGACATTAATGGAAATAGTGTTTGCATCAATGAGAACCGCATATTAGCAATATCCAATAGGAAGCCACAGCAAGATGCCTCAAAAGTTATTTAAGAGTGATTTCTTTGAAGAATACCATGACCTGGTCATTCTCCTAAGTAGCGTAATGGGCCTGTCGATTGCTTCATTCTTCGAAGAGTGGATGTTATACTTCGTAGAAGAAATCATCCAAGGCAAAGCTAAATTCCACTGGGCTAAGATGATAAGTGACAACCCACACAACTAGCTCCTGACTATGAAGAACACCTCCCAGTTTTACATGACTTCATATCTAGTCTATCTCCTTGTAGAGAAATTCCCATACAAAGGACTTTTCTATGTAGGAACATTGGGGACAAATAGGGAAGAACTCAAAGTTTACAACTACTATCACTAGTTGCAATACAAAAAATTAAAAATGGAATATAGAAGAGTAAATGATGCCTTCATTGGGCATATAATCAAACTCTTGGGAGGAGATTTCGAGAGAGGGGTAACACACCGCACCAAGGCCTTTATAAGGGGATTTGGATATATGTTCATCTAATTCCCAAAGTTCACTTACATCAGGGTAGAGGGGTTCTTAGAAAACCCTACCAGTTACCACAAAACTCTAATGATCAGATCATTTTGTTGGAGGTTTCTTGATAGTTGTAGACTTCCCATACATTATTGAGTGATAAGCATCGAGCTGGGGTGCCATATCCCCTAACCTTCAGAAAAGGAATGTACTCTTTCCCTTCTACCCGGTGCGCAAAATACTTAGAGAAGGAATTAGTAGAGTATCACCTAGACCTTCACATGGATAGAGGAAGAGTGGACCCTCATGGCAAGTTGAAGAAATGGGTTGGGAGACAATACGTCTAACTCCCTCACATTGAGGTCTTTTGGGCCAATTGTAATAATGAAAAAGAGGTGCAATTGCAACACTATATGAGGATGACTACTCAGTTTGTGAAATCCATCAATTTATTTCTCGTACCTAATCAAATTGTTGAGGATGATAATATTGTATATGATAGATACCATGCCTTTGCTAAGATTCCCCTACTAGTTATTGATTGGAGCAAGGAACAGGTCACTGACCTGAACATTCTCATTCGCCCTATTGAACACAAAACCAGGAAATGGGTGGATGGACAAATTTCCCAACTGAAGGAACTGTAAGGAAAGCTTAGGTGCACAACAAACTCTCCTAACATCAAAACCTCAGGGAAGAATGTAGAGGTGACTTTAAATTTTCAATTATAGTCCAATTAAGATACACTTGAAAGAAATAACATAACAAAGAAATGAACATACACAATTAGACACCAGATTTATGTGGGAAAACCCTTACGAGAGAAAAACTCACCACACCAAGAAAAGCCTATTTGTATTACAGTAAACAAAATTACATGCAGAGTACAGACTTCACTTTCTAATGTCAATTTACAGTAGCAACATTCATTATCAATCTTGTACATAATAGCTCTCAAAAAAATCCAATGAATTCACTTAGAACAATTCATCTTCAATCGAGTAACACTTCATGATCTCACACTATGATTCATCATTTTCCATTTCTAGAGCATAGTTGTTCTCCTCACAATTTATTCACCTTCCATATAGGAACGATCGCAACAGTCCAACTGCTAATGGTTCACATTTTGCTTCTCTGATTGGCTCAGAATAGACCATGAAGGATAGACATTCGGTCAAGTTGTTCAAACTGTGTCGCATGTCAGTGAGACACTAAGTTGTGTCTCCCTGATGCCACAATGCTCAACTATCATTATTAGCCAAAGTCAACACCATCGACAAGAGTCATATCAAGTTCAAACTTGTCATCCAGACTCACTCTATCGCTAAGACATCACATTGATATCCACTACAGAACCATTGACCAGACCATCGCTATCGACGAGAGGTCATACCGAAAACAAATCCATCTTGTGCAGATCTATTGGCAAGAGCTCCACTATTGTCAAGAGTCTTATAGATCCTAATGTCATACCAATGTTCATACCCGTCGGTGAGACCGCAACCATTGGCAATAGTTCTCACCAAAAGCACCTACCTATCGGTGAGAGAAACCTTATCGCTAAGAGTTCATACCGACTGCAAATCCATCAGTTAAGAGTCTTCTTGATGATCACCAGGATCCAACCCATCATTGAGACTAGAGCTATCAGAATGAGTCACTGTGAGGCTTCATGTCTCTCCCCGATGACTTCTATCACCATGAGTTTCCCTAATAACCATTAGAAACCAATATGTCGGAAGGAGATCTGTCTGGGTGGAATGAGATGGAAGTTTCATAGCGATCAACATGTCTTGCTGATGACTCTTGTCAGCAAGACAGAACCAAAGTCTCGGTGACCTGAGCACTTCAAATGTTTAGAACACAATTTCTAGTTGGTAATACTTCCAAAGGGTCTCACTGACTTTTCTCTTTCAGGAGTTTACATGCCAGTAAGATTGAGGCACATTTTCCAATAGGAACAAGGTGTAGAATTGACATATGGGGAGCTCAAGGATGAGCTTGAAAGTGAAACTGAGAGTGGTGTTTCCATAGGATCATCTTGTGAAGCTCCCAAGTCCCCACCATTCACGAGATCCAAGAAAAGGAAGGATACATCTGAGTGCAAGCCTAAAAATAAGGTGTATTCCAAGAAGGCAACTAAAGGCTAGTTGTCCAAAAGGACAAAGAGAATAAGGACATTTGTGCTTGAAATTCCTACTATTTAGCAGGATCCTCAACATGAAGAGGAAGAAGAAATTGAGTAGCCACACTCACTACCTACCACTTCCACTCCCGCTACTACTTCTACCATCACCACTCCACCTTTTGCTTCCAAATCCTTGCCTATCTCATCTCCACCCACTATGGACATATCAGTTCACCTCATCTCCACCTCGCCAATTTCTCTAGTAATGGTATTCAACTCTTCCTCTTTGACCACGTCCCCACTATCATATTCCTTTCTCCCACCTCCACTACCTACCTTTTCTACTCTGCCACCATCCATGCCATCAACATCTATGGAAATGCCCATCTTGCCACAAGTCTTCGTAGTATACATCCAGAATGTTCCTATTGAGCTCTCTAGGGTAATCCTTGACCCCAAGGTCCAAGAATTAATGGCTCAACTTTCTATTGCTTTTCCTCTTCCCCCACCACCTACCGAACTGCCAAAAGTGGAGGCCATAATGCAAATCTCAGAATAAATGGAAAGACTTAGCAGAGAACAACACAAATACGTCACACAAGACATGGTTGAGGAGCACAAGGATTCAGATAAAGATGACAACTTTAAACATCTAGAGGATGAATTAAGTATAAACTTGGACAAGGTGGCCTCCAATAAAGAAGGGACACAAACTTTTGAAGAAGATGATGAGGCTCTTGATGAGCACTATGTAGTAGAGACATTATATCAGGAGCCAAAAGAAGAGACACACCCAAAGGAGCACCGCTTTAAAGAAGGGAAGATGGACACGTATTTGGATGTAGAAATACTTAAAGAGTCTTAATTGATTGGACAAGGTGAGTGAATTATATAAGAATTACCTTTGGGAAGGGAGGAAGAGAAAGATGCACAAGAAAAGAGCATTGAGCCCGAACACAATGTTGGGATTGAACATGAAGAAGGGAGGGCACCGCAAGAAGAAGGTACCATTGAAGAAAATGTGGCCTATGTTGAGCCTGATACAAGAAAGACTACACCAGAAAAGGAGGCAGATGAGGAGGAAATGAATGACGAAGAGACTCCTAGTAATGAAGAAGATCAACCATGGAAAGAAAAGGAAGAGGAAGGTGATCATGAATCACCAAAGGGTCAAACATAGGTTCCTGCTTGACTGGAATAAAAATTGGAGAAGAAAGATTTAGTGGTCACTAATCCTAAGGCAAGGCTATAAGTAATTCTGGCTAGAGCCCAAATAAGGACCCAAAAGGAGAAGAGACCTAAAATTAGGTTAGATATCACGGTTGATGACTTTGGGTCCCGAACACTACAAATTACCACACCAGTAGTAGGAAAAGATGTCGGAACCATCCAAGGGCATGACTATCAGATATCTATGATCAATCTGCACCCAACCACCCATGAGCAAAAGATGGATGATCTTCAGGGCTTAGTTTCCACCATTATACAGTAGATGAATAAGGATCAATCTAGTAAAGAAGAACTAAAATCACAAGTGGCAGACCTCACCACTTACATTCAATATTGGACTTCTACTAAGAAAGAATCTCCTATAGAGTTGTTTGTGCTTTCCCTCCTCTCCAAGGAGTAACTAATTAAAATGAAGAAGATGAAAAATTGGACCAAGTCCACTATGGATTAGTTCAACAAGGTGATATACAATGGTGACATGGGAATTCGTCATGCTTCTAGGGTGTTTAATAAATTTTGGAGTTTACAAAAGAAGGTGGTGGACATGATAAATACTTGTAAAGAGTTCTCTGACCTATATAGGATCACCTATCCTAAGCTTGAGAGCATCCTTAAGCTCTCCTAGGAAACATGGGCAAAGGAGCTGGAGTTGCAAAAATAAGATCATTGGTTGATGGAGACATGGAAAATTAATTTGGATTACAAGAAAGAGAATTTGGAGAAGTCCTTGCAAAAATTGGAGCTTGACCATGAATGGGTCATGGAGCACTAGACTGATAGCGAAGATTATCTAAAGATGATGACAAATTATGAAATGCCCACTTTGGAGTTAGATCTAGACAAAATCAAGCCATTATTTCACAAAAAGATGGAACAAGGTGCTAGAGACACACTATCAATATATTTCATGGATTTTTCTACGAGGACCTTCACTTAATTTGAGCAGGTTATCAAGGCCACACCGAAGTGCACTAAACACTGGGAGAAAATCACAGACATATTCAAGAAGATAGCTTTCTAGATCCTTAAGTCTAAGCTATCTGAAGAGAAGAAACTCATAGCCATGATTGACAAGTTTGTTAAGTATGCAACGACATAGAAAGAGGTGTTGTGCATGTTTTGCACACACACCCCATTTGGAATGGGGACCCTCTCTTTCCTTCTCCTTGTTTGGTCACTTTTGTCTTTGCCTCATTTTGTGTTCCCCCATGTTGGTGTTCAAAATGGTCAACAAACCTCAAAAGAGTCATCTAAAATTTGGCCATGTTCTCGGCCCCCTCAAATTCCAAGGTCTTTAGTCTTGGCAGGCCCCTAGCTAGTGTTTGCCTTAATGTCTCAAAACTGCCATCCATGGGGCCTACCGGGCCCAGCTCGCTGGATCTCCCCTTCTAGGTTTCCATTGCTCATTTTCTGATTCTAACGGTCATTCAGTGGCATCCTTCCGTCCGTCAGGTCCCAGAGCTTCTCTCACCATCAATTTCTCTTAGAAATTTCAAAATGGCTATCTATCGACGTCTTCCTAGCTATTGGACCTCGACGATCCCATGATTGTTTTCAAATCATCTCACCTAACCTGGGTCTGCCATACAAAGAAATCAATGCATTCCATTAATGGAAATTGGCCTATAAACGTTGCTCTCAGCCCTTCATTTTACCTAGGGTGTTCAAATCTGAGGGAGAAATAAAGTCCCCCACTTCCTTTTTCTGCCTTTTGCCTTGCTCCAGCTGACTTGGCCCCTTCTCACATGCTTCATGTTTTCTGTAATATTTGGACTTTGGGGACAAGTTTCCTATAGATTTGGGATTTTTTTGTGATGCCTAAGTGAATTGCCAAGGTTTCATTAAATTTTGGGAAGTTGGGAAATTCCCTTCTGGGGTGTCGTCCCTCTATGGTTGTTTCCAAGCTGCCATCCCTCTATAGCCATTTTTGGCCTGTCATACCTCTATGGTTGTCCAAAACTTCCCTTTTAGGCCGCTATCCTTCTATGGCCATCCAAAACTTCCCTTTTGATTTGTCGTCCCTTCATGGCCATTTTGGAACTTCCCTTCTAGGTCGTCTTCCCTCTGTGGTCATTTCTAGGCCTTCGTCCCTCTATGGTTGTTTCCAGGCTGCCATCCCACCATGGCCATTTTAGAACTTCCCTTTTGGGCCGCCATCCCTCTGTGGCCATTTCTGGGCTGCCATCCCTCTGTGACCAATTCTAGGCCTCCATCCCTTTGTGGCCAATTCCAGGCCTCCATCCCTCCGTGCCCATTTCTGGGCCATCGTCCCTCCATGGTCGTTTATGGGTTGCTATCCCTCCATGGCCGTTTCTAGGTCCATCATTATTTCTGGGCTACCGTCACTCTATGGCCATTTCTAGGCTTCGCTTCTAGGATTCCATGCCTCTGCCCATCATCGCATGTCTCACCATCTGTCATCCGTCTGCTATCCGTCGTGTGGTGCCCACCCCCTTAAGGACACATTAACGTTTATCATCCAAATGAGCTCTAGATGTGGAACAATGATGAATATTGTGATGTTTTGATTATGCATGGATGGATCTAACAAGGATTTTGTAATATTTTACTAACGTTTGCCTTGATTTGTGTATGAAAGCACTTATGACACTTCATGTATGTAGGCTTCAAGAAACCTACCGCGGGTCTATCGGGGAGGCCCATTGAGAAAGTTGAACAAGGAAAAGCACATAGCTCCTATTACCATTCATTTTATTCCCACCCTTCTTCATAGCACCCTTCAATAGAGATGGAATTAGAAGGAGGCCTATCTCAAGGAAGTCAGTGACAAACCACAATGGGTGGCCTTGAAGGTGGTGGGAGGGAGTAGCCATTTCCTCCCTCCAAACAAATAATCATGATCCATCATAATCTCTTTCATTGGATTAGGGACCACTAACCCATTCCACATTGATACAAATCTGCAAATGGGATGCACTCGATTGACTAAGAAATGTTTCAAATCTATTAGGGGAAGAAAGCAACTTTTGAGTAGCTTCAACTATAGTAAAAGGGAAATCAACAAGAGGACAAAATTGCTACAGCACTTGGGCACTATAGGACAAAATAGAGAAAAGACAAAGATGTATTTTAAATTGCTAAATAATGAGGGGTAGGTGAAGCCCTAGTGTAATCAAATATGAGCCACACAATGTAATTCATTCCTATCCATTCATTTGGGCTTTGGAAAACTATAAATAGGGGTCTCCCCCTCATTTGTAAATGGTTGGAGAGCTGATGTAAAGGAATTTTGTAGCAATAGAGAGCTACATTGCATGATTTATGGGTGTTTCTTTTGTGTTTCTTCATTATTCATGCATGGTTCTACTCCGTTTTTAGTTTAGTTGTTAGTTTCTTGAAAGGAAGTGGTGATGGTGGTTGTTCTTTTAGTATTTGATGAATTAATGGCTTATGCTTTTTGTGGTTCATTGATGATGAATCACTTTGCAAAGCTAGTCTGAGCTTCCTTCCTTTATTGTTGCAACTTAGTTTGATTGCATGTGCATGATGTGTGTGTGTAATCTAAAAATTTTTAATCCTTATAAGATTGCACTAGTTTTGTGTAACTATAGGATCCTCTTGGCCAAGAAAAACCCAGTTTAGGGAGTTTTTCTATTGTAGCAGCCCCATGATCACTATTCATTCACAGTTTCAAATCTAGGAACTTCCTCTCTTCCCTACCCTTTTTTCTTCTTTTTAATAAGTGACCTTAGACAAGGTTCATTGCATATTGTAAAGCTAAATCTAATGATAAAATGGAGTTCAAGACTCTTGTTTGAACCTGCAGCAATTGCACACTAACTTCCCCATCCTAGGAACTCCATTCAAGACCAAACTTCCCATGCTTTGTAACTCATCCATAAGTCTGCCTTGTGATTCTAGCAAATCACATGAAACAACTGAGATATTCCAAGCACTATCAAGATCTGACATTAGAGACCTTGGGATAGTGTTCTGCAATTTGATTGTGGAAGATTGTCTTTCAAAAGAGGTGATGCATCTATGCATTACCTGTATTGAGGAGTGCATAAAAAACACATCGACAAAACTGGCACTAGAATGAGGGCATGGCATGTTGAGGCTACAAAGTTTGAAGTTGGAAGTTCAAAAGAGAACCTTCAAGAATAAATCTGAGATAGGGAGGTCTCATCACATGCTGAAACTTAAAATCAAAAAATTCTGAAGGAAAAAGAAGTTGAGTCAAAATGGAGCAACATGTACAAATTGACATCACTCACCTACACGTAGATTTAAATAGAAGACTAAGGAAACTATTGCAATAATTCACATTGGCTGATAGATTTCAGATCCATTTCCCTCACAAGCATAATGAATTGGGGTGTCTGACTTTTCTGAGCAGGATTGAAAGAGTCTTGTAGGGAGAAATTCCCTTTTGAGAAATCTATCAGCCTTTAACCCTTGCAGACTCGGAGGAAGAATTGAAAACCATGGTAGCCAAGGCATTCAAGGAGCTGATCCAAGAATGTTTTGGCAGCAAAGGCAGACCAAGATTGGAGGAGGTATTGATGACAAGTTGGTGCAGATTTCACAATCCACCACATTTAGAATTTACATGTCCATCATGTGACAACATCATCACTCAAGTCAAGGGTTGTTCAAACAAGTTGGAGCAGCCAACTGTCGAGGAGGATGAGTTATCCCATGAGGTAGAAAAGCTGTCAACATCTGGAGGATAACACCTTCAAGTCAGACCAAGAAGCTTCACAGGAATAGATGCTGGGTGATCTGATTAGGATCTAGACTAATTGCATTTGAATGCTTAATGTTTATAAATCATGAAAACTAAATTACATAAAAAAAATTAACACATTAACATGTGTATTAAGCGGAAATATAATTCATGCATACATTACTAAAATTATGCATTAAAAATTGAAGGTGAAAAGAACGAAATTGAGAAAGAAGAGATAGTGAGAGAGTGCAAACAATCTGATAACAGAGTTCACCACAAACGTGACTACATCTCCTGGTCTACTCCAATAGAGTGATACCAATCAGATTAATCTCTAAAAACAAAATTACAATTGCACCAAGATCATTTCCTTCCAGCACTTCGGCAACATGACAAAACTCTGATGTACAGAAATGACTCGAAAATCTCCTTAGAAAAATCTCCTTGTTTCTCTAGTTCACAGCTTCACCACCTAGACTTGAAAAATCTGAGTCCCAAACTCACTCCTAAACTCCCCTTTTATACATCAAATTTACTCAAATTGTCCTTTAACCAATTGATTTACAAAATATTCCCCATATCACTTTACATGGAAAAATACTTGAAAAATCCTCCCTTATTTACACTAAATCTCACATAATTTATTTAAGCCCCTTAATAATTTTATTCCTAGGCTATTATTGTTTCTAGGAGGTTACACTTTAATCCTTAAAAGGATTAAAGATTTTTTTGGTTTTAAATTTAAGGGAGTTTGTTTTAAATTAAAAGGAATTCGGTTTCAATAGTTCAACAAAAATAAAAAATGCCCTATTTATCCCAAAGTCATTCAATGGCTCATTGGTGGCAATGGATTTTGGTAAGCTGGTGGTTCCGGGATCAACTCCTGCTGGTGTCACCTTTTCCAACGGATTCAACTATTTTCTTTGACAAAAGAAACCCGCCTCTATTCTGAGTAAAGAGTGGTTCGTATGGTGCAACGGTCGCCGACCGTTTCAAGAAGCCTGAGGTCATAGGTTCAAGAACAATGCAGGCCAAATACTTTTATCAACAAATTTAACAACTCGCCGACAAGGAGGAGTGACAGCTTGAGACATGTGTCACACTAGGAGGGTGCCACATGTCAATCTACCATTCGTTGCTTATGCTGGCGTGTATGCTAATGTCATGATGACATGTCCCGCCATGTGGCACCCAACAATGTGCCAAATTGGCCCTTTTTTCCACTCGAAGATGACACGTGTCAATCGGTGATTGGCTGAGTATGTTGACTATGTGCTGACTATACCATGTTGATGTCAGCAAAGTCAAGCCATCTTTGACTACTCATATCTCGAGCATACGACGTTGGATTTTGATGAAACGAATGTTGTAAGAATCATGTCGACGAGCTCTTCAACTTGACGCCACTTCCATCAATTTCTGAGACAATCATTTTTTTCACTTTCTGGATGACCCTTGATGGCAGTTTGACCCAAGGTTTGACTAGCCATAACTTGTGCAAATGGACTCCTTTTCGCTTCGTTCAAGTTGCATTGGAATCAGGACATCAAAATCTTTCTGATGGTGCTGAATTATTGAGTAGTGGAGACACTTCAATTTTTGGTGAAATATCCCCCGGATCAGGCCTCCCCACTAGAGAACTTTTGAACCTCCAAAAGTGGCATTTATTTAGACATTAAGTGAGGACTTGGCCTCCCCACTTGTCCTGTATCCTCTATACATCTATATACCTAGATCACAAACACAATGAAGACTGCAACAAAATTGTTGATCATAAACATCATTCTATCATTTCCATAAGCATCTACATCAATTGTTGTAGCCACTAACCAACAAATATTGACTAGCATCAAGCTGAACAATAATGCAGAGATGAAAGAGAATAAATCAACAAAATATTGATCTTTTGCAACATAAACATTTTTACCCAAGGATCTATCAATGCTTTCAATGACCATTCCCTCATGTTGTAATGTGGGTGCATCCTATGACATCTGACCCTGGTTAGCTACTCCAAGTTCCTATCTAGAATCACCTTTGTTGATAGACATAAGAGTTAAATCTTTACTTGCATTAATCACCCTCTTAAATTGCCCTGTGTTTGTAAAAGAATGACCAGTCTTAATCTTGTGAGAATGTACTATATACTGAATTCCATCTTTAAACAAATGATAATGATTCTTTCCCCTATAGAAAATAGCTTTCCAATCATATAGATAAGGGCTACCCAAAACTATCCCACAGATATCTAGTGGAACCACATCAAACTATACTTCATCCACAAACTTACTAGTGATTACGAATTTTAAAGTGCATTGTCTTGTTACTTGCAATTTATCATTCTCACAAATCCAGCCTAGTGGATAAGGTTTCTTATGTTGTGTAGTTTTCAATCCCAAGTTTCTTACAACATCTTCAGAAATTAAGTTAACTTGAGAACCACTATCTATGATTGCATCAATCTTAATGTTCTTAGCAACAACCCTTAAATGAAAAAGCTCATTCCTTTTCTTATCTTCAGAAACATCATTAACTTTAGAAGTAGAAGCACAACTATCAAAGGAAATGTTGGAATTAGGAGCTTTACCTTTCAAACCCATAGTTGTTATCTTAGTTTCATCATCAGAATCAGAACCAAGATCCATAACAACATTTGTGGCTTTCTCCTTAACCTTTTGTTTCTGATTCTATCTCTGAGCCCACTTAGGCTTCAATTCGGGATGCAACTTCCAGCAATGATATTCATCATGACCCTTCCTATCACAATGAGTGCAAGAAAGCTTGTCATCCTTCTTGACTATAGTTGTCTTCTTTCCTTTCCCTGTCTCTACAACCTTAGAATATTTCTTTATAGAGTTATCATTATCAATGAAAGAACCCTTTCCCCTTGACTCTAAGTGTGTAGCTTGAACAGACACTTCATCCAAATTACAAGGGTTTAATACCAAAATGGAATGTCTAAGATATGAATGAAGATCTCCTATGTACTTTAACAAAGTATCCTAGGTGTACAAAGGTACATTTAATGCAATAGCCTTCTTTCTGAATTCATGGGTGTACTCTTGGATAGTTTGACCTTTCCCTTGTTTAAACACTTGCCAATTCATCATTAATTGTTGCATGTGACCTAAGGGATAGAATTGTTTTTTAAAAGCATTAATGAATTCTAACCAAGATAAATTGACTCTACCATGCTGTGAAATTTTTGCTTTAGTCCTACTCTCCCACCACTAGAAGAGTGGCTAACTGGATCCTAGAAGGAGATTTTGAACTGTTGAATCCAATCATCTAGTAGCATCCAGGTAGTTCAAATTTAACTCCAGAATTTGAGGCATTTACACCTTTAAAAGGAGAAAGAGAATGTGTAGAACAGACTGGGAATGGTGTTCTTCCCTTTCTTTGTAGCATAATGCAGTTTCATCTGGAAAGCTGTCCTTCCCTCCATTGACTTTCGGAGTTCTTCTTTTCCCAATCTCATTATTTTCAAGCTTTCCTTCGTTTTGCAGATTGTTAGAATGCAAAAAGCTTTGATTTGATCTTGACTTTGATTGATAGACCTTTCAGCCCCTTAGTTTTATTCCTGGGCCTAATTACATTTTAATCCTTAAAAGGATTACCACAACACAATGATCCCCTTATCACCAGGAGATGGGAGTGTTGGTTCCAATAGGATGGTTCAAGACCAATGCAGTTGGATGAAGATGTCACACCCACAGCATTGATGGAACATGTGGCATCCTAGATGAGAGCAGTCCTGACCCATGACAGTGCCACTAGAGCCTCCGACATTGTGAAACTTGATGAGACACATCCTATGAGATGGCACATGAGTAAAAGCTCCAAGAAGATGGCTGAGCGAGATCACTAGGACAACAAACACTAAAGTTGAATGCCAAGAGGAAGAAGCTGATTTCAGTAGGATAGCAGAAAGCTGTGATGAAAATTCAATTGGAAGGGAGTTGGAAGGCCTTTCCTCTATCAACAAAGAGCAGTCCTCCAATCTAGAAGAGGAGCCATTGGCAATTGAGGATGGGTCAGCAAAGTTTGCAGTAGCTCATGAGGATGTTGAAAATTAGAAAGAGGAAAATCAGCAAGAGGAAAGGGATGACAACCTTGCAAAAATAGAAAATGATGACGTAGGAATAAGTGAAATAAAACTGGAAGACCTCTCCATAAATGACAACGATTGAGAATCTGAAAATGCAGATTTGGAGGAGTGGGAACCACTACAGGTCACAACTGTTCGCCATCCAACTTCCCTCCCAAGTGATGATGAGGACCCGATCATGGATAGATATGACCAGCTCATCTCTAGCTTAGTAAAGGATTGGTCCAAGCTAAGATATCAGTTGGATTTGGAGCTCTTGTTGCTACCGAATTGGTGTAGGCTCCATGATTCATCACACTTTGAGTTTGTGTGCAAGCTATGCCAACAAGTTGTCCAACAAGTTAGAGGACAAGTGGAGCAGCCAAGTGCCTAGCCTCCTCTACTTGCTACCTAGATCGAAGTAGATATCAAGAGCTAGAACGGAATGACAACTCAGTTGAAAGTATTCCTCAAGAAGGAATTAGGATAGAAAAGGAAGAAGGACAACAAAGTAGTCCTGAGCTTCTGAACAACGGAGTGGAGCAGATGGGAATGTTGTCCAACAGTCATCCAAGGTCCTTCCCCTGTAGAACACTTGTACACGATGGATGATAGGATTTGTAGAAGACTTTCAGGGGTGGATCGTTCAACGTACATTGATCCCCTTGACGGACCAGTATCTCTTCCTGTTTTCCTCCCACTTGGAACCATGCCACAAGGGTATATCAGCACAGCAGAGGAGTACATCCTAGATGTTAGCAGTGATGAAGACATACCACCTAAACCTCCCATTGATGAAACATTGGAGCCTCCTAGGTGGGAGAGAGGTTCCTTCTCCATTTACAGTGGCAGCGACCAACGTGAAGTGATTGAACATCCTGATGAGACACATGCAATGTAAAAGGAAGAAGATAAGGGTGGAGGTGTTGAGATAGTTACCAAAGGAGATCAAGCACCTGACCGACTACAAGATGCAACCAGGAGTCCTTTTTCCTTGGTCATTGATGATCTTCCTTCACATTCAGGGAGTTGCAATATGACAAATTTGTGCATGTCATTTTCCCATGACATTGAACTTCACAAAAATAAAGTTGACACCTAGGAATGAAAATGGGACAACATACTGCCATATGAGGACAACAACCAGGTGGATTTTAGGTTTGCAAATGATCAACATGGAGAAGTATTTGTCTTGGAAGAACTTCCAGCTGTGGCTACAGGTCCCATTGGTAGCTTGGAAGAGGTAATTATTGCCCCATCTTTCCAACCCTACCCATGCCCAAGGCCAAAAATGTTGCACCCTCCACTATGCCTGCCCAAGGCTACCAATGCATCTATCAACAATGCAGTGCTCGCTCTCAGCTATCAAATGCTTCCACATCTACATGACTACATCCAAGTTTTATCCTTCCTTAATCTGATGAATACTTATAGCTGCATGTTTCATTTTGATTATGGTCATGAGGGAAGGAAAACTTGCTTATGGATCAACCATGGGTTTGACGAACCTCCTCAATTGCTGACTTTCCTTGACTATGTGATTAAATTTTAATGTTGCAATGTTGAACTTCTTCTTTTTTTTAATATAAGGATGAATGTGCATGATTGATAACTAAAACGATCACCAATTTCCGTATGCATGCACTATGAAATCTAATGAACATTAATGTCAGCTCACCCTGCCTGAACATAGTGCTTTGTAAATATCTTTGTACATAGTCCATTTTGGGTAGTGTAGGTTTCCTGTAAATACTATGCTTTCCTACTTTCCTTAGGTTAGTTAGTTTCTTGTAGGTTAGCTCCTTTAGATTATTTTTCTTGTTGTTTTCTTTTGCTTTTCTGCTTTCATTAGTGTAGGTGTTTTCTTTCCATTTTTCTACTGCTTTTCTACTACATTGCCCGAGGTCCCTCTACTTTTAGTTGGGAACATTTTTATGCACAACAACCATACTTATCACTTGGGGTTGTTCTATGTATTTCTTTGTTAAACTTTAATCAAGTCTTCAGAGTGGATGGTGAAGGTCTTGTGTTAGTGTCAAGTGATCTGGGTGTTTGATTCAAAGAGGATAAGTTGTTGGTTTAGTATGACTCTGATGTATTCTGAAATCTTACATCTTTTACACACTTTAAGAATCTAGAGATCATTGTGCATCCTTTGTAAGGTCTAGTTAAGTGAAAAATATAGAATTTTGCTTCAGCGCCACTATGATTCTCAGCCCTAAACGTGAGCTTCATTGCTTGCGGGTTAAAATGAAAGGAATTGAAAAGAAAAAATCCAAAGAAAAGAAATAAAAGAAAGAAAAGAAAAAACATTGAAAATCAAAAGAAAGAAGAAATTCAACCTTTTAGGAGGATCTAAGCAACTCTACCGGGACTATGGATGCTTGGCCAGTAGTAGAGCAATGTTCAAAAGAATCACAGCGACAACGTCATTGGGGCTATGGATGCCTGACTGGCAGTGAGGCAATGTCCTAGATGCTTTTGGAGTTAGAATAAACTATGTAGCTTAACTTGACAGAGCTTGGGTTTTAGTAGCAACTAAAGGATGGGAATTAACGCAATTACACACACTTGGATTTTTAGCATACTGGGGGTTGGGTTGGCTAGTGGTTTTGATCCTTTGGTGAGGTGTCTAGTTTGTTTTCCCTAGCATGAAGATCGAAACCAGAGATTCTAGGTTTGTGATTCTAGTTTGTCATCAAAATTCTCTAGAGCATCTCCCTAGCGAGTCGCCATTTGTTGTGCATGTTTTGCACACACACCTTGTTTAGAACTGGGACCCTCTCTTTCCTTCTCCTTGTCAGGTCACTTTTGGCTTTGCCTCATTTTGTGTGCCCCCGTGTTGGTGTTCAAAATGGTCAATGAACCTCAAAAGAGTCATCTAAAATTTGGCCATGTTCTCTGCCCCCTCAAATTCCAAGGTCTTTAGTCTTGGCGGGTTCCTAGCTACTAAATGCCTTATTGTCTCAAAACTGTTGTCTGTGGGGCCCACCGAGCCCGGCTCACCAGATCTCCCCTTCTAGTTTTTTGTTGCTTATTTTCTGATTCTAACAGCTATTCAGCGGTGGCCTTTTGTCTGTCTGGTCCTGGAGCTTCTCTCGCCATTGATTTCTCTTAGAACTTTCAAAACGATTGTCCATCGACATCTTCTCGGCTATCGGACCCTGGCAATGCCATGACTATTTTGAAATCATCTCACCTAACCTGGGTCTTCCATACAAAGAAATCAATGCATGCCATTAATGGAAATTGGCTTATAAACATTGTTCCCAACCGTTCATTTTACTCGGGGTGTTCGAATTTGAGGGAGAAACAAAGTCCCCCTTCCTTTTTTCCCTTTTTCCTTGCTCCTGCTGACTTCACCCCTTCTCACATGCTTCACATTTTCCATCATTTTTGGACTTTGCGGACAAGTTGCCTATGGATTTGGGATGATTTTGTGATGCCTAAGTGAACTTCCAAGGTTTCGTTAAGTTTTGGGAAGTTGTGGAAATTCCCTTCCGAGTTGTCGTCCCTCCATGGCCATTTTTGGGCTGCCATCCCTCCATGGCCGTCTGAAACTTCCCTTCTAGGCTTTCGTCCCTTTGTGGTTGTTTCTAGGCTATTGTCCCTCTATGGCCATTTCCAAGCTATCATCCCTCTATGGCCATTTGAAACTTCCCTTCTAGGTCATCGTCCCTCCATGGCCATTTGGGAACTTCCCTTCTAGGCCATCGTTTGTTTGTGGCCGTTTTCGGGCCTCCATCCCTCTGTGGCCATTTCCGGGACTCTGTCCCTCCATGGAAATTTCCAAGCCTCCGTCCCTCCATGGTTGTTTCTGGACTATCATCCCTCTGTTGTCATTTCCTGGCCATCGTCCCTTTGTGGTCATTTATGGGCTTCCCTTCCAAGATGTCGTCCCTCTGCTCATTGTTTTTCTTCCATCCACCATTTGTCGTCTATTTTCTGCCATCCATCCGCCATGTGGCACTTATCCCCTTGAGCACACATTAATTTTTATGGTCCAAATGAGCTCCAGATGTGGAACAATGATGAATATTATGATCTTTTGATGATGCATGGATGGATCTAACACACTATTGTATTTGACTCCAATTTTTGACGAAAGTTTGTTGAAATTTTGACAAACTATTGTCAGAAGTCTGATGAATCACTTAAAAAAAAATTTATCGTTGAATTTTTCATCGGTTTCCTGACGAGTTGTAAAATGTTGAAATCATGACTAAAATTCATTAGTTGCCGCCACAAAAAAAGGGACCTAGTGTTCATCAGAATATTGACAAAAAATTTGTCGGTCTAGTGATGAACAATATCCATAACACACATGGCATGCCTCTGCCAAATTGTCAGAACAGCATGAGAATTTTGTTGCAATTATGACCAAGTTTCTTGGAAAGTCCAACAAACATTCATCGTTTGTTTGACGATCTCTCCATTGAGAGGACTGACTTGTGGTCTCATTGACAAAGCACAAGGAAGTATATCGGCAAGACTTATACCATCAGGGTAAGTTCTGAATGTTTACCCGACCTGCTTTGTCTCACTGATATATTCCCAGTGCTCCTGTCAGTGAAAGAAATGAGAAAGAAATGATGGTCTCCCTGATGAAACTTCATCGGTGAGACTTAAACATTTGGGCCAGCATATATTTTTCATGCTGAGATGACTTGTCTTGCTGATAGATTCTCTTCATCGATAAGACCATAAGCCAATCTCCCCAATATTTTGACAAACATTCATCGTTTGTTTGACAATCTCGCCATCAGAATGAGATCAAAATTATGTTGGAGCTATAGCAACCTCATCACACCTTTTTTTTTCATCAAACTAGTTCATTGAAATTTTGAAGAAACGTTGCAGCTTTTTATAATAAAAAAAATTGGAGGATTGACTTGTGGTATCATAGATAGAGCACGGGGAAGTATATCGACGAGACTTATACCATCAAGATAAGTTCTGAATGTTTACCCAACCCACTATGTCTTGCTGATATATTCCTAGTGCTCCTGTAGGTGAAAGAAATGATGGTCTCGCCAATGAAACTTCATTGGTGAGACTTAAAATTTTGGGCCAGCATATATTTTTCATGCCGAGATGACTTGTCTTGCTGATAGATTATCTTCATCAATGAGACCATAAGCCAATCTCCCCAATATTTTGACAAACATTCATCATTTGTTTGATGATCTCACCATCAGAATGAGATCAAAATTGCATTGGACCTATAGCAACCTTGTCGCACTTTTTTTTTTTGTCGAATTGGTTCTTCGAAATTTTGACGAAACATTGTAGTTTTTTAAAATAAAATAAAAAGATTTATCGGGAGGACTGGCTTGTGGTCTCATCGACAAAGCACAAAGAATTATATCGATGAGACTTATACCATCAAGGTAAGTTCTAAATGTTTACCTGACCCACTATGTCTCGTTGATATATTATGAGTGCTCCTATCGGTGAAAGAAATGATGGTCTCGCCGATGAAACTTCATCAGTGAGACTTAAACGTTCAGGCCAGCATATATTTTTCATGCCGAGATGACTTGTCTTTTTGATAGATTCTCTTCATCAATGAGACCATAATCCAATCTCCCCAATATGTCTTCTTTAGTAATCTTGATCGCTACAACAGTTTTGATATCTCATCAATGTGATAAAAAGTGCTTGTAATCCATAATAGGTCAGGAAGACCCATACCAGCTCATGCCGATGTAATTTTCTTGCCACAATATCTTTGATCAGAAGGATTTTCAGGAGTAGAATGAGGTGACCATGGGTAATTATATTCTGTAGGGCCAATTACATCCTTTTCTGACTCAAAATGTAGTTATTATTGAGAAATTTACATGAGTAAATCATTATAAAATTTTGAGTAAATCATTATATTTTGTAGGGATAATTCACATAAACTACTCAGAACTAGGGAAATGTAGAATCAATGATACCTCAATTGTTGAACCAATCATTTGAATGATACGATAAAAAACACTTGTGCTTTCAACTTCAAATGAATGTCATTGGAGAAGTGACTTATAGATGATACATGCAGCTATAGGTCTTCCATTACTAAAGCCAACATCTTCTGTGATACACTTTATCAATGCATCTTGATTTTCCTAAAACCAAAATAACAAAAAAATGGTGTAAGGGAATAAAAAAATCGCTAGAGCTTTATAATATAATGAGCCTAAGAAAAAAAGTGATATAACTAGAAATACAAATAGAAGAGATAGATACTCCTCCAGAAGGTTAGAATCATATACTTGCTTCTTGTCAATGAGAGTCTTCTATGGCCTATGCTCTCCATTAGTGAGATTTTTCAAGGCAGACATAGGAGTCTGTGAATTCTGCCAGACACATCTATTGGTTAAAATATTATTGAAAAATAATATTACTTATTTAAAATCAAGAGGAGATAACTAAAATTATACATAAAAAGATATAATTTGTTTATATTGGACAACCATGAGTGTATGATCATGATGGCATTTACCATTTTAAGGCACAAAAATGGGCAATACATAGTGACAAGTGGAAACTTAACCTCCTTGATTTAACATCACAAGCCAAACTAGCTTTGGTCTCTACTAAACAATGTTGCAAGATCATTTCCCACACATAGAAATTTCTGCTTTTGACAGTCCACAAATGCACCTACACAAGTAAGTACAAACAATAATAGTGCTCACAAATATGCCAACCCCATTGCAGTAAGAAAGGTCTAACAAGATATTGCAGCAATACAAAGACATATTTCTATCCCTCTCAGTCTTCTCTCTATCTCTTTCTATCCATATATTTTTCTACCTCTATCACGATCTCCTAAATATATATTTGTATCATAGAGCAGTGAGGTTGGTATGAAGTAAGATTTTTTATTCTACTTTGCTATAGCAGTACCTATAGGTACTCAGGGTCATGTTGTGTTTTTTTTGTTTATCAACGCATCTCTCGTGGGTACTTCCTGTGTTTGTTTTATGCACATTAGGATATCTTTTTTGAATAGTCCCTACATTTTTTTTAGGAAAATTAGTATATTTTTCACGCATGCTTCCTATGTTTGTTTTAGGAAAATAACATCCAAAAATAGATGCTCGGTTACTCGGGTGAGCAATAAGTATTTTATTCAATTGTAAATTGGCTTTTCTTGCTACTGACCTTTAAAGTGTTGGTCCAGAGGAATGTAGGTGGAGGAGCTTCGTTTGCTTCAATAATTTCTACTACTTCAGCAATAGGGAACATCTGAAGTTTGGAGACCACAATTTATAGTCATTCAACACAATATCACCTCATTTAACTTTATTCTGAAATTCACTAAGCTACAAACAAAGTGCTAAATTGGAAATCAAACAAAGCACTGGAATAGATAATAACAACAAAATTCCAAAAATTCAAGCTTCAACCTCGAGGAAGGTCTGGATAAAATAGTCATTGTAGCCATAATATATAGACAAATCTGCAACAAGCCACTCAGTATAGTCCTTCGGAGTAGACCCTTTTTTCCTTAAAGCTTTGCAATTGGAAAAAATTCTAACTGATAGAGAAAGGATTGATATGTATCATTAATGAACACTATCAAACATAGTCCAAATAGATGAAACAAGTGATGCCTTGTAATCTTGAAAACAATGCAGCAATAATCAAAATTAAAACATTACCCTCTTTTATTCTCCTCTTAAGGTTTGGGAGGTCAGGTGGGCACTTCCCCTCTTCTTCAAGCTCTTGAAAATCAGTACAAAACATATGAACAAAATTTCATGGTTAATTGGAAGCCTCCCATCAACAACAAGATCCAAATATCTGTGTATCTATCTCAATCAAGCCTCTAAACCCTTCAGAGCTGTCAATTTTTCCACTAACCTGTTATGCACAAAAGTCAAATTTTTAGAGTTATGTCACCACTAAAAACAAAAGAAATAGAGCTTTGAAACCAAATCCACAAACAACACAATGTGGTATTCATAGAAAGCCATACAAACAAACTAAACTTAGAACATTGGAATGGAAACAACTTCAAATTATGATACAAAGCATGGATTCACTTTACTCAACTGGAGGCACATTTCACAATAATGGGTTCTTCATCTAAAACATCTGTACAAGGTTCAAATAGTAAACAAATTGATAAATGATGGAGGAATTAAAAAGATACTTGGATGTAGTTGGATTGAAGGTTGTAAACTAGTATATGTTTTTTGTGTAGGAGTCATATCACATCCACAAACATGGAAGAGCTATGCAA
Organism: Sequoia sempervirens; assembly: GCA_007258455.2. Lineage (NCBI taxonomy): Eukaryota > Viridiplantae > Streptophyta > Pinopsida > Cupressales > Cupressaceae > Sequoia > Sequoia sempervirens. The sequence continues at coordinate 35,390,193 of VDFB02353493.1, forward strand.
AGCAAGATAAATTGCCTTTGAAAATGAAGGCATCAGGGTATAAAGAATCATTTTTCTGCCACCATAGTGAAAATTTAGCACTTTCTTTCATCTTTGCATATTGGTTTGATGCTTCAAACAATGCATTTCTTATATTGAAAAGCTCATTACCTTATTGAGATTCTCTTTGTTTTGAGAATAGTTTAATATTCTCTACTTAACAGGGCCAATCACGTGATGATGGAAGTTCATTTGGCCCTTCCCCCCCCCTCACATCACTGTCGATTCCCCATACCTAATCATATAACATTAATCATTCATTCATATGTTAATAACATATAACATTCATTCATTCATCCATTACTAACATATAACATTCATTCATTATCATATAACATTCATTCATTAACATATAACATTCATTCATTAACATATTCACATTCATTCATAATATGATTACAATTACTTTTTTTTTGTTTCTTTCTTGAAGCTAAAAAAAGTTGAAGTGGAGTATCATTTTCTAAATCATCTGTCCCCCCTTCAGTTGTTATGCCCTCTATTTGTGATCTTAATGTACGCCTAGTTGTGTACTCATGATGTGGACGCCGCTGCAAGGGGGGGTTTGATGCAATAACAAAGAAATGTTAAATTGATATGTTTTATTATTATTGTTACAAGTATTTCATTAATTAAAAGAACATTAGAGTGGTTCTCTTTACCTGATGGGGCCACATCATGTTTCTGATCTTCTCTTATAGCCTCATATTCAACATGTTGAACACCCTCTAAATCTTGATCTAGAGTTTAAACACGAAAGGTTACATTAATTAATACACCAATTACAATTAAATATGTTTAAAAGAACATTAGAGTGGTCCTCTTTACCTGATGGGGCCACATCATGTTCTTGATGTTCTCTAGCTTGATCATGCTCAACATATTAATCATGCTCTACATGCTCTAAAGTTGAAACATGAAAGGTTACATTAATTAATACACCAATTGCAATTAAAGATGTTTAATTGTATTAATCCATATCATGTTTTTTATAGCACATGAATACATCCAGTACCGGGATGCACACCATCACCTTCATCTGCAGGTTGTGGTCCACCCTCACTAGGCTACATTCCAATGTCATGTGCAGTATTATCATTGCCTGTCTGTTTAAAAAAAATAGGCACATAATTACTTTATGGTGGAAATTGTTGGTTCTTTTTTCTTGTAACCAAGTTAATCTCCTATTCTACCTATGGAGTAGCCATCTCCAATCAAGGGCAGCTTGGAGGACCTAGACCAACTGACAAGATCCAGTCAAAAACTGAGATCTTCTACACTTTAGGCTCTACAGAACCAGGGCGGGTATACCCACACAATGTCTCAAATCAGACTAGACATTTCTTTTTATAGTAGATGACTCCTGATGCCAAGTGTTGAGAACATCAAATAGGGCTAGATTCTTAGTTACAAAACACTTGAAGCAACAAGGAGGTAGGACAAGACATCAAGCAAAAGATATTCAATGATTTATATGAATTATTTTCTGAGAGGGACAGGGCTAGAAGATAGACTAGTGCCTAATCTGGGGTCATGGAGTCACACACACAAATGGAAGACTTTCTGCAAATGGACCTCAACCAGTGGATCTTGTTTTGTTGATGCCTTGCATCAACTATCAATGCCTTACACTAATAATCCAGCTCTTGTTACTAGTCAGACTCTTCTTACCAAATCCAGCTTGCATACAAACAATCACTATCACCTGCTCAAAGGGTTTTAACTACTCCCTTGAAGTAGACCTAAAACCAAACAACATAGTCTCATGAAATATGAGAAGATGAACAAAGGCACCTTATGCATTCATTCAAATGATCAAAGAATACAAGCATGGAGACAATTTGATGGCATATGCATGAGAGACAAGCTTCTTCATGTGTTCCTTATACAAATTGATTGCATTTATAGAGAAATTCAGACTTTACAACTTACAGACTCAATACATGACACTAGAATAAACCCTAGCCTATCTTAGACCAATCCCAGAACTCAAAAAGTGGAACTAAACACCAAAGTTCAGAACCCTTCATCCTGGCCATGAATTCTCCCTTTATAGGAACAGGGAGAGCCACAAGCAACCAGCTAGGGAAATTACATATCATCAGATGATAGGGAAAACCCTAAAACAGTTTGCAAGCCAAGTCATCTGATCCACAAACATATCTGAATATCATTGAATGCTCCTGTCAGGTGGAACAGGGAGAATGTCACACCACCAGGTCGAAACAAGCAAGTATAGGAATGGGCAGCCATGGCAGTCAAGCCAGGAAAGTACACTGACCATGCTGTCTAGGAAATCTGTAGGTGCGATCATCACGAATACAGAGGCCACAAATGCAAAATCCAGCCATTTCAACAACCTATCCACCTCAGAGAACTCGTTGCCCTAGTTCTACAATTAATTTCATCTCTACCGCACCAACTCGCACTAGCAATCGAGGTTCAGGACTGAAATGGAGTCACCATGTTGATCCCAAGTGAGATCCTCATTGTCATTCTCAAGCCCAAACAGGTGACCAATAGCATTGAATACATCCTGAAATCGATCCACATCGGTCACCTCCCTAGCAGACCAGTCAGCCAAACATAGCCCAATTGGCCAGACATCATAGCGAGAATCTGTGTGTTTGATCGAACAGTTGAGTCAGCGAGACCGGGCACACATCAACATGAGATTTCAACTTAGGATAGCGCCCCATCAGTGAGAGAAAGCTCACTCGACAAGAGGTCATGATGACACCTGAACAGACACACAATCGGCAAGAGAAGATGGACTCGAGAAGACATTAGGGCAGCAACGAGCAAAGGGCATAAAGTCACACCGAGGAGCTCATCATATCAGAAAGACATCATTAGGTTGGGGAGACATCTCATAGAATATTCTGTGTCTTTCTGAAAGTCTTCATTCACTTGTGTGTCGCTGAGACAATCAAAACCTCTCACCGAAAGTCCCTCTTAGTCTTAATCACCAAGACTTGACGGGTTCACTAAGACTCTAAAATGAAACCATGAGTCTTATCGAAATGTTTTATCCATTCATCTAATGTCACTAAAACAACTCAAAGCTTATGTCGACGAAGACCCTTTATGTTCCATCGGCAAGACCGAAGGTCACTCGCCGAGACCTCTCAAATTCGGCAAGACGTTATATCGATAGCCACAACTCACACCGAGAGACTTCCATATGCTCTTGTCGGTGGGGACCAAGACAAGTTCGCTGAGATGTTAAGACACTTCACCGAGACCTATTCCAAAAATGTAGACTCTTGTTGATATGCTTCCATCCACCATCGGTCGGTGTGACCTTGCAAATTCACAGTGACTTCACACCGATGGCATTACACTTTGCTGAAATGCTCATTCAGGTCAGTCGGTGTGACATTTCAATTTTGATAAGACCTTATCTTGACTGTATACCATAAGCCAATAGAGAATACTTTCTATCACCAAAATACAATAGAAGTCTTGCCGACTGCAGCTTGAATGATAAATTCAATCGCCAAGACTTTTGAAATGTATTGCCGATAGGCAACTTAGACATTTCAAATTGGATCGAGAAGACTCTTCAAACAACCAAAACCTGTGATGTGCAAGGAGAACCATTCTGAGATAGATCAACAATGAGAACATGTTAAAAAAGATTTTGACATCAAGGGCAAACCATATGATCACAACTAAGATCCAACAAACCCTTGGCACACTGAGCTCAACCCTTGTGGGAGCCCACTTATCCCATGTGTAGAATGAAAGGGAAAAAACCCCAAACCAGGGACTCACCAGAGAGATCAAATAGCACATAACCAGAGAATGAAAGGCAACCCAAAAAAGGGACTAACAGAAATTAATATTGAATATATTGTACAAGTATTCAATTTTAAATAAACTTTATTGAGTTTATTTCCCTACATTTTGAATGCAGTAGAAGATTGTGTTTTCCCAGTCAAGACTCTTAGGCATTCAACCATAGCTCCATATCCTTGCTAGAAGGAAATCTTCAAGTCCTCTTCTGTGGGCACTTTGTTGAATTCAGAACCCTACATTTTTGCATAAGATCATGAATTTTTCTTCTATGGTGTGATAAAACCAAAATTGTTTGCAATTTATTATTTGGATGCAATATTTCATTTTTTGATACTTACAATTCATGCGGCTAATTTCATATAACCACCAGAGCCAAGTTTGTGATGCCCATGTTTTTCTAGTCTTACCTTTGTTGCCTTTGATGTGTTGGGTAGCCTATGAAAATTTTGAAATACGTTAGATTATGTAAAAATAAAGAGTAATCAGTATATAATTACATTGTTGATAGAATCACATACCTTCCTCCACATGGCGATGTCTTTCCTTTTTTCTTTTTAAACTTCTCCTTTGCATTCGACACCAGGTCCTTCCACTCCTTCTCTAGAATCATGGGGGGACGCTCATACGTTTTGTTCTTCTCTAACTGTGACCTATATTGGTCCCTCACATACTTTAGATAAGTACCAGCTTTCTTAAGGACCTTTGTTCAGTTGAATTTTTTATCAACGAACATCACAACTAAACGGTTAATGAGCTCATCTTTTAAATCTTCATTTTGGGCACTCCACCATGTATGTATGGTGGGCCTGAAGAGATCCAATGTAATATCACTTATATTTTTACAAAAAACATCATTTCCTGCAAAATGATCATGGGATCATTAGTCTAAAAAGAGTGATCAATAAATAAATTTCAATTGGATTATATATAATAATAATTAAAACATTTTAAAGTACATGGGACCTTCTCTATCTTTATGGGAACGAAATCCTCAGTCACCACAAATGTGATTGGCAATGTTCATGTACTAGTAATACGAGAAGATCTAGGAAATGCTACTAAAACATCACCAGTACTAGTGGCCTCTGCATCCCCAGGTACATGTCTTGATGCATGTTCTGGCATGTGTTCACTGCGAGAGGGTGCACTACTCAATTCCTGCATGGGATGTGTTGCCGACATTTCAAATGAAAATATAAGCACAGATGATGCGTTTGGATGAGGTGAAGTATGTGAAGGAAGATCAGGATCGACACTTGTACCAACCCCTACTCCTTGGGCAGCACTTGTAGTACCCTAATCATGGCGAGCAACATCATGAGGACACAAAAAATATTGTAAAAACAACACATATTTCAGTTCATGACATAATAGAGTACAAAATATAAAAACATGAATGAACTTATGTTATAATTAAAGACCTCATGACAGCTTACTTGCAAGTTTTTTACTCTCTCATTCAATATTTTAACCCTCTCTCTTATCTCATCTGTTTGAGGCACTATGAATAACAATTGAAGGATTTCTTCATTGCATTTTTTTTGTGTCTTCCTTATCATATCAAGAGGTTTTGTTGAATATGTGATGTCATCATCCAATAACAATGACTGCACATCTACCATATGGATTCTCTCCTCTACTGCTAGTGCCTTTCCCCAATCAGCTGACTGCAACAAGAATATTAAAAACATTATTGAAATTAACGCAATAAACTTATGAAAAAAACATAATAATAAACAATTTTGCTCGTATCTAATTTGTACAATTACAATTAGGTAAATCGGTTGAGTAGAAGTGCCAAAAGATGCATCACGATTTGTGTTCTGGGTCAGAGCCTTCCCTGTATGATCAATGTCCCGCTGTGACAAAAATTAAATATAAAAAAACATTACTGAAATGAAACCAATATACTTATGAAAAAAATAATAATAATAAAATGGTATATTGGAGTCATTAATTGGAGGTTGGGTAAAATGGTATATTGTTTGTACCACCCCCATATTAACTTTGTTTGTATCTAAGTGATTCAAATTGTAATTGATTAGAAACTCTTTCCCTGCAGTTATTGATTTTATTGCACATACGAATACATGGTTTCCCTCAGGTGCCTCGAATATGCAATTAGGTTTCTTATTTGTTGACCTAGGTCATGTACTATTTATAAACCCTACAATATTCCCTGATGCTTTTGGCATCAATGTACATAGACACTCCTTTATTTTGATCCTTATCTTTTAGCTGTATATAATTTGTTGACAGTGCATACCTATGCATACTTTGTTTATATCGAACCAGCTACATCCAATATTTGTAACTGTAACAGGGTCTGACATACTCCATCAATTTAGTAACTTTTTCATAACAGACCTTTATGTCGTCCATGCAAAATAATCCCAAACCATGTAATGGCGATGGTGTTATGCGATATATCCTCTTGTTGACACAAAAATCAGTGTTTATTGGAGGAAGTTCCTTGGGTACCCATTGTTTTCATAGATGTTTGTACCTCAAGGGAACCTCAATGTCGCCTATGCTCTCATCATCTTAAGAACATGACCCCCCTTCAGCAAGAAAAAATTCCATGTGTTTATGGAATTTTCTTCTAATCTTTTGAACTCTAGTTGATCTCACTCTTTTAGACCTACTACATGTCTCGCTTTCCTCGTCTTCCTGAATATCCCTCACTCGAGGAAGACAGATCTGAAAAATACCTATTTGGTGGTACCTGCACTCATAAGGATGTTGGATGAATTTCTTTCATGGTGATGTGATCACAAGGTGACATTATGATAAATCTATCATTTCATCACTAGAATTTGATAGGTTATAAGGTAATCAAGTCCTGATAGATTGCAAGTTATTGTTACTACCGTCCAAATGTTTCCATCACAAATCAAATCTACTTAACGTTTTAACTCCCAAACTTTGTAACAAGTGTTAAATGTGACTATGGTCCACCAGTTACACAACCAAGGCCTCAAATGTATTATGTAATTGTAATCAAAGGAATTTTACTCTTCATTCAAGTAAATAAACTTGAAGGGAAACACCACCAAGTGGTTTATTGGACACCTACATGACTAAAAATAGAAGAAAATTTATATTTAATTTCCATATGTCTAACTGGTTAACAGGGAGGGAGTGTGTACTAGGCCCGGTTAAGTCATCATAAGTTTATGCTTTGGCAATAAAAATTGTTTAAGTCATCTTAAATCTTCCTATGTCTAATTGCTAGGAGACTTTTGGTATGTTTTAAGGTAGGATGAGTGGTTGCATCAATGTTCTAGTTCTCTATCAAAAGGTTTCAACATCTTCAAATAGTGAAGGTTAGTGCTCATAGTCATTTGAAACAACAACATTTTCATTATGTATGATGATAGGATTTTATAACTTAAAAGAATTGGCTACCCAACAAACTTAAAGTTAAAAGAAAAAATTTCAGTTTAAGGGGTTAGCACTTTCTTTCATCTTTGCATATTGGTTTGATGCTTCAAACGATGCATTTCTTATCCCACTTCTATCATATTGTATTCCCATCCCATTGCAATTGTTGATACCAAAATTTCATATCAAATACAACGTTCTTGAAGCAATTTTCTATGTTTTTACTATTTTTCTGAAGTTCTTTTAAGTTGTATGGATTCGTACAAGCTTGAAATGCTCTGAGATCATTGGTGTAGATAAATATATGTGTTCGTACAAGCTTGTTATGCTCTGAGAACACTGTTTTGTGGGAGAAAGCAATCAAATACAGGGACTGCCCTGTTTTTCCTAGGTAAGGGTTTGAGGGCTAAATAGAAATGACATCCACCAATCCACCCACTGTCTTGGAATTGTAACTCAATGGATTGGTGTGCAACATGGTATGATAGAGGTTCATTGCATTTAGGGGTTTGTTAAAGCAAGAAACTTGGCATTGAATTGTTGCCCTAGGGCTAATAGGGGAAATTTTCTTGTGAATTTGTGGTTGTTAAGTCAGGTTTTTTCAATTTGATGGATATATTGGTAGAGTCATGGTGACATTATTTGATGGTACAATCTCTAATTCGAAAAGAAAATATATGTAACAAATCTAAGAGCTATAATGGGATGGCCACCATCCTAGGAAAGATTCTTCATTCTCACTTTTAGGTGTTAAAGTTTAACAATACCTTGATTGATGAAAGAGCCCAAAGAGCCTTTCTCCATGGTATCCAAGTACACATAGCAGTGGTCTTCTCTTATAAAGTTGGACATGATTTAAAGAACTTAGCTAGGAATTATTCATTTAACCTAAGGTTTTCTCATAATGCCATCATTGGAAAAGTATGATCAAATTCTTCTATTATGAAGAATTGGTCTATGTGCCTCTAGTAATCACTATAAACATTTGTAAGGATAAAATAACTAATTTCATCAAGTAGGAGAGAATCAACTTTGAGTTCTTCAAATATTATATTCCTCTATTCATAATTTTTAAGGGTTATGTGTGGAGGAGGTTATCACTACCAAGAAGGGAGGAGACCTTTCCTTGCATATGTTTGTGGTGGAGGTATTAAATAAGAATTGTATGCCTCTATTTCCATTCATTAGATCTAGCTTACCCTAGCATATACTTGGACTAAGTCTACAATTGCTTCAAAATCATGTGATGAATGTTGTGTGATGAAATCCTAGACCTTTGGGGGTGCCAATGTACAAGAAAATCTTTGGAAACTAGGCATGAAAATTATAGGTTAAAGAGAATGGGGGTGCCAAACTTATAGTACTCATTGTCCCTTGGTCATCAATTTTCCTTGAGTGCCCTCAACCTCCTCCTTGGCGTTGGTATTGACCTTGTTTTCACTCCTCCAAACTTCCTCAGTGCTGGTATTGACCTTGTTTTCACTCCTCTACTCTTCGTCGGCGCTAGTATTGACCTTGTTTTAACTCCAAACTCTTCCTCGGCACTGGTATTGACCTTGTTTTCACTCCTCCAAACTCTTCCATGGCGCTGGTATTGACCTTTCACTTCTCCAATTTGACAAGCTACAGCCTAGTTTCATTAGGTTTTAGAGTATGTTAATTAAATTGAAAATTATGGTGCCATTTAGCTAGGTTTTAATATTCTATAATATAGTTAAGTATATATTAGTTAAATATATATTAGCTATATTAGGTTTATATTTTGTAGTTCATTCTTGTAGATTAATAATAGACATTCATGTTCTTTCTTCATGAAAGTATATATTCTATATTTTCCTTGGTGTTCTCCCAATGCAAAATATAATTAATATAATATATATTTAATATAATAGTAATATTAGATTAAATTATATATAATATTATTATATTTATTATTATATAATAGTATATATAGGATTTTACCTAATATTTTAGAGGATTTTACCATTACACTACACTGGTTTAGGTCATTAAATGGAAATTGAAACTTGTTTTCCAACGACACAATAGTGGTTTCCAAGCATGATATTTGTTTCAAGCTCAAATCTCACAATATATGTAGCCTATTACCTAATAGAAAGAGATATAGAAACTAAAAAGATAGAGAATGAGAGAGATAAATATAAGAGAGAGAGAGAGGGAAAAGAGAAACTAAATTTTGATTGGTTGTTTCATGTCAACAATCCAAGGATGGCATGTGTCCTTGGGGAGTTATGCTCAAGGTAGCATGCCATTTGACTAAAGATATGATAATTATCCTTTAAGACCTCTTCAATGTACCCATTTCACACTTAAGGAGACAAAGATAAAATATAGGGAAGAAAATATAGAGAGAGAGGGAGATAATGAGAAACATACAAATAGAAAGGGAGACAAAGAGATAGAGAGAGGTAGAGAGATAAAGAGATAAGGATGAATAGATAGAGATATAGGGAGGGTGATTGATATATCTCTCCCTATTTCTCCCTAAACCCTCTTCTCTATCTCTCCTCCTCTACCTATCTATATCCCTTTCTCTCCCTCCCCCTCTCTATCTCTCACCATCTCTAGTCCCTCCCTATCCCCCCTATCCATCAACTCTCTATATCCACCTCTCTTCCTTTCTCTTCCCATATATCTCCTCTCTTTCTCTTCCCATATATCTCTATCTCTATCTCTATATCTCCCACTATCTATGTCACTCCCTCTTCCCCCCTCTATCTATTGAACTATCTCTCCCTCTCCCCCCTTTATCTCTCATTCACTCCATCTCTCCTTTCATCTCTCCTACTCTATTTATCTATCTCTATTTCTCTTTTTATCTCCCTCTTAGTCCTCTCTCTATCTCTTTCTATCTCCCCCTCTCTATCACTCACCATCTCTCCCTCCCTATCCCCCCTATCCATCGAGTCTCTATCTCCACCTCTCTAGGCATATTAATATACCTTTTATTAATAAATTTTCTAAGAAATATGGATGGTGAAGTTGAAAAGGGATATTGAAAACTCTTAGCACATTGTGATCTTATCAAGATGGTGGTAGAAGAATATTTTAGGACTAGTGTGTCATCAAGAGGAATAATCTATCCATTAGTATAAAATATTTTCTTTTGATTTTCTTTGTGTAGTCATGTTGCAAACTAGTTAATGTCCATTAGTATGTTCATGGTGTATATAGGATTAAAATCTAATTTACTATTTAATATTTGTGTAGGATCTTTCTTTTTCTTTTCATATTCTTTTTTATTTTTTATTTATTTTTGTACTTTTTGGTTAAAATTACTTAAAACTAAAAAATATCATCATACAAGGGAGATATCCATCTCAAACTTAATGGAAAACAACTTATCATATTCATTTCTTTTGGAGTTTCAATTTTCTATCAATGCCCATTGGGTGAGTTGGTGAAATATTGCAATGATCTATTTACTTGCTAAAACTTACAAGTCTTCAATTTCCACATAAATGACCTAGTTATGTAAGTGACCTGGTTGTTAACAAGCTACTTTATGTACAACCTAGCTACAACATAAAAATATAAAGAATACAAATAAATTATTTTCAAAAGAACATATTTCAGTTCAAGTAAATTAGGTCATTTTAATTTATCTCTCAAAACTTCATAATATAATAAATTGCAAATTGATTCATTATTTCCTTAATTTGGCCTTTAACTAAAGAATAAAAATTAAAAATTAAAAATATAAAGGCTTATTGGGCCTAAGGATGAGTTTCAACCTTCAATTTGGAAGGGGATTCCAAAAGTGTGTCATCAAGAGGAATCTAAATCACAATGGATAGTATGCAAATAATAACACATAAATTAATGATGAGAGTATTCCAAGTAAAATTTTATGAGTGTCACCATCATATTCTAAACATCATATGCTTCCTACATGTCAACCATATTTATTTGTAGCATTGAGTTCTCACACTTTCTTAGCACTCTCATTTGTAGGATTGAATAAGGTAGACATGAATAGAATCATCATCAATAAAGATCTATCCTATCTTGAAGGATTGTGTAGAAATCAAGATGTTGTTCGTATCTTCCAAAATGTAGGATGTTTACTCTTTTTGGAGAATTTTGAGTATCAAGCAAAGAAATTTCCTTAGAATTTTCTCAATCCTTGAAGGATGATATTAGAATTTGAAGCTTGAGAATTACTTTATAAGCAATTGATATTTAGAGAAACTAGTTTTCAAATTAAAGGAGAGGTTTGGTACAAGTTTAGAATAATATATAGAGAAACTATGGAGTATTTTTTCCTAGAAAACGAGGAGACTAAATATTTAGTAAGAGGAGTTCTTTGTACAATTTTACCTTATCCTTGGCTAGACATAGTAATTATTATGAAAAAATATGTTACCTACAAAGGAAGGTACAATGACTTGTATGGTTATGACTTCAAACTTATCTCTCATTTGTGACATGCTAGGAATATTAATATACCTTTTATTGATAAATTTTCTAAGAAATATGGATGGTGAAGTTGAAAAGGGATATTCAACACTCTTAGCACATTTTGATCTTATCAAGATGGTGGTAGAAGAATATATGTAGCCTATTAGCTAATAGAAAGAGATAAAGAAACTAAAAAGATAGAGAATGAGAGAAAGAGATGAACTTAGATAGATAGGGAGAGAGAGAAATATAAGAGATACAAAGGAAAAGAGAGAGTGAAAAGAGAAACTAAATTTTGATTGGTTGTTTCATGTCAACAATCCAAGGATTGCATGTGTCCTTGGGGAGTTATGCTCAAGGTAGCATGACATTTGATTAAAGATATGATAATTCTCCTTTAAGACCTCTTCAACGTACCCATTTCACACTTAAGGAGACAGATAAATATAGGGAAGAAAATATAGAGAGAGAGGGAGATAATGAGAAACATACAAATAGAAATGGAGACAAAGAGATAGAGAGAGGTAGAGAGATAAAGAGATAAGGATGAATAGATAGAGATATAGGGAGGGTGATTGATATATCTCTCCCTGTTGCTCTCTATCTCCCTAAACCCTAAACCCTAAACCCTCTTCTCTATCTCTCCTCTTAGTCTACCTATATGTATCCCTTTCTCTCCCTCCCCCTCTCTATCTCCCCCTCTCTATCTCTCACCATATCTAGTCCCTCCCTATCCCCCCTATCCATCAACTCTCTTTCTCCACCTCTCTTCCTTTCTCTTCCCATATATCTCCATCTCTCTTTCTTTTCCCATATATCTCTATCTCTATCTCTCTATATCTCCCACTATCTATGTAACTCCCTCTTCCCCCTCTATCTATTGAGCTATCTCTCCCTCTCCCCCCTTTCTCTCTCATTCACTCCATCTCTCCCTCTATCTCTCCTACTCTATATATCTATCTCTATTTCTCTTTTTATCTCCCTCTCAGTCCTCTCTCTATCTCTTTCTATCCATATATTTCTCTACCTCTATCATGATCTCTCTATTTCTTTCACCATCTCCCTCTATCTCTCTATATTACCCTCTTCTCTATCTCTCCCCCTCTTCTCTATCTCTCCTCCACTTATCTATATCCCTTTGTCTCCCTCCCTCTCTCTATCTCCCCCTCTCTATCTCTCACCATCTCTCCCTCCCTATCCCCCTATCCATCGACTCTCTATCTCCACCTCTCTTCCTTTCTTTGGTGATTTCATTGTATTAGCAAGGGATGGATATGATATGGTTCTCAAAAAATTGTTGCAATACAACATGAAGAAGGGTTTGTTGGAACTATAAAAAATTTCAAAATTTTATAATGATATACTCATGTAAATTTCTCAATAATAACTACATTTTGAGTTAGAAAAGGATGTAAATGGCCCTACAGAATATAACTACCCATGGTCGCCTTGTTCTACTCCTAAAAATCCTTCTGATCAAAGATATTGTGGCAAACAAATCACATCGGCATGAGCTGGTATGGGTCTTCCTGACGTATTATGGGTTACAAGCACTTTTTAGCACATTGATAAGACATCAAAATTGTTGTAGCGATCAGGATTACTAAAGAAGACATATCGAGGAGATTGGCTTATGGTCTTATCAATGAAGAGAATCTATCGGCAAGACAAGTCATCTCGGCATGAAAAATATATGTTGGCCCGAATGTTTAAGTCTCACCGATGAAGTTTCATCAGCAAGACCATCCTTTCTTTCACCAACAGGAGTGCTAGGAATATATCAGTGAGACATGTGCCATCGGTGTAAATCCTGAATGTTCACTCAACCTGCTAAGTTACACCAACAGGAGGATATCATTAGGAGTTCTAGCGACATATTCAAGACCAAAAGAAAATTTATCAGTGAGATTTATAACATCAAAGGAACCACTGAATCTGTCAGTGATACTAAAAGTTAGGTTGATGAAGAAACAAATGAACCAAAATGATTGTCAGGGTGACTCTTAGTGATGTATATGGGACAAATGTTAACATTGGTTAGATGTGTAGAGTGTTACCCCAATCAATAGAGTATTCAGTGAATGTTGGTTGGGGCCTAATGTATAGATCGCCCAAAGTTTGAAGGTGTCTTGTTGACCAGTTCATTTGATGTGTTATCATCAAGACTTATAACATTGAAGGAACCATTGAATACGTTAGCGATACTAAAAATTAGGCCAATGAAGAAACAAATGAACTAAAATGATTGTCGGGGTGACTCTTGGTGATGTATACAGGAAAAATGTTAACATTGGTCAAATGTGTAGAGTGTTACCCCGATCAATAGAGTATTCAGTGAACGTTGGTTGGGGCCTAATGTATAGATCTCCCAAAGTTTGAAGTTGTCTTTCCAAATAGTTCATTTGATTTGTTATCGACGAGACTTATACCATCAGAGGAACCACTGAATGTGTTAGCAATACTAAAATTCAGGTTGATGAAGAAACAAATGAACCAAAATGATTGTCGAGTTGACTCTTGGCGATGTGTACGAGACAAATGTTAACATTGGTCAGATGTGTAGAGTGTTACCCTAATTAGTAGAGTATTCAGTGAACATTGGTTGGGGCCTAATGTATAGATCACCCAAAGTTTGAAGGTGTCTTGCTGACTAGTTCATTTGATGTGTTATCAGCGAGACTTATAACATCAGAGGAACCGCTGAATGTGTTAGCGATACTAAAATTTAGGCTAATGAAGAAACAAATGAACCAAAATAATTATTGGGGTGACTCTTGGCGATGTATACGGGACAAATGTTAACATCGGTCAAATGTGTAGAGTGTTACCTCGATCAGCAAAGTATTCAATGAATGTTGGTTGGGGCCTAATGTATAGATCGCCCAAAGTTTGAAGGTGTCTTGCCAACTAGTTCATTTGATGTATTATCAGTGAGACTTATAACATCGGAGGAACCATTGAATATGTTAGCAATACTAAAAGTCAGGTCAATGAAGAAACAAATGAACCAAAATGATTGTCGAGGTGACTCTTGGTGATGTATACGGGACAAATGTTAACATTCGTTAGATGTGTTGAGTGTTACCCCAATCAGCAAAGTATTCAATGAACGTTTGTTGGGGGCTAATGTATAGATCACCCAAAGTTTGAAGGTGTCTTGCCGACCAATTTATTTGATGTGACAGTAAGGAATTCAAAAATCTATTACATTTGTGCCTAGAGTTAAAACATTAATGGCACCACGAAGCTTAGGTAATTTCATAAATTGAAAGGAAATTGTTGCCAAATGAACATTGTTGCAAATTGGTAACGAAGGAAACAAGGAGACAAACAAAGGGCCAGAGAATTGTTTTAGTTGAAAGACCTCAATCAAAACCAATAAGTCCTCTACATTTTAACTTTTTCATTTCTTCAATTTTAAGTGAGTAATATGGAAGCCACCAGCTCAGGGAAGTTGAAAGGTAGAAAACAAAGTGAGAGTTGTCACCCTAAGAGCAAGAAGTGTAAAGCTGAGTTTGGAATTGAGCTGGAGGGTGCTGAATGAAAGCTAAATCAGGATTTAATTGACCAATTTCCTAGCTCTAGGCCCAGAGGTAGGTGCAACTGAGGGTGGAAGTGGAAAATTTGGACGACAAATGCAAGCACATAGGAGACATTTGGACCCCAATAAGAGGCTATGAATTGTTTAGATTCCACTTTCACCGAAGAGATCATTTTGAGCTAGTTTGTAATCCGTGGCATCTAAGTTTGGGAAAGATGGTTTTCCCTAATATGTTTGTCAATACAAAGCTGGTTAAATTGTTGGCCACCCACTATGACTCAAAACTTAATGCCATATGCGGACCATCTGGGAAACCCTTCATATACATATAAGAGGCTTCAATAAGTGAGGTTTTTAAGTTGGAAGGGTGGTGTAATGAGAAAATTGTGACTGAAGAGTTGGAAAAGGAGTTTTGGAGAATGGACCCCACTTACAAGGGTTGGAGGTTACCCTTACATAGAATTAAACAAGATGGTAAAATTGTCCCACTTGACGATGGCAATGGGCCTCCATTCCATGTGGACTTATTCGAGCCCTATATGAGATATACCTATTTCTCGGTAGGACAAGTGTTGGGTATGGAAGTTCTTGAGTATATGTCCATTGTTCCCATGGTAATTGCAGCTGACATTCAATGTCATAATTCTAGGTTTTTTACTATGCTTCATTTGTATCCAAGGAACTCAACTTAGCATTGATGGAAATAAAGAATAAATCCCCTGTTCTACACCTTAGGCATTATTCTCTTTTAATGCATCTAGTATTGTACTTCAGACAAGAGTTAGGGATTTGGCCAGAAAAGTTGAAGGTTTCACAGTTTGATAAAGAGGGCAAATTGTTACCCATTCAATTGTGGACTACCATTTGGGACAATAGGTTTGGTAATTCCAGTTTCTTGTATTTTGAAGAATATTTTGTAAAGCCAGTATATGAATTCTACTATCATCCTTGTGTGCACTCATTATTTGATGAAATAAAATGCTTCCTTAGACCTAAGGACTTTAATGGACCAATTGATCACAATTGGGGAGACTGGTATTTCTTGGAAGATGCTACTATTGTAAGGGTGTTTGGTTTAGAGTATTCTCCATTCATTTTTCCTAAAACAATCCTAGATAGGATTGCATATTTGGAAGTTGTAAGACAAATGGATTTTTCTAGTTTCATGAATTTTGGTTCATTCGGGAAATAGGTATTTATGCCTAGTACTTTGTGCTTGCAAAGGAAGGATATGATTTGATACTTGAAAAATTAATGCAGTATAATATGAATAAGGGTCCACCAAGAAAAGGTTTTGATCTAGAGGGATATATCAATTCTGCCAAACAGAGGATAAACTTTGGAGGATATGATCATGTGACTTATCAGTTTGATGACATGGTTAGAAATTTGGAGGCAGAGGAAGTAGAGAGAGTGGTGGAGGAATACAACCAAGGGTTCTTGGATACAAGGTTCCATTTTTCTGAAGATGAGGAATCTGGAGAAGATATGCCATGAGACCTACCCAGTAGGATTTCTAGATTAAAAACTCAAGATTACAACTGCCCTCCTAGAGAACCAAGTGTTGAAGAGAGCCAAGATAAAAACACTAGAGAGATGGCATATAGGTCATTTGTAGCAGACAATGAATTTGTGAATTCTTCAGAATTTAGATCTTTCTTGTATAAGAAAAAGGGAAAGGAGATAAGGGAGACAATTGATATTATTACACCAAGCAATGAGGAGCAGCTACTAAATAATTTGAAATTAATTATGGATAGAGAAATGGCTAATATGACCCCCGAGAAAGGAAGTAAAATGTTAGAGGATGTTGGATTTATGATCTTTCCAAGGATGGATTTGAATTATGCATTGGTATTTGATAGCTTCTTAAAGGATAATAGTGCCACACACAATCTTATCCCGGAGGGGGTGACAGAAATATATGTTGGATCCAAATACAACTTGGATGAAGGATCACTCATGATATGGGCCTTGTATCCACCTCGTAGAAAGTCAATGATGATTGATACTGAGAAAGCATTTAGACATGTCATGACTTTGAAGGTTGGAGAGATAGATCTTGTGGCGACTACATACATTGGGATTAATGTGGCAAAACTGAATAAAGACCAAATACAAATGTTGATCAAAGAAAAGGAAATGTACAAAATGAGTAATGAAAGGATCATGAGAGAAAATGATCATTTGAAGGAAATTCTACGAGTCACAATGGGACCTCCTAAATTAATAACACATGGTGAAAGCTCACAGGTAAAAGATCATTGGGAGGAGTCAACTGCATATTCACAAGGTAAATATGATACACTCATTGCAATAATTAGAAAAAGGCAGGCCAACTTAATGATTTGGTTGAATAAGCTATGGGGAGAATATTCAAAGAACCATGTTACAGGGAAGGAACACAAGAGAATTGATGGAAGGATTCAAGAAAAGTTTTGAGAATTAAATGAAAGAGATGTTCCTGATAGTGTGGCCATTAGTATGGGTAACCAAATTATAAAGAAACACAAGGACCTTTATGAGGAACTGCGAGAAGATGCAAAGGGGTTGGTTGATGTTACGAATATGGGACTACCTACACTATTTGAAGATGGAGAAAATTTGAAAGAGAAATCCAAGTGGATCAAAGAATGTGAATTGATGTTATAGAGAATTCTAGAAAATGAAGGATTTGACATTGGACAAGAGCTACAAGTAGAACGAAAGGATGATAAAAGTGGAAATATCAGCCAGGAATGCATTAGGAGATGTCGATACTCATCAACGATAGGATTATCTAGTTCATTTATCAAATGTTCATCTATGGCTAAATAGAGCCTAATCTCTTATTTTAATTAGTTAAGTAAAATAAAACATTTGTGAAGGGACGTGTCCCTTCCAAGTTTTAATGTATTTATATTTTTTCCATAGTAATGCAACAAATATAGGTTTTAGGAGATATTCAGTAGATAGCTTTCTAGAAAAATTATTTCATATACAGAGACTCAAATGCATGTATTTTGATGGAGTAAATGAAGATATCTAAATCATGAATTAAGATTTTAGTATCAGTTGTTTGTTAAATTTATGCAATTATTTGATTGTCTCCATTTTGATGCTTCTCTATTCTTTAAATTGATATAACAAGTTTATACTTTGTTTATAATTGTACATTTCTATATATGTGTTATCTAGTTATTCGGTTCTCTCAAGTAGGGATTAAAATATTTTAATCAATCACAAAAATTCGGAAGTTTTAGTTGGATTAATAAGAAGAATCACATAACTAGAATTACCATTCTATCTCAAGAAGAGTTTTTGAATTATTCACTTGCACGTTTACACAAGTTGTAAACAATTTATATACCTGACAGTTTGAATTATTGCCATTATTGAAATCCACATTTGCATATATTCATTAGACTCCATATACCCAATGAGGCACTATTCTCCCCTTGTCCATCAATAAATCTAATTCATTTTATACATTTGTTAACTGAACATATTTCTCTTTTAGTTCGTGTTAGATTAGGATCACATCTGTTCATTGTAAACTTGCCATAGTGGATAGATTACTATAGTTAAACAACATCAATTAGGTTTGCTCAGTTAGTATAGGTAGACCCACCTAGGTTCAGCAACACCAAAAGAGAAGAAGGCTCAAGTCATTAAGACTTGTACATTACCCTAAAGCATACCAAGAGATTGGCAACCTCTTGTGATTTTTCAACCAGTGTTTTTGAGTGCTAACAAGGTCCACCGTGAAAAGGATTTGATCCAGATACATATGCATTTACTAGTTTCATTTATTTCTCATGTAGTTTAATAGTTTGATCGATTTAATATTATATGTGTTGAAGACTTTAGAATTTCAATTACATTAATTTATGGATATGTTGTATCTATAACACTACAAAACCATATGCTCTTTGCATTTACACTTGCATTCAGAAATACACATTTATATACATAGATATAGATTTCTTTAATGATATGTTGCATTTATTGTTCTAGGAGTGCATCTAGTAATTACATTTACATTTACATTTACATTTTCAAATACATATACATACATATATACATATATATGTGTGTGTGTGTTTGTGTGTTTGTACGTATATCATTTATATTCAGTGTTCAGATACAACCCATTAGGTTTGCACATGGATAAAAATTCATAAAATTAGATCTCCCATACATATTTTGTTGAAACCTAGGCTTGAACCTCTCATTTCACATGCTTTTCTTCACAAAACTCTTGAGGACAGTAGCTATACCTTCTTTATTTCTCATCCTATGCTCTATTCATGCATCCTACAACTACAAAAATATCCATGGGGCCTCTTACACAAGCTACAATAATCACAAAAAGTGTAAGAGCTCCTTTATATCATGTTTGGACTACAAAAGCCTCAAAAACAGGGTAATTGGGCTGTATATAAAGAAATGAAGCTTTCTAACTCAAATCAATGCCTTAAGCCCTCAAATCATATTCAAATCAGAGCTAACACATATCTTTACGACATGGAATTGATTTCAATCAAAATATGGCTGTATGTGACCAGATAGTGCTGCAAAATAGGAAAAATACAATTTTTTTTAAGAAAAACATAGATTTTTGAATGTCAAGAGCTTGTATGTTAAATCCTCAACCATCAACAACCATTACAATGATCACTTTATGCCTTTTAAAGGCCTTTACACCTCAACCACTGAAAAAATCATAAAAGAAGTCACTAGGAGGTGAAAATGCAAACAAATGCAAATAATGCAATATTATATAAACAAAAAGGAATAAATCAAGTATATTAGGAGATAAGATGTAGTTTGAACTTATGAGAAGTTAGAAAAGGCAGTTATTAAGAGGGATAATTGCAAAACCCTCATTTTTTTGGGTGTTTCCAGCCTAAAATTAAGGGTTTATTAATGCATTTTCTAAATGGGTCTTTCAATCTTTGAAAGTGGATAAATTTGGTGTTTTGTGACCTTTACTTTGGCTATTTGAGGTTTTCTAACAATTTGGAGTTGGAAAAAAGGTGGATTCTTTGTAAAATAGCCCTATTCTAGTAGCCTTTCTTGGGCATACAGTCTGAAATATGCTAGTTTCTCTAGTATAAACCATTATGAGTTTTTTATATGATGATATGGGAATTAAGAGGTCTCTAAATTTTCCTTTGGATCTTGGTTTTGAACCTAGTGTGAGTGGTTCACCCGATCTAGGGTATGAAGGTCTATTGCTAATTAATGTTTAGATTTCATGGATAGTGGAAAACTATGTGTACAAGGAAGTGAGTGACCTTAAATACTTGAACCTCGTCATTTGGATGGAGTTACAGTAGAATTTATGCTTGAATAAGGTTGTGAGGTAGTGCATATTGTTTTGAGAATGATGATTCTATTGTGTGTCTTAGTATCTTTACAGAGCAAGAAGATCTGTTATTTATACACTGATGTATTGAATTGCTTTCTCTTAAAACATGATGAATCTTATGTCTTGAAGGACTGATTAACTAGTTGATAGCAAGAAGGATTGGTCTTTGTTAGTTTTCCTTGTAAGGAAAATGTATTGGTGCTATTTGAGAAGTTTAGACTGTTTTCAATAATTGAAGTATGGTTATTGACATTTTGGAATCTGATTTAGAATAAGTGTTTTGTTGCCTTGATGATATGATGTATACATGAATTTGAAGGATTGGTAATTGGTTGTGTAGCAAGTGAGCATAATGTGTTTCCTTATGAAAGGATGAGAGAATGTATAGATGTTGATATGGTGTTTGAGAATGATGTGAATCTGATTGATTGAGTCAATTTTTTCTAATATGGTTTTTTCTTTGAATGAGTCAATTGGAATATTGATAATGACATATGGTTTGTTGAAATTGGATTGCTAACTTGTTGCCTTGAAATCTTGTGGAATTGAAGAATCAAAAGAAGTATGATTTTTGAGGAAAAATAAAGTGAATTAAGAATTTGATCTTCTCCTGATTCTGATTGGGTTTAATTTACCCTAATGAAATGATGTTGTTGGTGTTGTTGGATCCTCTACATCGTATATACATCAATATAATTGAAAACAATTAAATAATACGAGTGATTAATATATTTATATGTACCTGTTTATCTCTTAAACCATATGCTAAATCAATTTCCCTTTGTGTAACATTGGAATTTCCATTATAATGAGCTTCTTTAACCAATGAAGCCACACCTTCCCATGTTAATGTACAACTAGATTGTTGACATCGTTCAATCCATATCGTCATCCAATCAAGATTGTTTGCGATGTACAAATGTAGTGCATCCCACTCTCAACCAACTATATCAAAACAAATTAAAATTCACAAACGACGTATAATTAGTTAATTACCACGATATACGACCTTAATTTATAATTGATGTATATTGAAGATTAATAATTACATAAGTACAATATACATAAAAACCATATATAAAATGTATTCTAATTAATCTCCATGACCATCTTATAATTACCTCTCACTTTCCTCAATCTACCTTTCCCCATCAGGTACTCCCCTTCGAATTTGTTAATGAAGTTGGGATCCCAAATGTGATCTACATGGATCTTTGCTACAAACTTAGGAAGATATTCACTAATGTACACCATGGTCTGGTATACCATATATCCCTCCACCATAGAACCCTCGGGATGTGCTCTTTTTCTAACCAAAGCCTTCAAAATTTCAAGTTCCTCTCAACCATCCACATTGACCTTGTGTGTACAGGTCCACACAATTCAATCTCCTCAACTTGGTGTATGAGGTAGTGTTCTTGTGCATTGAAAAATGTCAAAGGTAGACACTTTTTCATTTCATACATTAGAAGAGGAATTTTTCTCTTCCAATAATTTATATCTTCTTTATAGATTTCTTTAGATGACATCCATCTACAAGTGATTCAAGGCAAAAATATATTAACAAGATTTAACAAAATATACAATATATTACATAAAAAGTAAAACAAATGGAAATTATAAGATCTATACAACAAATTGAACAAATATCACTACTTACCTCATGTATTTTCCAAGATCATATATAACTTGCTTGAAATTGTTATCAAAGTTGTCTGGGAGAGATAGAGGTAGAATGTTCTGCAACAATTATAAAATGATCTTTTCATTATTTTTCCAAAAGTAGTAAACATAATACATTGTTAAGTACATGCATTATACAAGTGTATATAATATACCAAAATAATTACCTTAATGAAGGTATGCCAATTATGTGTTTTCATCCATAACCCAAATTCACCTTTCTTTGTTATGATATTGTTTATGTTCGCAGCAAATCTTGTGGGAAATTGAATTTTTTGTATGACTTCTTTTAAAGCATTACTTTGCTGCTCTGTTAATAACCAAGGAAGGGCACTTATATTAATTTGGTCTCCATCGCTATTCAATTGAATGGCATTTTTCATTGCATGATTGGCTTCCTAAATGTCACTACAAATTTTGACAATTTTTTCTTTATCATGCCTTCTATCCAATATTTTCCATAGCGTTTCTGTTATATTCTTTCTTATATGCATTGTATCAAAAAAATGCACAATTTGTAGTTGCTCATAGTAGGGCAACCTACTAAATTTTCTAGGATAACTTTTCAGTCCCTGTGGAAGCCGACTATTAATGCCTCGATGACCTTCATGAAGCATATAAGTTAAACAAATTAACAATGACAATCATTGTCAATTACAACATGAGTAAACACAACACAATATAAAAATATAAATTCCAAACATATCATTTATCTTAGATAAACAATTTGATATGATGTATAACCTTGATGATTAATTCTATTATATTCCAACTTCCATAGGTGAGGTGTCATTCTTCATGGTTTTGATGTAGTCTCTTCTTTCCCATTGAAAAGATGTTTTTCAGTAGTTCGATACTTATGATTTATGTGGAGGAAGTGCCTATACTCATCAAACACCTGATTTCCTAAACTTGTTGAATGACGGGATTTCATCTTTGGACCACAAATTGGACATGCAAATTTTCCCTTTGTTTGAAGACCTGCAAGATCATATATAATTGGACTAAATATGTCAATTTTTACAGTTATATATAATGAATAGATTATTTAAAAAGCATGCATGATATCTAATTCATAAAATTAAATATCATTAAAGTGCAGTCGAACGTTATAACATACCACAAAAATATATTAGCCCTAGGGCATCATGAATTTTCCATACAAGCTCATAGCATGGAATTGAAATTGTCTTTGTCCTATTGGTCTAGAGACATCATACATAGTGACGCCATTCCATAACTTTAGTTACTAGTCAATAAGAGGCTTGATATATACATTCATATCTTTAACTTGGTACTTACCTAGTTGAATGAACATAAACATTACATAATTATTATAACCATTTTACTGCAATATATATAAATTAATGTACATGACTATTAAATGAAAAAAATATAAGTCATTATGCAACAAATAAGAAAAATGAGATGCTACTACGTTAAATAAAATTAATGTAAACAAATACCTGGAACAATCATTGACAACATTATGTGCTCCCTCTTTATTGACATCCATTGAGGAATGTTATTGTTGATAACAAAAACAGGACACACCGAGTAAATAGATCTCAGCTCTCCAAATGGATTGACACCATCCGCTACCAATGAAAGCCTAAGATTATGAGGTTCTTCTTTAAAGTGTGGCCATTTTTCCTCCATGTCCCTAAATGCAGAACCGTCCGTAGGCATTCAAATAATGTCATCTCCACTTCTATTATGTGCATGGTAATCCATAAATTGTGCTAAACTTTCACACCTAAATAATCATTGCATACATGGAATAATGAGAATATAACGAAGAACCTTGTGAGGCACCTTTTTTGTTAGTTGATATGTTCAATATCTACTAATATGACATTTCGGGAATTCTGTTACAAATTCATGTTGTTTATGATATATAATATGATCATTAGGACATGCATCTATTGCTTGATACTCCATTCCAATATCTTTCATAATGCTAGATAAATCTTAGTATGAGTGAGGTAAAATATTTGATGGTGGTAACAAAAATTAACCAATCAATCTACAACAAAAAATAATTTGTTAATATAAAGAATATTAATGGTACATATTTCATCATTTATTTACTAGTGATGAACTAACAAAAATTAAAATAGATGAAAAAAGATGGCATATATGACATACCTTAACATCTGTGATTGCTATGTTGGATAAACTATTCATAACCTTCAACTTTACCAACAACAATACAGTAGAGAGAAGAGTTGTTTGGGAGCCTTCATAAAGGGGCTCATATGCCTTCTCAAGTATAGGTAAATCATGAACATCATCAAAGTCATCTTGATCATCATGATCAACTGTTCCACTAAATGTGTCATGGATCAATGTATTTGTACCATCATCTTCAACTGTGTTTTCTAGCGCATGATCATCTTCTTCCATAGGATTATTAACTTCATCTTTGATATTCACAACTCCATGTTCCTCTGCTTGCAAAACCACATTCTCCGGGCCATGATAATCCATATCATGTGCCCTAGGGTGCCCCACCTTTATAATAATGATAGACACAAATAAACCATGATCATGATCATGATATATATAAAAAATGTTAAAACAATATAAAAATTTACAAATTCAATCAATATAAACACATATAATGAACAACTTACCAATGGACAATAATCATGCCCCCCTTCAATGTGACCATGTTGCCTACAATTTTTCTCAGCTGTTGTCATTAAAATTCTTCTCATCTTTAAGCCCTTGTAATTATTGCAAGGACAATAACATTTCTCATCACCCTTTCTTTTCAATCTAGCCCACATTCTAGCAACTGTCTCTTCATTTTTTTCTGGACTAATATTATTTGACATGATTTTTCTTTACCAAGCTTGAATATTTAGATCTTCAAAAAATATCAAACTCACACTCCAATAATTTTTAATCATAGACAGGTAACAAAATCTAATAATTTTGATATTTTACACCAAAAAAAATCAGCATGCAACCACCCCTGCAAAAGAGAAGATGGCTTGAAGTTAATGACTCCAAAAAACACTTTAAAATGGTAATTCTAGAACTCATTAAATTATGATTTCACTATGATTTCCAACCGTTAGACTCCTAAAATTAGAATATTGAACTTGCACAACAAAATCTGGAAATGAAATTCTCAAAATGCACAAATCTAAAAATGAAATCTGATGTGATGTTATTTTAAAATATGATTTTCAAACCCGAAAGTACAAATTTGACTTCACAAATGAGTTCTTGAAAAAGACAATGACTACCCTCAACTTGGTGATATCTTCTTGAATTTTTTATGATTTTTCCCAAGAAAATCATCCTTAGTTCTCCACAAACTGTCGTAAGTAGAGAAAATTCACAAGCAAAGCAAATTCGCAAGTATAGCAAAACATTGTCGCAATAAATAGGCGAACTCACTTTTATTTATGTCGACCACAAATTGATTTTTTATTTTATTTTGCATGTTCATCAAAATTTTGACTACAATGTTCATCAAAATTTTGACAAAACCCATGTTCATCGAAATTTTGATGAACGTCGAGGATAAAATTTAAAAAAAATGAAAATTACACATCAAATCCCAACAATACATCAAATTATACATCTTTTGTTAGAAATTTTCATCAAATTTTGTAGTCAAATGAGTTAGTGACAAGCATTTTGCTGGATTTGACTAACATTTGCCTTGATTTGTTTATGAAAGCATTTATGACACTTCATCTATGCAGGATTGAAGAAACCTACTGCTGGTCTATCGGGGAGGCCCATTGAGAAAGTTGAACAAGGAAAAGCACATAGCTCCTGTCACCATTCGTTTTATGCCCACCCTTCTTCATAGCACCCTTCAACAGAGCTAGCGTTAGAAGGAGGCCTATGTCAAGGAAGTCAGTGACAAACCACAATGGGTGGCCATGAAGGTGGTGGGAGGGAGTAGTTGTTTCCTCCCTCCAAACAAATGATCGTGATCCATCAGAAGCTATTTCATCAAATCAGCGACCACTAACCCATTCCACAATGATGCAAATCTACAAACAAGATTCACTCAATTGGCTAAGAAATGTTTCAAATCCATCAAGGGAAGAAGGTAGCTTTCAGGCAGTTTCAGCTAAAGTAAAAGGGAAATTAGTAAGAGGACAAAACTGTTATAACACTTGGGCACTACAAGACAAAACAAATAAAAGACAAAGACGTATTTTAAATTGTTGGAGAGCTGAAATTCAATCCTAGCCATTCATTTGGGCTATGAAAAACTATAAATAGGGGTCTCCCCCTCATTTGTAAATGGTTGGAGAGCTGATGTAAAGGAATTTTACAGCAATAGAGAGCTACATTGCATGATTTATGGGTGTTTCTCTTGTGTTTCTTCATTATGCATGCATGGTTCTAGTTCCCTTTTTAGTTTAGTTGTTAGTTTCTTGAATGGAAGTGGTGATGGTGATTATTGTTCTAGTATTTGATAAATTTCCAGCTCATGATTTTTGTTTTAGTTGCAAAATAGAGGTTAGAAAAACCAATTAGCAACCTAAAATAACCAAAATAAAAAATCACATGTCAAAATTGAGTTATCTTAAACTTTTTACTTCACTCTAGCGGCACAATCTACACAGGTAGTGCAATTTGAGGAAGTCAACAACATTGTATAGTTCCACTAGGTCTGCAAGTGGCACTCTGTAGTAGACCAGAAAGTGTGATTGCAGTAGAGTTTTGCTCAACGGCGTTGTTTGGAGTTTGAGAAAACTAGCGAACGGAAATTTACCCAGCGGCGAAGTTAGGAAATTTGAATTCTGAGCGGGAAAGACTGAGCAACACATTTTACAGTTTGAAACATCACTGTATGGCGTCACTGGACTGGTAGTGGCATTGTATGGTGCCACTAGACTGATAGTAGCGTAGTTCCCTATAAACACACAAAAATAGAGAAAAGCATAGAATTTTGTTGAAAAACACGATTAGAACTCAAGATCTGCCCTTCTTCTAGAGCCAAATGTAGAACCCCAATCCTAGACTTGCATAAACACAAGAAACAAACACTATATTAGATCAAATGCAAGTTAGTATCAAGATTCCCCATGAAATTCATTTGCAATGCTCAAATAGGAAAGAAAATGAAGAAATCAACCAAGAAAGCAATGAAATCCTATTTTAAGATGCAAAATCTCAATCCCATGGGGGTATTCGTGCCAATTTGATGTGAAAATTTTCCCTTTCCCAACTCCTATGATGCAATTTTGATGAGTAATCCACTTTGTTGAAGATTCAATTGAGCTCTATGATGAAAAATTTGCATAACCTAGCTAAGATCTTGATAAAAATGGATGAAAATAGAGATGCTTGAGGATGAAATTAAGTATAATAGACTTGCTCAAATTGTGGATGATCAAAATGAGGAGAGAAGCCTCTTATTTATAGAAATACAAGATGGAGGAATGATCAAAATGAAGCAATGTGGGATCATTCAACACCCAATGGGTAAGTGCCACTTGTCAAGATGTGAATGGAGGAAACTTGAACACATTTTGATGAATGTGCACAGTAAATGGAATTAGGTGGAATTTGAAAATAGTGAAATGACATGCAAGAGGGAAAAATAATGAATTAAATGCCACTTGGCTCAATGCACAAGGACATGTACGAGGGAATGAATGTCTTGTTGGAAGGACAAATCTACTTGGAGGGATTTCAAATTTGGAAGAATATTCCTCTAAAGATGCCAAGTTGAGAGAAAATAGAGATTTAATAAATGAATTAAATGTATTTTCATGTGCAAGTGGAAAAAGCTAGAGGATGGGACATGGATTAAGATTAGATTTAATCAATATTTGATTAAATAAGAAGAGGTTAGGTGATTTGACAATTTTGACTTAGATTTTAGGATTTAAATAAATCAAAGTTGAGAGGAAAATGATTTAGACCTAGTTAAATAAAGATTTTGATTTATTTAACTAAAGGGGATGATTGTTAGATTAAATTAGATAAAGGTTTAATTTATTTAATTTAATAAGATGACTTTAGATATTTAATCAAACAAAATGAATTATTTAATTAAATAGAGACCTAGGGTTAATTAGACCAGATTGATTGATTTAATTAACCAGAGAGAATGACTTAATTAGATAAATGATTATTTATTTAATTAAGGGACGAAGATTGATTATAAGATGAGAAGGTGATTTAGGATGAAATGGCGTTAGTAAATTGAGATCAAGTGTATCAATATATTTTCCATGTCTACAATCACATACATGAAAAATTCCATACATCTGATTGGTACAGTACATCTTAAATCAGCATCTTTTATATTTCATATCAAACTTGGAAAAGAAAGTGGGGAGAGAGAAAGACATCATTCAGCTAATATATGCTCACAGAATAAATTTTTCGCATATGCATTATGATCTATTCTAAGTCCAATTATTATGTGAAAAACAAGCACATTATCCTACTATTTATAAGGAAGGTAAACATACTTTTTTGTAATAAAGCTAGTCATATGAGCATTCATGGTAACATCATTTAAGGGAATACATACAAAATGATCAATGATACACTCAACACCATCCTTAGCATTTAAAAATTACCCAAAAATAACTACAAGAGGAAAAAATATCACATAGCATCATATAACAATCACTCGCATCAAAAGGGCTGGAACAAAATATGAATACACATAATGCACATAGATATAATTCCTAGTAAGAAGAGAGAAAGAGTGCAAGCATGAAAAAACATAAGGTAAAGTCTAGGGAGTGCACAACCAAGAAGATTTGAAATGAAAGCTTCAAGGTTAACTATTAAAGTTACACTACTATCCCACATAATAGGCCTGTATGTATCCAAAGTACCCAGTTATGAACCTAGGCTCTGATACAAGTGTAACGCCTTGCCAAGGAACCCCAAAGGACAACACTAACTATGGAACAATAATGAAACATTTTTTTTAATAAATAAAAAAAAATTGTGTAACATATGATTTAAACCTAGGTCCTCTACGGTTCCATGACCACGCTACTCAAATAATTATCAACCAAGATAACTAGAATCATTTCTTTATATTTCCAAGTGATAGGAATTATCTAACATGCAAAGTTAATTTTAAAAGCATCACATTAAATGATTCCACATAACATAACAATTGATAATCAACATTAAGTTCATTTCTAGCTAACCACATATGCAAGATGCATTACATTATAGTATTCATTACAAGAAGAATACATCAATATTAGTTACATCATTACAATTTTTTCAACAATGCTTCATAGCGTACAGGTGGGAAGAATACATATACATTAAATTTTGTCTCCTCAATCAGGAACAGGATCTAGAGTCCACAACATAATGAAAAATCTCCACACACACAAACATGCAACAAGGATACCCAATGGAGGAAAAAGCTCCAACCTCCTGACCATGTGGAACCTTGAGGTCCACCCCCATGCTAGGAGATAACACTAGGTCCCACTACAAACAGAAAGTCAGGAAAACAACGGGCTAACACAATCAGGGGTATACATGGACTCCAACACAACACTACTCACATAACAACATCACTTACAATAGTGACTTTACTTCCAGAGGCACACACACAATAGAAGGGAAAGTACAACTATGGAATGCAAGACTACAATAGGGAGGAGTGTCATCACATAGCTCGATATGGGTTATCCTAGCAGATATTCCTAGGCTCCCAAACCCCATCCTGGGTTATCCTAGTAGCCTCTACCAATCCTTGGCCCCTATTCAAACTCATGCAAAATCAATGTACCTTTCATGAGGAAAAGGCAATTAATCTTGTCATTCCAGGCCTTCCCATCTCATCTCAAACCTAAACGAGCACTTGAGCCATGAGTGATGCATACCATTATCTTGATTAATATGAAATCTACCCATCCCCCTAATTTATTATTATGGTTGTCATTGCATTAAGAAACCCTCAAATGGTTTATTCTAGAAACCACTTTGGGTTTTGCCCCCCATTGAGAGCCACTCCCCCTACTTGCAACTAGTAAACCCTACATATCAAGCAAGGAATTTAACATCTTGCATACTTAACATAATCACATGACTCCATACATAGTGCAAGGCATTGACCTTCTTGCACACATATCACAATAACAAGAATATATACATAGTGCAAGACATTGACCATCTTGCACCCAACACATGACATTGCCAAACCACTCCCAAAGTGAAACCATTGTAAGAACCATACATGCAAAAATACTCCCTCATAAGCCCCTGGAAGCCAACCTTAACAACTTGCACAAATGACTCCCACTTTTGAACAATAACCAAAATCACCTCAAATCCAAAGTCACACTCATAATTCATTACTAGGAATCAATCAAACATTGCAACCATGGCATACTCCTAAAATAGACATTATTCCACATTCCATATTAACTTGACCACTTAACTTATGTAATTGGGACATTTACACATTGATTCATAAATAATTATAATAAATCAACATTCATTAGTTAACAAAAGATAATCTAATTCATTTAATTAAACTAATCCTTCAATTACCTAAATATGAGGAAAACACATTTAGCCTACTCAAATTCCCAATTCACTTATCTACTTAATCAATTAATCACATAGGTAAAAATATTCTTTTACAATAACCATAATATACATATGTATATTATCAACAAGATGTAGTTTACAATACCATATGACAAATTATAATGTGATAACATATATATATATATACATACATATATAAACATATATATACACATATATACACATATACACACATATATATATAGAAAATCGATTGCTAATATAAACTATATTCAAAAAATTATATAATCAAATGCTAAATATTAAATATATCCATTGAAATTAATTTGCAATACATAGGATCAAAAGATAAAGAGTAATAGACAATATCGATCTCAATCAAGAAATAATCCATTTTATCAAACTATGATATATGTATAATTATAATTGAATGCAGCAAGTAATCCGCCTTTCCAAACTTATCAATAAAATGTAGTATAATAATTCATTTGTACGCAATACTAGAGTGTGCTGCATAGGCAGCAACAGAGGCTCTTGTTTCAATCAAGCACACATATGATAGGAATATAACAATAAGAAACTGTAATAAACTACATCAAAAGTAAAACACATCATATTTTAAATCTTCCAACTCATGGAACTTTATTAAAAAATTGCAATATTCAATAGCAGATGCAAAACACAAAAGACAAACCTACAATACCAAGTATTGAGAGCCATTCAAAGATCTATTCTTCTAATAAAAAATGCAATACACAAAATCAGTTGGATATACAACGCAGGGAAGGAAAATGCATTAACCAGTATTGGATGAAAGTGCATACTAAACCACACACCATATTCTAGGGACCATAGCATTTGATGCAACCAATGTGCAAGCAGAATTTACGATGAAGAAACAACTAGTTTTTATTAATGTTTAAAAGAAGAATATAGTTTTCATCTATAAGGGATACCAATAGTGAAACGAACAAGAATCCTTCTTAGGCTGCATACTAAGGAATTTTGATGCTACAAGAGTTAAATACACCAATAGCGATGGATTAAAAGAAAGAAAAGGAGTCAGTAGTGGGCACAATTGTTACTCCCATCCAAAAGAATCAAGAAACTCACATAATGTTGTGGTTGGGTTAGATGCCATGTTTGGTTCACAGATTGGCGCCGAGTATCAAGCAAATGGCCTCATGAAATTTTGTCTCAAATGGAAAGATATTCGACACACCAAAAAATTATTGAAGAGACATAAGAAACTCGCATAATGCAATTGGTAGGGACAAGTCAATAGAATGTAATGAAATGCGATAACTACAAAATGTGAGAAAAAATTCCAAAAGGCAAGTGGAGAAGAGAGGGCGTGCAACAAAATGCAATGAATAGGCTTTAGAAACTTTCAAGAAAATGCATTTATCAGGTGAAGAATGATGGCATCTAATGGAATGCAATGGATAAACACAATTGGATTTATTAAAGCATTCGAGAAGGAAATCGACAAATGCAAATAAATGAATTCTTAGGATCGCAACAATTATAGGATATGCATAAAATATATGTACACTAAGATTGTAAACAAAACAATTAATTTGTTAAACAATCAAACAATAGCACTATCATAAGAAGAATGAAGACTCGTCTATAATTTCATTTTCCCTAAATTGATTTGATACGATGTCTTCCTTCACCTATTCTTCTACGTTCCTCCCTTCCAAGAATCAACATTGCATTGAAATTCTTTTACAGAAATTCTCATCCCAAACCCCTGGATCAATGTTCCTCCAAGGATCCCCCATTTCTCACAACAACAACAATATGTAAAATTTGCAGACAAATTACACCCTTTAGCAAAGAAAAATGAAAAATCCCCCAAAAGGGAAAAATATTTACAAGAAGAACGCTATTCTTTTTTGAAACCAAAAATCAAATACAATCTCTCAAAATCCCCAAAAAATATTAAGTTTCTTTTTTTGACAATCTGTTCAAGGTTGTTCATGTGTTGCATGCAAAACCTTTCTATCTTTTTATATTATTTTTACTATTTATTACTTTCTATTATAATTTTTATTTTATTTTAACATTTCATTACACATTTATTTTTTTATAAACTATGATTATTAATAAATATATTTATATTTATCTATCAAAGTACCTTTGTACTTAGTAACTTATCTTAATGCATCAAATAACCAAAAACAACATTTATCAAGCAAGTTTTAAATTAAGCAAACTAAATGTCAAACAATTACCTAAACCCTAACTAGGGTCGAAAAGAAATACCAATTGACCACAGACAACACTGACACACCGACAAGGTATCAGACCAAATACTCATCCTCTTTGAGGATGATGGATAGGGTAGGGGACCAAGTGTTATCTCTGATTAACTATTCCATTGGGTTTAACGCATGCTCAGACCTACGAATTCAAGTGGAGTTGATGCCTAGTACCTGCAACCTACAACACAAAATAGTTGTACATATGCATATAATCATCACATACCTAGTGAAAGGAAATCAAAAAATCGTAGGGTTCTCACAAGTGAGAAATACGACATCCTTCCCTCCACACCTAAATAGAATTTAAAAGCATCATATAATATATCAAATTACATCTCATAACATCAATAATCATAAGCCATTCCAAAATAAGGTAACACATTCTATTTCTAGCATATTCATAAACATGTCATAATCATTATCAAAATAATCAAATACTAATCAACATCTAACAACACTATTCCATTAGTCATTAGAATATCCATATACAAAGAGTACCTCAGACATAAAATAAATCAACAAGCATTTGAAATAAACATCATAAAAAGGTGAATCATGGAGGGGCACTACAGTCTTTGGGATGTCCTCTTCTTTTATCCTAAGTTGATGGTACCCTAATTGAATATCAATTTTGGAAAACATTGCTTCTCCCTTCATTTGATCAAAAAGATCCTTAATGTGTGGAAAAGGCTACTTATTCTTTATTGTGACCTTATTCAACATTCTATAATCAATGCATAGCCTTAAAGTCCCATCTTTATTTTTAACAAACAAGATTGGTGCTCCCCAAGGTGATACACTTGGCATTATTAATCCCTTTTCTATGATTTGTTCTAATTGCAACTTGAGTTTTTCTAGCTTAGTTGTGTTCATTCAATAGGGTTTTGTTGACACTAGTTCAACTCCAGGTATAATATCTATAGAAAAATCAAATTTTCTTCTAGGTGTCAAGCTAAGTAACTCTTCTAGAAATACATAAAATCTTGAAGGAAGGGAAAAATTTTTAAGGTTGGAGTATTTTCCTCTTCATTCTCATCTAGATAAGCCATATAAATTTGGACCCTTTTTCTTCTTTCTTTCTATAATTGCATGGTTGATATAGTTTCCACACTTATGGGCCTAAGGTTACCTTGTATTTTAACCCTTTTACCTTCATCATCCAAACACTCTACCAAATTTTTGTATCAGTCTACATTAGCCTCATAAACTATTAGCCACCTCATCCCAATAATTACATCATATGACCCTATGGGTGCCACATAGAGATCTACCCTAGTTTCAAATTCAGGGAATTGTAGCCTTGCTTTTGATAAACACTTGGTCAATTCCCTAGTCGCCTTATCCCCATACTAAACCATCCATGATGATTTCATATTATTAACTCTTAAAGAAATTTTCCTTACTAATTATAAAGAAATAAAACATTAAGATGATCCTGTATCAATTAGGATTGAAATTGGTTGCTTAAAAAGTGTACCTATGGTTTCTATTGGCACATTTTGATATTTGGTTTGTCAGTTTCTAAGTACTACATGAATCCTCTATTGGGGGCCTCGTTGTGGTTGGTTGGCTCTAATTTGACCATGCATTCTTGGACATTCTCTAGAATAATGGTTTTCCCCACACATGAAGCATCCACCTGATGGTCCCTATTGCACTTAATTCCTAGAGGGATTGTTTCCCCACATGAAATTCAGCCATCTTCTCATCAAAAAATAATTATGGAAACCATCTCTTGCAAAAATGTTGAACAAACTGATCCCATGTAATTGTTTCCTTGGTGAACCCATTTTATTCCTTGATGTCGGTCCACCAACTAGTTGCTTCCATAATGAGTTGATAGGAACCCCATATGACTTTAGTTCTTTCACTAAAATCTCTCAACTCAAATTATTTTTCCATTTCATTTAACCAATTTTCTACTCTTATTTTCCTCCCGTAAAACTTAGGTGGAGTAATTTTCTTCAAGTCCTTAGATAACTCCAGGATATCATTTTCTCTCCTATGTGTGACAATGCTCACCTCATTTCCTTGTTGATTATTGGGAGGGTTTTCATTCTCAGGTTCAATTATATTTTCAATATTGTTTTATCTTTTCCTAAGATCTTGTACATACTATTCCAAAGAGCTAAGCTTATCCTTCTATTCTATCAATAGATTTATTATTGCATCAATTCCTACTTCATTACCCCTTTGTTCTTGTTGATCATTATTATTAATCCCTTCTCGATTTTGGGAAGCCCTAGCATAGTTTTCTCTTGTCCTTGCCATTTTAATATTCCTAAAAGTTACAATTTTCCCAATTAATCATTTGAAAAGCATCAAATTTAACTTTTTAAATATATATTTTAAATTACTAATTGTGGTATGGGGCAAGGATGGCATTGATGGCTCTACAAGCCAAGCTAGGGAATTTGTGCCCTGGCTTGTTCTAGTGAATTTCCTTGTTCTACGATGGGGAAAGGGGGTTGTTTTCTATATTGTGGGGGTGCTCGGTGGTTGCAAGGGTGATCGTTGGTGTCTCTTCTCCTGATTGTTGCGTCCCTTTTGTCTTCTTTGGTGCTGGTTGGCCGCAAATAGGTGTTGGGGTCTATCATTGCATGGTGTGTGTGGGCGTCGGGCTCTTTGGTGGGGTAAGGATGGGGATTTGTGCTTCTATGTGGTCTACATTTGGAAGCGGCGGGGGTTTGGTGTAGGGTGGTGTGTGGCGGAGTGGAGGTGGGTTGTGGGCAGGGGTTTGAGGTGACTGGGGATTCATCAGGAGGAGGTGATTTGGGTGCCCCCACCTGGGGGTGTGGGGTTGTGTGGTGCCATTGTAAGAATTGGCTATGAAGGTAGCCACCCAAGATCTAGAGGCCTAATAGAAAGCATAAGCATAAGAGAGATAGAAACAAGATCACAAGAATAAACTGTATTCTATCAATAGAATAAAATGTAATGAGCTGATAGAATAGTACAGTAATTACATAAGAGACCCCTTGGTTATATAGCCAAGGTGAGCACATAGGAGGGCATAAGATTATGACAAGTGCTGTAATCTTATGACATGAGAAAACTAGGAAAAGTTATCACTCCACCTAAAGTGGGAAAGAGATGATGTGATAATCTCCACAAAAGGTGGATCACCCACAAAAGGTGGAGAAATAATCACATAATGTGTCCACAAAAGGTGGAAGTGATGTGGTAATGACATGTCAAGTCCACCAAAGGTGGAAAATCTCCTACAAACTCCTATGTGGTCCCTAAGTAAACTTAACTAAGGTGTAATTATGACCTAAGACAAGGTACAAGACATTTAATTACACCAACACCCCCCCTTAAGTGCAACTTAGGGAGAATGTACACAAAAGAAAACAATGCAAGATGAGTCTCGGCTACTAGGCCATGTTAGGTACCCATGTACAAATGCAATGAAATCTCTCACAAGTGGAGTAAAGATAGAAAAACCCAATGGGAAAAAACTACCCCCCAAAAGAGAGATGAGATACAAAAGCCTATGAATATGGCATGAGAAGGATAAAACCCCATGTGAGGAAAAAGTCCCCCCCATAAGAAGAATGAAGATAGTCCATGCAACCCCCCCTCAATGGAGAGTCACTGCTCAAATGTCACAATGTCAGGAGTCCCCAATCTAAACTGAAGAAGGAGAGAATGTAGAACAATGTGAAAGTTGAAGTAGAGTAGACCAAGGATGATGAGGAGTCCTCCAAATGTTGTTCCAAAAGAAATACCAAACTATACAAAGCACTGATAGAAAAATTAGGTACAACTGCAAAAGATGCCACATAATTGGTGACTGAGCTGAATCTGTCAACTCAAGAGTAACTATAGAATCTGTCGAGAAGAACTGTAGAAGAATCCACACTACAACAGGAATAAGGTCGGAACCAAGAAGACAACTGTGTGAGCATCAACTGAATGCCCATCAATAGCAGATTGGTACAATCTAAGTCTCACTGGAGCCATGCACCAAGTCTCTAGATGTAGAACCAAACTTCTGAAGACAGGTAGAGTGCTTTGAAAATAAGAGTCTATATGGTGAATAGTCCATCTCACCGAAATGCATGGGTAACCAGTCGCTACATTCGCTGAGTATATAGGAACTAACACTAGATACATAGATCAATCCAAAGAAGCATACAATACATGACAGAGTACACTGAAATAGTAGATTGTGGCACTTTATTTTAGTGCGATTACAACATTAGATAGAGGAGAACTACAATCAACATGATGCAAATCTAGAAATGCTGATGAAGAAGCCAACCAAAAGAACCCAAAGCTGAAGACCGTGAAGAAAGCCCTCTAGGTGGATGTCGGTAGGAGCAACTGACCCCCATTTGACTACCAATTAGAGGAACAAATGGTCCAAGGCAAGGCTCAATCGGGAGGCAAAATAATTTTCCCAGGTTTGCTTATTAATGCATGATTTGTTTTTAAAAAAAACTTTAAAAGTTTAATTTAAAAACATTATTTATTAAAAAACTTTATTATTAAAATAATAAAGAAAAATATTTTTTATGAAAAAAGTTTATTAAAAATAAAGAAAAACATTATTTTTATTTAAAAGCTTTTATTAAAATTTCCATAAAAGTTTTTATTTTTAAAAAACTTAAAAATAAACAAAGTTTTTTATATTTTAAAAACTTTTAAAAATAATAATAAAAGAAATTATTAAAAACCCCACGGTTCCCTGGCATTGTGGGCATGGTCTCCGTGGTAGCTTTTTACTGGCATGCACACAAAGCAAGATGCCGACTGCTGGGTGTGTGTCATTACTACTGCATATCACAGTTAAAAATGCATAATTTTTTTTTTATTAAAATCAGTGATAAAAAATTTTAATTTTTCCTTTTTGATTTAAAATAAAAAATTTCAATTTTTTATCTCTTTTTAAATGACAATTTTCAAACAATTATTCAGTAAAAAAATTATTTTATTTTTTAATTAAAAACACAGGCACAGGTAGGGTCGTACTCCTGTTCCTCCTGTTAAATTTTTCGAGAGCAATTCGAGAGCCTTGCTCCGGACGATTTGGACGATTTGTAGCAGGTTTTTATTTAGGGTTGTTTTTGGCTGGATTCTGGCGAGTGGCGATGTTAGGCTGAAAATGAATTCGTGTTTAGTGGCAGCTACCTCCTGGATCTGACAACCACCTCCAATCTTCAACCTTTTGCAGATTTGGCCTCCAATGTCCAACTGAGACGAAACAAAAGGAAAATCTGACTATCTCGGACACTCCGGACGCAATGGTGAGCTCATATTTGATGCAATAAGCTCCCAAAATGCACCTAAAATACAAGGTCAAAAAATGGAACTCTCCAAAAAATCTCTCCAAAAGACTAACTAAAGGCACTCTAAAAGCTCTAATACCATGTAAGAATTGGCTATGAAGGTAGCCACCCAAGATCTAGAGGCTTAATAGAAAGCACAAGCATAAGAGAGATAGAAACAAGATGACAAGAATAAACTGTATTATGTCAATAGAATAAAATGTAATGAGCTGATAGAATAGTATAGTAATTACATAAGAGACCCCTTGGTTATATAGCCAAGGTGAGAACATAGGAGGGCATAAGATTATGACAAGTGTCGTAATCTTATGACATGAGACAACTAGGAAAATTTATCACTCCACCTAAAGTGGGAAAGAGATTATGTGATAATATCCACAAAAGGTGGATCACCCACAAAAGGTGGAGAGATAATCACATAATGTGTCCACAAAAGGTGGAAGTGATGTGGTAATGACATGTCATGTCCACCAAAGGTGGAAAATCCCCTACAACCTCCTATGTGGTCCCTAAGTAAACTTAACTAAGGTGTAATTATGACCTAGGACAAGGTACAAGACATTTAATTACACCAACAGCCATAACGCTTGGTTGAGCCTTTTGTTCCTTGGGTTTTTGTGGGCCTGCATGTTCGTCTAAGGTTTTTTTCTTCAATGTCGCATGGGGAATCTTCTAGGGCTTTCCCCAAAATGGACTTTCATTTGGCATTTGGTTTGAAACCATCTCTACAGGGCTCGAAACTTTTTGTTAATAATCTTTTTTTGGTGGAACCTGAAAATGTTGAGACGGGCTCAGCAGGTTGGCCTAGAATTCCAAAGATTAATGGGTTCCTCGAAAGGTGTAAGGAGAGGCCGAATGTAGTCATTTCGATGGAGATGCTGGCTAAAGATATTGATTACTATTCAAGACATTCTCTTTATTGAAAATTCCTGGGTTTGAAAATTTTGTTGCAATTCTTGGATACATGGGCTCAAAGGACATGGATGCCAGAAGGGGAGATGGAGATCCGCCTCTTGGTGAATAACTATTTCATGTTCACATTTGACTGCATGGCGGATCAGAATAGGGTTTTTGAAGGGGGCCCATACTTTTACAACTAGGTGGGCTTGTTTATTAAGCCATGGCATGTTGGCTTCAACCCTACGGAGGAGTCGAGTTCCAGTTTGGGTTCATCTTCCAAGGCTCCCTATGGAATGCTAGCGTGAGGATGTGTTGTACTTATTAGCCTCGAAGTTGGGGAAATGTGTGGGTTCATCATAGCAAACACAATTCAATAAGGTAATGACTTTTGCCCGATTTTGTGTGGAAATAGACTTAAGTAAGCCATTGCCAAACTCTTTAGAAGTGAGTGCAGGAGAATATTCGTGGGTGCAGCAACTAGATTATGAAACTCTACCCTTTTGTTGTCGTTTCTATCATGAGTATGGTCACCTCTAGCGTAGATGTCCAAAGGCCAAGCCTTTGGAGGCTCAATCTCCTCAGCCTTCAATTAATCCACATAGAGTGGATAAGGGCAAGGATCCCATTCAAGGTTTTGGTGGTAGGGAAGATGATTTTACTCCTATTAAAGGCTGAAACAGAAATAAAGGACATAAATGGACTCTAAAGGATAGGCAAGAGGAGGACACCTTCAATAGGTTCGAGGTGTTGGAAGATCTTAGCCGGCAAGAGGTGAACCTAGGATTTTTGGATCTAAATCATGGTACTTTGCATATTGATTAGCATGGCCCTTCAATTGAGGCAATGCATGCTCCCCAACAGGAGGGGGGAACGG
This sequence comes from Sequoia sempervirens, assembly GCA_007258455.2. NCBI lineage: Eukaryota > Viridiplantae > Streptophyta > Pinopsida > Cupressales > Cupressaceae > Sequoia > Sequoia sempervirens. The sequence goes on from VDFB02353493.1 coordinate 35,430,274, forward strand.
GAGTGCCATGCTTAGAGGAGGTTGGGAAAGATCCTGTATAGGAAAAGCTTAATTTAGAGGCAATTATGGCTCCACATGTTGATGGGACTTTGGACCTAGTGACAGACCGACAGATGGGGGTTCAGGATGGGTTGGGTGGTAGTCCTGAGGTAGTGAAAGGTAGTGCGGATAAGGCTCACCTCTTGCAGAAAGTGAGTTCAGAGGTGGGTAAGAAGAATATTAAGTCATCCTCTTAGTTGGGTGTTTTGCAAAAAGATCTCAAGAAGGGGGGGCTGGAGAAAATTTCTAAGCTAGGAAGGAAGAAGGATGTGGAAAAGATTAAGATGATAGGGGAGAATTTGGTGGAGTCGAGGTCAGTCAAGACTCTGGATTCGCATTTTTGATTCCCTTTGAAATGATAGTTCTCTCTTGGAATGTACGAGGCTTGAACAGTGACCCTAGACAAAAATTTGTTCAGTATTTGATTAAGAGGCATTCGCCTGATGTTCTTTTTCTATAGGAGACTAAGCTCTCTGTGGAGGGTATGATGGATTTAGTTCCTAAGATATGGAGGAATGGTCAGTGTCAATGCACTGGTGCTCATGGGTCTTCTGGAGGGGTAGCATGCTTATGGAATTCACGAAAGATCTGCCCCTAATGGTGGGTGTCTTTTAAGTCCTCCCTTTCCATGGTGGCTTCTTGTTTTATGTCTAGGGAAATTGCTCTCTTCTCCAATGTGTACACGCCTATGGAGTTGCAGGGTAAGAAACTATTGTGGTCCAACATTTGTTTAGTTTGTAGCTTATTTCCTTACCATCCTTGGATTATTGGAGGTGATTTTAATGCTATCATGGAGCTTGCGGAGAAGTAGGGTGGTATTGCAAGGCTAGAGGCTTCTGCGTTGTTGCTTCGGGACAATATCTCTGCTTTGAATCTTGTTGATATTAGGCTAAGCAATGGTCTTTTTACTTGGAATAATAGAAGAACTGGAGATGCTTCTATTTCAAAAAGACTTGATAGATTTTTGGCATCTATTTTTTGGTTGGGGGATAGGTGGATGACTAGCTCTAAAATATTGGATGGTCGAGGTTCTGACCATTGGCCAATTAAGCTAGTGGCTAAGGTGCCTCAATGGTGTGCTAGACAAACCTTTAAGTTCCAACTCATGTGGCTCGGGGATGAATCTCTCCATGATTTTCTCCCTGGAAGGTGGGATTTTAGGAAGCCTGCACATGGCACTGCTATGTACTCTTTCTCAAAGCGGCTCCAGTATGTTAAATACAGGTTGAAAAGATGGAATAGGCAGCATTTTGGTAATTTTTTTTAGGAAAAATAGAAAGCTTAGGATAATCTAGACCTAATTACTAGGAAGATTCATGACCAAGGCCTCTCAAAGGAGTTGAGTTCGTTAGAGATTGCTGCAACAAAAGAGTTTGAGGAATGGGAGTTAAGAGAAGACAAGGTAATGCTATTTCTTCTCTCTTGTTACCTGATGGGGAAACTTTGTCCTCTTCTACTTCTATTTTTGTTGAATGCATTTGGTATTTCTCTACCTTGTTCTCTGAGAATTCACCTCCTGTGGAGGAGGATGAAGCAAGGATTCTAGATTGTATTCCACAGTTGGTGACTAATGAAATCAATGATTCATTGCTTGCTCCTATTACCTTGTTGGAGCTTGAGAATGTTGTGTTCCAGATGAAGAAAGCTAAAGCAATGGGCCTGATGGATTCCCAGTTGAATTTTTTTAGGAGTTCTGGGAAGTGGTTAATTTGGACCTTTATAGAGGTTGTTCAGGAATCCTTTTTGCATAAACAAATGTTGAAGTCCCGAATTTCTAATTTTTTAGCTCTTATTCCAAAGAAGGAGGGGGCTAATTCTTTGGATCTTTTTAGCCTATAGGCTATGTAATGTTGTGTATAAAAATATTACAAGTTGATTGTAGGAAAGGTTGAAACCTTGGCTTTGTGGGTTAATCTCTGAGGAGCAGGGGGGTTTTGTTTTAGGCAGAAAATCTTGGATGGGGTTGTTATTGCTTGCTGAGATTCATCCATTCTATGGAATCCTCAAAAGACAAATCTATGTTTATCAAGTTGGAGCATGGCTAAAGCATATGATTGTGTTAAATGGAACTTTTTGTTTAAAGCTCATTGGATGCTTTTGGCTTTGCTGAGGGTTGGATTGAATGGGTCAAGAGTTGTGCCTACCTCTTATTCCTTTTCTCCCAGTGCTTAATCCAATTGGTGATCCCACTTGTTTTTTTGGTAAGCTTCTCGAGGCCTCAGACAGGGAGATCCCCTCTCCTTACTTATTCTATCCTCCTTGCAGAAGGCCTGGGTAGGCTCTTCGTGCTCAAGTTGCTAGCGGCTTGGGGATGGATCTGGGGGATGATTTTCCCCCTCAGTCTCACCTTCATGTGTTGTTGATGTATACTACCTTGCATGGGTAAATGGGGTCAAAAGGTTGAGGGATGATGGATAGTAGGGGACCAAGTGCATCTCTTGGAAGTTTCCTTGGGTTAAGCATGCTCATTACCTAGAATCAAGTGGAGTTATCTAGTACCTGCTCCTCATTCAAAGGAGGTACATATCATTATCATCACATACCTAGTTCAAAAAATCGAAGGGTTCTCACACTGAGTACCCATTTTTTCCAAGAGAAATAGAATTTATTTTGATCATATAATAAAAATTACTCTCAAACTTTCCAATCTAAGAGTTCCAAAATAAGGTAACAATCTATTTCTAGCATCTTCATAAACTTTGTAATTATCAAAATTTCAAATACTAATCACATCTAACAACGTATTTTAGGGCTGGAATATCCTATACAAAGAGTGGGTCAGGTGAAAATGTTTGTTGCTTTGAAATAAAATCATAAAAAGGTAATCAATAGGGGTACAATCTTGGGATGTCCTCTTCTGTGATGGTACCCTAATCTAAAAATTTTCTCCCTTCATTTGGGGGCGGTGGAAAGTAGGGAGGTTGTAAGATTCATTATGGAGGGGAAAGGTTCTATGAGTATTAAGCTTGTTAAGCAGGGACATTTTTGGATTTGTAATGCTCTCTTTGGCATGATTCCTGGGATGGACATCATCCCATTATGTCCTCTCCTATGACTTTGCTAGATTTTCATGGGGCGGGTTGGTGTCAGAGGGATTGGGTCATATTTCTATAGCAAGAAGGACCCCTCGGATAGGTGGCATACAATTCTCTCCATGGGAGTGGGTTGACTTTTGGATAAACAGGCTTTTGGTATAAGTGTAATTTTTTCTCTGCCATGATCCTAGGGCCCCTCCATGTCCTTGTAATAATCTCTTTTTTCAGTGCTCTTTTGGAATCTTTGGAGCTTACCGTGTCCTCTGGAGGATTTTTTAAAGATTCCCACAACCTCCTTTCTTAAAATTGCTTGGAGCATTGTGGGTTGAAAATTTGGTTGGAGCATAATAGAATAATCTTCTTGGATAAAAAATTACTCATGGGGAAACTTTGCTTCTTTGACTGGGTTTGTGTGAACTTTTTTTAATGCCCTGGGTCTTGGATAGGAGTATTTTGAGCAGAGTGCATCATAGCTGGGCCCTGGTAAAAATCAATACGGATGGGGCTTAATCTTGGGCATGTTGGTTATTGGAGTGGATTTTCTTTTCTGTGTATCGTGGTGCTGGTGAATTCTTTATGAGTCTGATTATTCATATATCAATTGGAGGATGCAAATTGGCAGCTAGTTGTGGTTGTCAAACAGATTGTTTCTATGTGCTCTACTTTGGAGTCCATTGTTTTCTGCCATATTCCATGGGAGTGGAATAGGGTGGCTGATGGGCTAGCTAGATGGGCATTGGAGAGGACTGATTCTTGGTATGTGGATGATTGGGGCAACCTTCCTGAAGACATGGCCCCTGTTCTTGAGGAGTGGGTTGCTAAGGATATGAGGTGCTTCTTGGGTGTGAATTAATTCTTGCTTTGTTGGGCCCCTTGTGGCTTCTTTCTTTGGAATTTGTAATGCTATTCTAATTCAATAAATTTTAACCCTCTTTTATTTAAAAAAAAATTACTAATTGTGCAAGTTGTAGTGAAATCAAAGCCTAGCTTTTAAACTTAGCTCTAATACCACATGTAATAACCCAATCTATTAACAAAAAATTTACCACTATTTTTTTATTATTTGTTATCTTATTATGTGTTTATTCAATTTTATACTCAAGTATTTCTTATCCATATGGGATACTCATACATCCATCTAGGATAGGCATCTACCCAAACTAGGTAGGCATCTATCTATAAAAGATAGGAATGTGCTCTGGCCAAAGACTTAGACTCATTGGGACCATCCATCCTGAGTCACTCACTAAAGACTACACTTCCCTTGGAAGTGCACTAAGGTCATTATCCTTAGGAGTATGTAAAATTAAAATTATATAGCTTGAGTCCTTCCTCAAAATTGAGTTGAAGGCCTCATGGAGTCAAGTGAATCCATCTAGGATTCCTTCCAAGTATACAAAGAATGTATTTTATCTTATCTTTATGTTAGATATTTTTAGCCTCTTTTTGACCCAACAATTTTATTGAATTATTAAATTATAATTTAATTTATTATTATCCTAACTTTTCCTAAGCTCAATCCCTAAACACCATAGGTACTAGGTGTTGGAAATACAAGGGCATACAACTGAGATGGGGGGTGAATCAATTGTCATAGAAATTCAAAACTTATTCAACTTATTAATCTTATTCTCTGATCTGATTATTAACCATGAAAACATAAATCATCAACACACTAGAAACACATATAACACCAAGATTTTTTATGTGGAAACCTTGATAGGGGAAAAACCATAGTGGAGGTCAGTCCACAAGATTATACCCTATTAAAAGTATAATGAAAATAAAATATGGGGAATGCACATGCATTCAGGCACACTGCCTAGAGCTCACTACTCAATTACACAGGAGGACACTATCTTACAAAAAGATTTAGATTAAAGCCATTCATATTTTGAACTAAAAAAATAGCATCTACTAATGCCTTATTATAGTTCCAATTAAGCACATGAACACTTCTTCACTCCTCTTCACTCTTCTTCACACTTCACAATTCTTCACACTCTGATTTTCCTTCAAATGATTTAGAACATTATTCGCCCACACACATGAAAGCACACCTTTTTCACACTTAAATTTGAATAAATAATCGCTCTTATATATCCGCAACATGAAATTTCATCACTACAAGTCAACCATAGAGAAATAATAAAATCAATATAAACTGTAGGCCCAAAAAATTAAAGATTATCAATGTGAATCACCCAAGGTCAGCCACAAATTAGTGAGGACCTAAATCAACATCTTCAACATGAATAAACTTCAATTAATTTCTCCTTGAAGATCCATAACACGCTATAAACACTATGTCATCCAAGAACAAGAAAAACATGAACACGCAAGAGAAAATCGCCAACCACAATCACAACAATCAATGTGAACAAACAAAAAAGATAGAGAATGATCTAGAAACATCCACAAGCATCATGAATCACAAGAGAAGCATCTGTATCAATTGAACTAATTGAAATAGCATCTTCAATCAGGAACACCAACTAATGAAATAGAAAAATTGTTTGAATAGAAATCTTCATAACTCAATCAAATCTTCATGCGGGTCTTTGAAACTTGACATGGATAAACTAGATACACTCAAAAACAAACCCTTTAGTCTACAACCTTTGATCATCAACGTACAGATCATACTGACATACTGAACTTCACTTCACCACTGACAACCTACAACTCATTTATTACAATTTTCTCAATATCCTCAACATATATAGATTCAAATACATTTATGTTAATAGTGTTGACATCAATGACAACCACATATCATCAACACAACCACAACATCCAACACTGGGAGCATCCTTCGTTTCCCAGACTACCTACATACCCTGCTTCCAAATGAGATCAAGGCATAAAATATGTAGTTCTATTTTCTAATATGTTTGATGGGAACTGTTTTGTGGGTATGCGGCCCTTTCTAGGGCCCCTTTCTCCCCTGACAATTCCTCTGTGATTGCTACCCACGAAGGGAAGCAATAAAAAATATAAGTAAATAGTCTTCATGACTACTACTTGTTTCATAAAAATCTAAATCCTAGTTCCTAAATAATGTCTCCCTTGAACCCGTTTGAGATATGATTACCTTTAATTAACATAACAATATTAAAATAAATTCCATTGAATCCTATAATGGGGTTTTCTAGGTTTGAACTAGCAGATTTTTTTCATTTGAAATTATCTTATTATATTATCGATCCAAGAGAGATTACCTCTCTTTGATTTTTAATACATCAAATTCTCCTTATTACTCCTTGGTGATTTAAAGGGACGATGCCACATACATTGTTGTTGCAGTTGTATTAGGCTATGGATGCAATACCTCAAGCACAAAGACATTACCCATGAGCATGAGCCAAAGGCACCACTAATACCGAACACTGCTGATTTTTGGTTTCAACTCTTGATTAAAGTTTACCTATGGGTAAAAGCACAAACTTGTGTCACACTTTATAAAGGAATCAACCAACAGCAAAAAAAAAATATGAACTTCGACCACATAAAAGTGGTCTTGATGTTTTGAATTTCAAAATGATGTAAACTAATGAAATGTAGAACTTTTGATAAAGTTTATTCCTATAATTTTTCATATTTATAAAAAATTGTTTTCATTATTTTTTTATCAATTGAAGAATAGATATTGGAATGTTGAAAATTTTAGAAAAAAGTGACGTTTATAGGACATCAAGAAACAAATGGAAAAACTTCATTTTTCCTTGATTATTTTTCTCCAAATAGGTAACTTTAATATCTAGTGCATGGAAAAAAAATCAAATTTTGATGTATATTTTTCTCATAATAATGTTTTAAAGTCAAAATTGTCAGAATTTGATAGTTTTCATTGGACGTCAACTATTGTCTATTTTTTTAATCATTTTAAAAAAATATATATACCCTTTTGAAGAGGACTCTCTCCTCTAGTGCACCATATATTTATTAAAAAAATTAATATATTTTACTATTTTTTAATTTCTAATCAGCCTCTTTTTTAACTTCAATAGCCTTCTTGCATTATTTTAAAAATAAAATATATTAAAACTAATCAAAATATTAAAAAATTACATATTTAGATTCTTCACTCTGAGCTCTACAAAAGGGTATTTTTCTTTTTTGTAGAAAGATCATTGACTAAAGAAATACTCTATTAAAGTTGAATGTTTTAGAAAACTCTAAAAAAAGGTGAGTTGGCTACCAATTAGGAAGCTAACTAGATATGTTCGATCGGACTGGTTTCAACTAAAACCCTCTTGACTAGAACTTGCTTGGCCAAAACATGACCGACCGATAGGTGGTCGACCGAATTTGTTTAGGCTGAAAACTATCCATATAAATATATTTTTTTATCTTTTCAACTCAAGAAAATTTGGTAAAATACAAAGGAAGGCATATTTCAACAAAGGAAGGCTTATTTCGACAAAAGAAGACTTATTTTGACAAAAGAATGTTTATTTCAACAATTTTAAAGACTTATTTTGATAAAAGAAGGTTTATTTCGACAATTTAGAAGACTTATTTCAACAAAAGAAAACGTATTTGGACAATAGGAGAGCTATTTTTGAAGGTACATTGATCTTCAACTTATAATTGATTATGTCACTCTTTTCATGAGTGAATTTGAAGTTTTTTTTTTCACTATTTTTCATTTGAATAGGGTTGAGAACTAAGGTTATTAGGTTATGGTGTACACATGTACAAAGACCCACAATTTTGAATCATTCAAGTGCACCTACAAACTTGTACTATGAAATTTGTAAAAATGTGTTTAACTTCACCTAGTGTGTTTTAGATAATCATTAAATGTATTATGTGATTCAAAGCTACTTCTCCCTTAAATTTATACATGAAATTGTTGCATCTTATGATGATATTCCTTCTACATATCATGATAATTAGATACGTCTATAGAGCCACATGTTATTTTTGTATCCTTCCTTATTTTATACATTATGATGTGTTTCACATTATCACCATTCTCCCATAGCTCATGTGAGACCTATCAATAAATTCATTTAGATATATACCTTTCATGATGCTTGGAATATGTAAATTGATGATCTATTTTGTTAGCCTAGATCATGTATGCACATTCATGCTTCATCATATTTTCTTACATTACATGATGATATCGAGTGTTGGTGGTATTTTTTTTGGAGCAACTAGGTTGGTCTCCTATTCTACCTATGGAGTAGCCAACTCCAATCAAGGGCAGCTCAGAGGACCTGGACCAACTGACAAGATCAAGAGATCTTCTGCACTTTAGGCTCTGTAGAACCAGGGCAGGTATACCCACACAATGCCTTAAAGAAGACCAGGCATTGCTTTTTATAGTAGATGACTCCTGATGCCAAGTGTTGAGGACCTCAAATGGGGCTAGATTCTCAGTAACACAATACTTGCAGCAACTAGGAGGTAGGGCAAGACATCAAACAAGATTGATTAAATAAAATGATTGATCTTGAGCAAGAAGACTAGAACCCTAAAGACATATAGCAAATATCAGATTAGTGCCATTATTCTTGGGCTAGGAGTCATAATAACCTGCAAATAGAAGGAACCATTACTCTGGACATTAAAGTCTTTGCAAGATTAACCTTATTAGTCTCACAACTAGTGATCAGATCTATAAGACTACTTATCAAATCCTCCTATCATACATGTGAATCTCTGATATGATTAAATCATTTAACTTATTCCTTGAATAAGAGCAACAACCAGAATAGATAGTAAAACATTACATTAAAATGGTTAATGAAATGATCCTTGATCAACTTTCATTAACAATCCATACACACAATACAAAGGAGAGACTTAAAGACCTCAATGTATACATTCAGATTCATACATGTGACCAAGACCTCACAATTTATAGACTACAAAACCTAAACCTTAAACTCTGATAGTAATATGACTCTATGATTTGGTGCCCTTCCTTCAGAATTGGTTCTAATTCTTGGCCCCAAACCCTTTCAAATGATTCAGAAATTCCTTTTTAAACAGTCTAGGGATCGCCATCTAGCTCAGAGCCACATCAACATGCCACGTTAGACCCTAATCACCATGTTCTTCAACTACTTCTCACTATTACCTTCAACAACTTCTCTAGTCACATAAATGCCTCTGGTCGGGTTGCTGCAGGAAAGACATTCCTGCACGAATGAAGCCAGGAAATCAATGTCAAATCCACCGCTGAATCCAGGTGCCCATACTCGAGCCATGCTGTCCTTGTCCTAGAGTCGTCACCATGAATGTTGGCTTCATGGATCCAACAACCAACTCACTATCACCATGAATGCTCCAGGCTTCAGGTTTCGTGTGCACCGTTAATACCAAACCCTGACTGTGGTCTAGTTTGAAACTCGACCGTTGATCGTCCATGATCAAATGGCCGCCTTTTAAATCTCCATTAGCCATTGAAGCAGGTTACCATTGTCAGCAAGAGGCTAGCAGGACGACGTAACATCCCAACGAAGTCCACATAGGATACCGAGTGCACCATAGAGTCGGGGAGAGATGGCTGAGTCGACCAAAGATCTTAGCAAAGTCAAAAGATCACATCGAGAGCATGGCAGGGTCGATGTAACAAAATGAAGTTAGCCAAACCACAAGACTTCATAGCGAAGAGAAACCAACACTCGCCCAGAGGTCTTCGTGCTCGGTGAGATGTCACGAAGAAGAGAAATGTCTCGCCAACAGAAAACCCTAGTCAGCAATTCGGTGGACCAGACTAGGAAAGCACTTCACAGTAACTGTTAAGTAACTTTTTCATCGAGGCCATTGATTATCAACACATGCACAAAGGGAGTCACATTAGTAGCTCAGCCATTAACCTGGGGGGACTTCAACATTGGGGGAAGTCACACCTAGAACCAAAGGGGCCACCACAGTCGGCAAGACAAGCCAAGGTCAAGAAGACCTCACCCCGAAGACAATAACTCTCACCGAAAGGAAAGCCTTTGAAAGAAACCCCCTACGTGATGTCGCTATGACCTTATGTTTCCTTCGTCGATGCAACCTTCTCCCTTTTGAATGTTGCTATAGCATATTGTCATCAGGGAGACCTAAGACCTCTCAAACACTCAGTGATTAGAAACCAGACCCATCATTTTTGTTGTGCTAATCCCTTAGAGGGCCTGCCTCCCAACTTGTGAGAGGGAATGACCTAAGCGACACTTTATTTCAATTTTCTATATAAATTGTTCTGGTTGTTAGGAAAATCTTTGATAACCTAGTGAGGATGTCCTATGCCAACAAGTTCCACCCCTAGTATCCATGAGATACATCAAAATCCTTTCTTAGGAAAGGACTGGGAGACCTCTTAATTTAGCTAATCTTGTCACATGTATAGGCATGAGTATTTCCCTAAAAAAAAAATAAGAACCATTTTTTGTAGTAGCCCAAATCCTTTTTACTTGTTGGTGCAGGAGGTCGGACCTTCAAAGCCGCCCTACAGTCCACTATTCTTTGAAGAGAATAAAAAATCCCTCAAGGTCTTCGAATCTTCAAGGGTAAGATAACTTGGTGTGCTTGTGCCATGTAAGGGGGGCCCAGTGTCACCAGGATCTCTAGTTGTCCCCTTTGTTTCAATGTTTGGAGAAATCCAAGTAGGGACTTAGCAGGTAGTATCGACTTTCCAGCCTAGGTTATGCATGCTTACAAGTGTTCTTGAAATTTTTCAATACCAGTGAAACAATTTTGGGACTAACATAAGCCCCTACTCAGATGTTATTTGATTTTATATTAAAGTCGCTCAAAAAATTTATATCTAGAGTGTTTTGTGTGTGTGTTCAAACAAAAATTTCCAATACAAATCAAACACCACACCCGAAACTTGCAAAATTTTAACCTTGAAACAAACTAGGCCTACATATCCAAAATGATCTTAACCTTTAATTTTTTTATACCAAGGACTTTCTCACCTCATTTTTATAATTTTCCATTCATCGATCACCTCATCTTTTGCATTAGACATTCCCCATATGTTAAATTTGCAGGTCATCTTTTTAGCTTGCATAAACCTCTTGCTTAAATGTCTTGATTAGGAAGTTCATCAAACTTAGACTAGACCATAGCTTCAAATCTGTATTCTCTTGACCTTATCTTTTAGAAAAAAATCATCCTAGTCCTTCATCATTTAGGTTGGTTCCTCAACTCATTAGTCTAGTTTGAGACCACCTTGTCAACATATATTATCCGTACTATACCCAAGGTCATTGATAATCAGACTAGTTGTTATACCTATCTTAGTTTGATTGGAAATCATATCTTTGGTTCACCAAAGGTTTTAGTCTTCATCCTAGGTCATAGTACTCCATCCCTTTGTCTCACATCTTGCATACCCTAGTCATAGACATACTTCTGATTTTGATCATTGTGACATTACCTTATTCACACCTTGACTATTGTTTTCTTGAATCTTAATCATGGTATCATTATTAAAGGCATCCCTATATCTTCAAAAATACAAAAAACATAGCTTAGGTTGCATACCTTAGGCTTAATTCATACCTTTGCACTTTCATTTTCTAGACTTCACCTCACCACCATGTCTTTAATTCACCTTGATATGATCCATAGTCAAATTGAATACTAGTTACTCCATAATGGTCAATACCAACAAACCATAGAATTCAAGAGACAATGGATCAATTCTCCATCCCAATAACCCATAGTCTCAACTCAACCATCCATCTACCCATATTACCAACAATCCATAAGCTCTATTCCTCCATCCACCTACCCTCAATATCAATATTCACTTGCCACTTATCCATTACAAATGTCTATTAGTGATCCCTATCCTAACCTTGACAAGGGAAACCAACTTTCCACTAATTCCTTCCAAGATTCCACATCTTGTCCTAGTCTATCATCCCTCAACACATTCCAAGCCTCCACATCCTATCCTAGTCCATCATCCACTAATCCATTCCTATTCACTCCATCCCAAGCTACATTTAGTTATGAAAATACATTTGGTCATGGTTTCCAAAATCATATCACATTGTCTACACCTTGGGATACATATCAAAAAGAAAGTCCAAAGCGTGACATCATAGCTTTACCTTCATGTCAAGATCAAAGTATTCCATCCCATGAACCCATTCTTAAGTCCATTCAAGAAGTTCTTCTAGATAATCATATCATCCAAAACACCTATTTTTGACCAAAGTCTTACCCTTGAACATGAATTCCACAATGATCCTCTCATCAACCTTTATAACATTCATGATCAAATATTTGAAGTTGATCCTATGCAAACTCCAAACACCACCATTTCCAAAAATAAGACACTTGTCGAGCCTTTGGAAACATAGATGACCTTCCTCTTGAACAAGAGTCTTCTACTCTAGACATATTTGGAAATGATCAAGCTATAGTCGAATTCATAGGACTCTATGTTCATGACCATAAGGAAGGCTTCTACATCGATTTGGAAGCACTGATATCTTTTGAAGAACCATTAGAATCTAATATTTCACAAAATCATACCAAAGATATCAATTAGAAAGCTATCACACATATCAATGGAGCCAAAATATCCTATCAACGAGGTGTAAGAGAGGGGGACCAACCACATCAAGGCTCTAGGTCACAGAGAGCTGAGAGTGGAGGGTTGCCTTAACTTACCTCACTCTAACAGATGTTTGGGATGGGGATCGAGAATGAAGAGCACTCTAAAGTGATTTTTGTCACTCTATAGACCCAAAATTCTATTTGGGGCTAGATGGACTAGTTTTTGGAGTTCGAACTACACCTTAGACAACTCTTTGTTCAAGGATGATAACGTAGGTCTGGGACGATAGCACGATGCACTAGCGTTCGTATGGCTAGAAGACGTAAAGTACAACAAAGATACTACCAAAAACCTACTAATAGCCTAGCTAGTTGACTTTGATGAAAAGGACATAATGATCAAATATGAGAAGTAAATGTGAAGATGGTTAAACAAGTAGATAAAAGCTAGGGTGACAACTATTATCTCACAAAAGCACTAGTTTGCTAGATAGCTCCACGCACACGTTCACCTACACACAACCAAGAAGGGGAAAAATTTTGGGGCTATATAGGGGCCTACCTCAATCAAACCCCTACTTTGGTGTTTCCACCTCCACACACAGCCAAAAAAGAAACGAAGTAGAAAATATGATAAAGGAGATTGAAAGTACATTGAACATTACAAATGATAAAGTTACTCCATCAAATCACAAATGAGGAATGTGAAGCATTACCACCTCCACCCAAAGGCTCTCAAGGCCAATGAAGGGAGAATGCAAGTAACAAACTTGGTAAAGCCACCACATCCGCAATGGTGATGAAGGGAGGTATCACAAGGCTCCAAGCTTGCAAATTTTGTGGTAGAGCGGCATGTGTAAAAGTGAAGTTGATGGAGTTTCTAGCTATTGCAATGCTCAAATGGACTGGTGTAGATTGTTGGAAGTGTGAAAAGATGAAGTGAAAAATGCTTGAGAATGTGAAGAAGTGAAGTGATGTGTGAAGTGAATGCTTTTGAAGGTGGGATGAGAAGGAATAATCCATTTTCAGGTCGGTTGGTCGATAGAAGGATGTTATAATTCATCCCCAATGAGGAGTGTAACATCTCTCCCAATTTCAAATGCAGGAATCCATCAAGGATGGCAGCATTCCACGCAAACATTTGCATGTCATGCTCATATCCCTGACAAATATTATCTCACTAACACACAAGACAAACACCAAGTGGGTGGAAGGCAGGTGGGTGATGTGGAATTTCACCTTCAGATTTGATTTTCTAAGGTGAGGGTATGCACAAGGGGTGAAAATTTTCTCATATACACTAGGATCGTCCACTTTTATCAAATTAGGCTTTCTCATAGAAGATAATATTCCAAGCAACAGTTTCCATAATGATGGCTTTGCATCTTGCTTCCAAAATGACAAATACCCCATCACAAAGAGAATATGTCAAAGCATGCAGTATCAAGGAATAGGAATAGGTCTACATGAGCAAGGAATCCAAGAACCAATACAATTTTATGTAAATCATAGACATCAAGGTCTTGGCTATTCTCCAATTAGGAAAACAAATGATGTTAGTGATACCTCCACGATACTAGGGGACACTTTATCCAATAAAAACATCAAAATGGGTGCCATGAGTAGTCCTTATCATAAGGTTGAGTTGTCAACATTCCTTCCATCCACACCATAAACCATCATTGGCTTTAAAACAAATGAATAATATTTAGTGTTATATTTATGCATATTAACTACATTCATTGAAAGCATGTGTGTACATTTATATGTAGGTGAATGCAAATTTGAGTGTAATTTGTGATGGTGAATCCAAGGAATAGATCGAGGAAGTATGATGAAACAAGAGAGAATAAGAAAAAAGTGGGTGAAGGAACATCTACTGAAGAACAATCCATGGAAAAATTGATGACAAGGTGATGTACAGATACAAGAACAAACTGAACCTAGTAATAGAGATTTTTTCTATGGTATAGAAAATATGATGGAAATGGATGAGGATTCTCTTTTCAATAATATTTCATATGAAGATATGTTTTCTGAAAGCATAATAAAATTACACTCTAAAAGAATATGGGATGATTTTTTTCAAGAAAAATCTCTAATTGGAAGAGCACAGTTAATTGCAAATTTATTTAGATGAAAATAAATGACCCCTATTTTGGAGTTGTTAGGGGTTGATAATAGGAAAAAGTAATCAAGTTCATTAAAAAAAACAATTGTTGAAAACTTGCAAGAACCATTGAACTGTATTGAAAACAAGAGTCAAGCTAGTAATCCAAGTGTTGCATGTAGAGCATTGATTACTGTAATTTCTAGTAAGAAATTATCACATAGAAGACAAGTTCAAGAAATTTTTGAATTACTAAATATTTCTAAGAGAACTATTCAAAGGTATATTGAAAAGAGAAATGAAATAGATGAAAAAATTGAGAAAAAATGGTTAAATATTTGTAGGGTTCCCGAAAAAGATAGAATTTCAGAAGATGTAAAGAAACAAGTGGTTGAATATTGGACGAATCACTCTCATGTTTCTTCCAATAGAATGGATACTATACAAATAATAGGTGAATATGGTACAAAAATTTATCATCCAAAACATTTTATAGATACAACACAAAGTGAACTTTTTGAAGCATTCAAGCAAGAATTTTCAAATGTGAAGATTTGTGAAAGGATGTTTGAGACTTTACGACCATCATTTGTACATATAAATAAAGTATGTGAAACTTTTCAAAATCATGTTGAATTTGATCTACACCTACAATCATATAAAAAAGATACGATAGTAATTAATCAAAATATAGCCATCCCTAGAGGCACAACACAATTTGTGAAGTCTCTTGTATGCAAAAAATCAAAAGATTTAGATGAATTCAATGTTCAATGTATAAAAAATATATGTAATGAATGTGGAAATTTGAAAAATCTTTTACAAGTTGACAATATTGAAATGAAATTTATTTGGAAGAGATTTGAATATGACACATACTTAACGAAGTTAGGAGTCGAGGCCAAAAAAATTGTTCTCAAAGATAGTAGATTGCCTTACAATGAATTTATGAATAAATTTCGTAATATCACATATCCAAATATCCAACATTGTCATGGTGCAAGATGGAATTTCATGATTCAAAGAATTGCTTTCCACCAGGTTGTATTCTCTCTATTGTAGATTTCTTTGAGAACTATACATTTAGTCCTCAAAATGAGATTCAAAGTCAATATTATCATTCACAGAAAGTTGCAATCTTTGTGCAAGTTTTCTATAGGCATGTCGAGTTTCATGTAGATGGTAAACAAAGTAGCAAAGATGATCAAATTATTGAATCAAAGAGGTTCATTTTTATATTAGTGATGATACGGGTCTTGATAGAAACTATGTAGCTCATTGTTTCAAAATGTCTTTTGAACCTGAGACAACGTGGCATAAATGTTGAACAACACTGGATATGGTCTGATGGATGTGTTGGTAAGTACATTATTTTAAAAAAAAAATTATTTACTTTTAACTTTGAAACTTAAATTGTTCAATTATTTATATATAATAACATTGTGTACACATCTATACATGTGTATATATACATACATGTACATGTATATCTAGTTTTTTGAAGCTAATTTGGTTTGAGTGTAATTATTTGTAACTTCATAGGACAATTTAAGTCTACAAATGATTTTGTTTGGTTAAGCCATCAACATGCTAGACACAACACCAAATTTTTGTGGAATTTTTATGAGAGTGGGCATGGAAAAGGGGAGCACAATGAAGCAGGAGCATGTGTGAAATGTGCACTTCGTCAACATGAACTTATAGGTAGTTCACCATATATGGAATCTAGAGATATTATTAAACTAAATTTAATTCTTAAACCTTGAAAGTAACAAATGGCAATTTTTTCCAACATTTGTGCATGTAGGTAATGCCATACATAATGCAAATGAAATTGTTGAATGGTGCAAAATTCATTTTTCCACTCACGACTCAACATACAATACACAATATTTTTGGCAAGTTGCAGGTACATCTAGTCAAAATTTGTTAAATTTGAATTTCAAAGCGTGTGTACATGATTTAATTGAATTTTCAAATTTGAATATATGTATGTGTGTGTGTGTGTTCACTTAAATTAATCACTTGGACATTTGTAATTTATAGATATTGATCAATCAAATCCTTATAATTGTCAAACAATTAATGGTATTAGAATTCTACATCAAATCATGACAGCATGAGGTAGCAATCCTTATGCAATTAATGTGAGAGAAAAATCATGGTTTTGTGTTGATTGCATTGAGGACAATGCAAATATTGTTCAATATGAGAATATTAGAGATGGGTATGTTTCACTATGGGAAATTAAATAATTAATATCAATGCCTTCTTTTGAAGAAAATGACAATGTCAATGTCTACGATACTCTATATTTAGCTGATTATGAATGCGTATTTGATTTATATATTCTATGTAAGTAAGTTTCAAGCATGTTTATATATAAATTTATATATATTAAAAATATTTTTACAACTTTTGTAAACTTTACATGGTGTGTGTACAAAATATATTTTCACTGTTGTTGCATATCCTGACAATATAGAAGGTATAGATTACTATCTACTAAGATGTACACAACCAAAAAGAAAATTGGTGGAATCGATGACAAATGGTGATGGACAAGAGTATCCCATTAGATCAGCATTATTGAAGGAACATATTATCAACAAATAAAGATAAATAAAAATGGTAATATATTTGTTGATTATATGCCAGGACAAAAGGTTCTACATTATAGTCACTTAGTTATAGCAACAAAAATAAATTTAGAAACTTTACCTAAAAGAGGACGTGCCGAAAAAAAGTGGAGGTTGCCTATTGAAGATTATGAAAATATTTTAGAGATAATTAAAGATAGAGAGGATCCAAATTATATGTACCAGGAGCTTTAACTTATTTTTTGGATATATGTACATGTATGACTGGGTATATATATATATATATATATATATATATATATATATATATATATATATATATATATATATATATGTATATATATATGTATATATAGTATATGTATGTATGTTTGTGTGTGTGTACTCGAATTTTTTATAGATCTATCTATATCTATATTGATTGGACATGTGACATGATTTAGAATGGGTTTTTTCAAAGGCTTGGTCATTTATTTCTAATTGTATTTAAATTTGTTCCATGTGGAATTCTTAATTTAGTTCAAGAATCTTTGATTTCATGATTTACATTTGAAACTCCACTTAAATATGCTAGATCATATATATGCTTGATACAAAACCTAGTGACTTTAAAAATGTTTGAATTTTTTTCCTAAATTCCTTTAAATCATCTATTTCTAATTGTATTTTTATGTTGGACATGGAATTCTTAAGTTCACTTGAATCTTCAATTTCATTTGTTCAACTCCACTTATATGCTAGATCATATATATGCAATTTATAAAACCTAGTGACTTTTAAAAAGTTCACATTTTGCCTAAATTCCTTTAAATCATCTATTCCAATTGCATTTTTATGTTTGACATGGAATTGTTAAGTTCACTTTCAAATCTTTGATTTCATTTGTTCAACTCCACTTATATGCTAGATCATATATGTAATTTACAAAACCTAGTGACTTTTAAAAAGTTCACATTTTTCCTAAATTCCTTTAAATCATCTATTCCAATTTCATTTTGTTTGACATGGAATTGTTAAGTTCACTTTCAAATCATTTCTTTGTTCAACTCCACTTATATGCTTCGATCATATATGCAATTTACAAAACCTAGTGAATTTTAAAAAGTTCACATTTTTCCTAAATTCCTTTAATCATCATTCCAATTGCATTTTTATGTTGGACATGGAATTCTTAAGTTCACTTGAATCATTTATGCAATTTCATTAGTGTTCATAAATTTCCACTAATTTATCATTACTATTTATCAATTTTGCATAAATTTATGTTCCATGGAATTCTTAAGTTCAAGAATCTTTCATTTCATTTGTTCAACTCCACTTATAGTGCATCATATGCAATACAAAACATCTAATGCAACTTTAAAAATTCATTTTTCCTAGAAATTCCTTAAATCATCTATTTCCAATTGCATAAATGTTCCATGGAATTCTTAAGTTCAAGAATAGATTTGATTTCATTTACATTCAACTCCACTTATAGCTCATCATCCAAATCACCTTCTTTGCATGCACAATCAAATTCATGTGTATTAAATTATATATAATTCTTAAGTTCAAGAATAGATTTGATTTCATTTACATTCAAATGGGCACTTATAGTCCATCATATAGTTTGAATTCTTTGCACGCACAATCAAATTCATTTGTATTAGATTATATGGAATTCTTAATTTCATATAGCATCATATATGCAATTTACATTTAACCTAGAGACTTTAAAAATGAACATTTAGCTAAGAATTCCTTATCATCTATTTCCAATTCCATTTTTATGTTGCACTTAAATAACATTGAATCTCTTAGGAACTGACCTAGAAAGTTACATATTTGCATTCAAATTATTTCTATTTCTTGACCTATTTAAAGAAAAATTCATTTATATAATTAATTGTACATCCATCTTTTTAAATTTACGAAGAGAAACCATTAGATAGTCCAACATTTTTATTTCTAAGGTTCAATAATTATTACTTAATTATATTATTGTAAATGACATTATGAATATTAATTTTAAAAAGACATAACTTAAGAAGCTATTTTCAAACAAAGCAACACATGTCTAATTAAAATATGAGTCATGATAATGATATATATATTCATTCCAAATGTAAAATTACAATATCCAAGCTGACTTAGCTCATAGGGCCACAAAATCAATACAATATACAATTTACATCAAGGTTATATCATAATCCTTTGATAACTTGAAAACATCCAAGGTTTCCTCTTGACACTCGCCTCCTCTGGTGGATGAGAACATGGTTGAAGCACTTTACTACCCAACCACGAAGCTTACGCTTCCCTGAAATTCTTCCTACTTGAAGAATACCTGACCCTACATAGAAAGTTTAGCAAGAGATCATTTTGCAAGGTGGAATCTAGTGTGTGCCCAAACATCAACATGCATCTCTATCTATGATTAGAAAAATGTAAGATCTATGCTAGGAATGGAAGAGAGTGTTATCACAAAGTCTATACATACATAATGAGCAAATTGCTTCGTCAAGCGTAAAATTTAGTTGCAACAACAAAAGATAGGTTTTGGATAAAGAAAAACCTATACACTTTGAACTCCATTTCGGCACCTGTCCCAGAAGGTAACTTTCTAGCTATGAATATAAAATTCCTCAAGCTCCCTTTGAGTGGTTTTGTTTTTGCTAAATACCAGACTGTGCCTCATATGTTTGAAATGTTTCCCTTTGCTTCTCAATCAAGCCTCTTTTTGATAAACTTCATTAGCTACCGCCACGTGTCTTCTAGGTGCTCCTCATAGTGATTGCTTCCTTTGCTCTTCTATCAGTTCTTGCCATGCTTCCATGTGTCGTCACCATGGGAACTTCAAGGCTACTTCCCTTCACTTTTTAGTTGGACCCCGTCTGCATGCCACGTAGCTTTCATCTACATACACTTTTTGGCAGACCCCACAGTCGGCATCGATAGTAAAGAGTGTCGCCACATTTCTTCCCAACACAAGCTTTCATCACAAAAAGGGAGAAATGAACCATGGGCTATGACCTACCACCACGCATCTCCTTGGCGGGGGTTCTACCGAAGGGAAGGATGGAGTGAATAACAAGCTATGACATACTGCCATGTGTTCTAACTACCTCCACTAGGAAGTGACACTTGTCTGCACAGGGTTTTTCTAGGACCACTGTCATCATTTGCAAGAGATGCACTTGGCTGGGGAACAACCATGTTCTATGGCCCAAATTTTTTTTGTTGCAACGGCTGAAGGAAATCATTGTTGCAAGTATCATTGCTTGAGATACGTGATCTCTTTTGTTACCGGTCCTCCAAGCGGTGGGATTTTTAGCTATATATACTACTTCTTTCTTTGGAAGAAGGGTTTGAAAAATACAACAAAATTAGGGAAAGCCACTAGGCCTTTTGTATTGCTTTTAGATTATTGTATGAGACTATCAGACTATGCCATTGTTCGGCCTTTCTATTTTTCTTAAGCTATTTGATAAAAAATTATATTGTGTCATTATTGTCCTAAATTGTTCATTTGCAGAACTTCTATGATTTTAATACAGTTTTGCTAGTTTAGATCATGTCTTTGACTCCTCTTTTCAATGAATGTGTGTGAGAATTATTTTATGTCATTAGATGAATTGTTCAGGTCTTTATCTTTGTTTTTTGTTATTCTAGAACATAACAGATTGTTGATTGGGCCCTTAAATCACATCCAAAAGATAGATTTGTTGTTCCTTGCATCTAAATCTTGGTGCATTGCCTTAGTTAGATTGTTATTTTTTATATTTCTTCCTTTTCCCATTCCAAAACCCTAATTATAGAAGAATTTAGCTTCTTTAAAAACCCAAAGGTCACTTAGTTTAGTGTAATTGGTCCCCCCCATCAACTGAGTTTCCCATAAAGGCTGTTACCTTTCCAATTTTTGGCATCAATAGTTTCTTTTTTCTGGCACACTTGGTGGGACCATGTTTAAATGAATCTAAATTTAAAGAGGGTGTATGATCCATGACCTGTTACTAGATCCCAAATAGTGAATAATCCTAGTTTGTTAGTGTCGCCACTAGGAATAGTACAAGTCGCGACCCAATTAGTGAATGGTTTGCTTCCTCTGCCCCTTCCACTAGCCATGTTGCCTACCGCTAACAAGAATTATGTGGAATGGGATGCCAGAAGTCCTGTTGTAGCACTAGTAGCACCTACCATTTGGGACCCTATTCCGGTCTCTACTTTAAAAGCTATACCTAAGTTCATCAGAGATGGCTTAGGAACACCATTTGAACATCTACAAGATGTTGCGGATGTGTGTTTGGTGCATGGAGTTACAAACCAAAATGTAGCATTAAGGTTGCTTGTAGCCTCTTTCAGAGGTGAAGCACTAGATTGGTACCACACCCTGCAAGCTAATACCATTGCTACCTAGAACCAGCTCAGAGACGCTTTCTATGAAAGATTCTCTAATGATGGAGAGGTCTTCCCAATATCATCACCTAGAAATCATAAAATGGGCCCCATATGAAGCCATGACTAACTTCAATGCCTGGTTCCATATAACTTGGTAGAGAATTCAGGTTTCTATCCGCCCGTCAACCGAGTTGGAATTCATGTTCTACCTAAAATCTATCAACGCTGACATCTCAATGATGATCCAGTCTCTTGGCAGAACCATACTACCGGATACATACATAGTCGTAGTCAATGTAGAGAATAATCTAATAGACGCAAGGAATTTTCCACCTCGACCTACCATGCCTATATTCCCCGAAGTATCAATTTCCACCCAAGAGATGTCTACCAATGCACCTGCTCCTTCCCAGTCTATGTACATGTATCCCAACACACCACAGAACGTCGCTTCTACATCTAGTTCTTCAAAAGATAAGATGAGCGACATTAAGGAAATTTTTTAGACCATTTCCAACAAGATAATTGTCATTACGTGGAACCAGGGCACACCTCCAAATCCAACCTATCAGAATTATTAGGGTGGAAGGTCTTCTTACCAAAAAAATAGTTCCAAGGAGGTACTCGCACAAATCCATAGGCACAAACAACTAATCAAATAGTATTAGTTCCTTCTCCATTGTAGGGTTCTAACCCAAGCTCGAGTAGAGAGCTGACAGTGCAGCAAAACAATCTAGTTGATGACACAAACCCCCAGTGCTTCCCTTGCAGTGACTCACATATGCCCCAAAGCTGCTTGCGTAAAAATCTACAACAAAAGGTGGTATAGCAGTGCAACCAATGTGCGATGTCAAATCATGGAGGTTATGTATATGCCTTCCTGCAAATGGAAAACACAGTGCTCACCACGCAAATGCAAGGGATGTCCTTGGAGCAAGAAACAAATATTTCTCCTAATCACGCACTCTTCACATGGATGGAAGAAGAAGATGTGGTGTTTTCCAATGATGCATCCACATCTAAACCACCACAAGTACAGTCCAATTACAACACTCGTTCAAAGAGGAGATTCATGGGAAAACCAATCGCCCCTCAACTAGTTAGTCCACAACCCAAAAGTGCTTCCAAACAAATGCCTAGTACCTCCAAAGTGGCACAACAATGTCCACCATGAAGGGAAATTATTATAACAAGAGCTAATAAGTAGCAACCTCCAAATCCACCACCATTCAATGTGATGGAACAATTGAAAAAATCATCTACTAATGTGTCCCTATGGGATAACTTAGCTATTCCAAAACAAAACACATTGCTACAAAAGGCTCTCTGGGAGGATCCAATCATTGAGCCAACAGAACAATCACTCAGAGGAAAGGTTGTTGATTAATCACCTCCTACCAAAGTTCTTACGAATAGCACAAAGGAAGCCCCTACTGAGGTTAGAGATAAGCCAAAACCAAAACCCTTCTTCCTAACCCTTATTGTGGGAGAGAAATTATTGCACAATGCCATGATTGAATCCGACACTAGCAATACAGTCATGCCAAAGCAAATAGCTAAAGCCCTAGGAATTAGCTATGAGCCTTTAAAGAGGGGGATTATGCATCTTGATGGAAGCAAAGTTGAAATCGTAGGGGTCATCAAAGACCTCTCCTTGACTTTATTCTCCTTCCCTAGCATCATAGTTCTGCAAGATACTGTGATCATAGATGTTCCCCCTATGTTCAATCTCTGCCTATCCTAAGAATTCAATTTAAAGATAGGAGGGTATCTTTCTCTAGATTGGTCACACTTGATCCTAAGGACCAAGCATGGAGCTAAAATGAAAATAGTGTCTAAAGCTCTGCATTTAGAACATGTGGCTAATGAAGCTATGATCAACTTTGAGACTACTCATACCTCTTTCACTAAGGAGGAAACATATTGCACCGAGTTGCTAGAAGATGAAAAAGTAACCAGTGATCAAACCAATCAAGAAGAAGTTCTCTTGAGAAAATATATAGATACTAACCCTTTTAGTAACTATCATGCTTATGGTTTGGGAACCTATGTCATCTATGATGAAGATCAAGTGCTTCCGAAGATTGTGAAGGAACCTAAAAGTAACCAAGCTTTAGAGCTATGGATGTTGCACTTTGATGGAGCAAGATGCAAAGTGGGTGCAGGGGTCAGAATATGTTTTATATCCCCACACAATGAAAAGACACTTTGGTCTTTCCACTTCCAATTTTCTTATTCAAATAATGATGTTGAATATGAAGGCCTAGTGCAAGGTCTGAGTCTTGCAAAGTAGATGGGCATTAAGTAATTAATGGTGTTCAGAGATTCTAAACTAGTAGTAAACCAAGTCTTAGGGGTCTCTGTTGTAAAGAATGTTGGCATGAGATCCCATAGACATAGATTTTGGGACCTGATCGAAGGTTTTAAAGCCTTCAACATCCAAACAGTGCCTTGAGAAAAAAATATTGATGCAAATCGCATGGCCACAATTGGATCCTAGTTTGACCCTTCCTCCGACCTAATTCATAACAAACACTCTATATGAGTGATAGTCTGACCAAAAATTCCAGATAATGATCATAGCTGGCAGGTATTTGATGGTGATGAACACATTGCCTTATTCATCCAATAGTCGGGAGAGTTTTCTGACCAACTCCAACCAAAGATTGTTGAGGCCTACAACGGACAAATCATTTAGCTAAGGTCAAAAAAGCTTCCGAAGGGACTTGTCACTCTCAAAAACCTATTCAATTGTGATGATGCAAGAAATGATAAAAGGAAGTTTGTAGTGGATAAAAGCGACTATGTAGACCTTCAGGTCAGAGATGGAAGAAAGCTCAAAGTTGGGAAGGACATTTCACATCATGATAAGGAGAGGCTCATTAGTTTCTGCAAGAAGTATCAAGGAGTAGTGACCTGGTCATATGATGACTTGAAGGGTTATGATCTCAACATCATTCAACATATAATAGAGTTGATGGAAGGTGAAAAACATGTTCACCAAAAATAAAGACTAGTGAATTTGAAGACCGAAGCTTTGATGGCACAAGAGCTGACAAAGCTAATTCAGTCTTAGATCGTCTTCTTGATCAAGCATAGCACATGGGTATCTAACCTGGTCCCAGTCTAGAAGAAGAAAAGAGATATCCACTTATGTGTTTACTTTCGAGACTTGAACAAAGCATCCCTAAAGGACCACTAACTACTTCCTTCTATGGAGTCAATCTTGCAAACAATGCATGGTCGGAAATGTTTTCTCTGTTGGATGGCTTCTCTAGTTACAATTAGATCTGGGTTAAAGAAGAGGACCAATACAAAACAACATTTACTACCAAGTGGGGAACATTTGCATATGCTAAAATGCTTTTCGGCCTTTCAAATGCGAGAGAAACTTTTCAACAAGCCATGGATATCACTTTTAGTGAATTGATTAACAAGATCATTCTAATCTATTTGGATGATCTGATTATTTTCTCCAAACTTAAGGATGATCAATTCGATCACCTTGAGATGGTTTTAAAAAATTCTAGGAGTTCGGGGTATCCCTAAACCTAAAAAATATGTCTTTAGAGTGTCGCAAGGCAAGCTATTAGGACATGTAGTGTCCAAAGAAGGAATTGTGATTGATCCTGAACGAGTGAAAGAAATCAAAGAACTTCCCCTATTGGTCAACAAAAAAGGAGTCCAATCTTTCCTAGGGAAGGTAAATTTTGTGAGCAAATTGATTTCGATTTTTGCAGGGATAATCAAACCAATCACCCTGATGCTAAAAAAAGATCAATTATTCAAATGGACTAAGAAGCTAGAGAAGCCTTCAAGAAGGTTAAGGATGTTATTTCTTCAGCTCTTGTGCTGATCAATCCAGACCTATCAAAGGACTTCATAATGTATGTATTTAGTAGCAAGTCAAGCATTGCTACTGTCTTAACTCAAAATGATGATGAAGGCAAGGGAGAACATCCCATAACATTTCACTCTCAGACCCTAAAGGAATATGAGATGAACTACAACTTCATCGAGAAGCAAGCCTTCACAATAGTCAAGGGACTCAAGAAGTTCTGACACCTAATATCTTGCAATAAGGTGATGTTTATGTTGCACATTCCAGTGTGTATGAATACATCATGCAAGGAGAAATCACTAAAAAAAGGGACAATTAGATCACTAAGATCCTTGAATAAAACATTGAGGTCAAGCCTACAAACACCGTATGAGAAAGAGGATTGTGCAAATATCTTGTGCACGACAAAGAAATAATAGCTGAGGAAGAGCAACCGGAGCTGGTTCTAATGAATGGGTCTGAGTCTGAAGGCTACTGGCTAATAGACAGGGTGAGATTCATGCACATGGTTAAATATCTATCATTCCTTCCTTCTCAAAAGATAATAAATTCTATCGACTACAAAACAATAGGTATACGCTCATTGAAGGGGTCCTTTTTAAAAGGAACTTCAATGGTGTTCTATTGCGGTGTGTCGCCATCAAGCAAGCAAAGAGAATTCTTGAAACCTTCCACAGCAGTCCCACGAGTGGGCACTTCTTGGCCAAGACCATCGCCATCAAAATCATGTGTGTTGGGTACTTCTGGCCTATGCTATTCAATGACTCATACTCCCTAGTAAAAGCCTACAAGGAATGTCAATTCTTTGCGGGAAGAAGAAATTTTTTTGTGATGCCTCTCAATCTGATAGTGGTTGATGAGCCTTTTGCACAATGGGGCCTTGATTTCATTAGGATGATCAATCCCTCCTCTAGTGCTGGACACAAATGGATTCTAACAGCCATAGACTACTTTACCAGGTAGACCGAAATGATTCCCTTGAAGAATGTGATAGAGGTAGAGATAGTAGACTTCCTCAAGGAACTAGTGATGAGATTTAGCTTGCCCAAAACCATCATCTCCAACAATGTCGAGGCTTTCCTACACTCTAAGGTATGTCAATTCGTACTCACACATGGCATATTCTTGAAAACATTGTCAAACTACTACCCACAGGGGAATGGCTTGGTTGAGTCAACTAACAAAAATCTAGTCCAACTCATTAAAAAAAAGGGTCAGAACACTACTGAGAATGGCATAAAAACCTTCGAGCAACATTGTGGGCAGACCACATAACTCCTAAGCAAGTCCTCAATACTTCGTCATACGAGCTATTGTATGGAAAAGAAGCACTATTTCCTATCTCCATGGAGATTCTGGCACTGCAATTGCTCAAATCTCTCGAGGTAGAACAAAACAGCACCATGGAGGTGTAGTTGGCTGAGTTGCTAGAAGTGCAAGAAAAAAGGGAAAAGGCCTTGATAGCCATGTCCAATTTCCAGTAGGTGGTTAAGAAATGGTTCGAAAAAAGAAAGCTTTGGACCAAGGTCTAAAGTGCGGAGACCTAGTGCTAAAATTCAATGAAAGGGCTACAAAGTCGAGCCAACATGGGAAGTTTGATAGCCTATGGGAAAGCCCTTTCAAATTAATTCAATGCAAACAACATAATGCATTTGAATTGGAAAACATGGAGCAAGAAGCATTGGGGATTCCTATTAATGAAATCCACATAAATTGTTCAATTAAGCTTCAAAATTATTCTACCGATGTAAATATGTGAGTAATGTAATTATTTTTCTCTTGTGTTTTTGGTCAACCGATCTTTCAATAATTTTCATCAACAGTGTGAGGAAGCAGAAAAAAATGAACCCATTATTGCAAAGAGCATAGAGAACTAAAGGAAACTCATGAATCGGAGGAAAATTTAAGTAACACCCATATGCAGAATTGAAGTGAACACATACATACAAAAAAAGAAAAAGAGAACCCACATTGCAGAACAACAGGAAAAAGGAGACATAATTTTTAACATAAGCTATATTTTCATTTTATTTATATATACTTTGATAAGTACATTGTCAAAATGGCTCAGAGGCCATTCTTTTAGAGTATATCTTTATATATGTTGTATCTTCCTTATATATAGCTACAGTAAAGCCTTTTTCCAAGTGTATATACAAAAAACATATTAACAAAAGGATGATTTCTTAAAGCATAAATTTTTTCTAGTCATGGACAGGGGAAATTGAGTCATCAACAACAGCATCTAGAATCACTTCATCAGTAGGGATGGCATCAAGACCAGTAGAAGCATCCACAAGAGCAATGGCAAGCGACAGAGGGAACACTAGGTTCCTAAAGTCAATGTACCAATTGATGTCGTAGAAAGACACCACATTATACAAGCAAAATAGGAAGTGGCATGCATGAGTGACCCTTTGACAATGTTCTTCTTGTGACTAGATGTGGAAGTCACTAAAAAATGGCACCCATGGTACTACTGCATCTTCTTCAATGTACTTTTGGAGGTCGCTCAAGTTGGCAAGCCTATACCAAACACAAAATTTGCCACCACCTCTCTGAGGCCACCCAAGTACTTCTTCGGAAATATATCAAGCACCAGGTAGAGAATTAATGGCTTGGGAACTTGGATTTCGAGCATGGATGCCACGAAGTGAGAACATACATTAGTATTAACTCTATACTTGTCTTCATATTTAATGCAAACCCTCCCCAGAACCCACTTCATTGCTATAATGGCCAGAGAATGCTTATTCTTGGTCATTCTTTTGAGATGCCTAGTTGAGATTTTTCCAAGGAAAGCCATCTAGGATTTCTTGCAGACTAACCTAATTAGAGTGTTCATGGTGCCTAGCTCTATGCAAACTACCTAAGTCTAAGCTCTATGAAAATTCTACACAACTGCTAACAATAAATTCTAAGCCAATTTCCTATTACCAATTCTGCCAAGATTGCTAAGTGTGATTTCACTATTTCCTAAGCACCTATTTATAGAAATAGCTAGGATATGCGTGGTAATTTACATACCATAAGCATGATGCTAATCGAGACCAACTTGAAAATTGTATCAGGGCTCGCTCAAATTTCCCACCCAATTGTGTCTACTAGGTAGGGTTTGTTGAATGCAAGATTAATAGGAGATAATTAATATGCATAAGTTTTTGGCAATCTTCGGTGGTAGTCTACACAGCTAAGCGCTAAGGTGTCACATTGCAAGCATTTTTTGAATTTCAAAGCAGAACTCATATCTTTTCAAGCACTTATTGCATATTTGGGCTTAATAATTTTGTTTGGGATATTAATTGCCATAGCATACAAATTCCTAAGCTACCTTCAAATTTTTAGCTCAATTTCCAAGAAAATCATGCCAAAGGACGTCATTACCAAAGTTCATTATGAATTCTTGTCATTTCAAAATGGAAAGTAATTCATTTTGCACGAGCAAATAACTGGTGGTACATGTTGAATTTAATGCTAAAAGATGAGCGTTGTTGGCCACCTCAAGAGGGAAATAACTAAGTATCGCATGCAAAAGGCTAAACATTATGAATGCTTTTCAAGAATGCTACCTAAAGCAAGATTTTTGAGCATAGACAGAGCCGAAGAAAATTGCAGAAGATTTGAGCTGAGCAAAAGTCTCCAGCAAAAGGAAAATGGCAGAAAGTTCTCAAACAAAGCCAAAAATAGAGGCACAAGTAGAGGCACAAGGAGAGGCAACACAAATCTTGTTTGATGCTATGCATGCAGTATCAACCATCTATGTCTTTGAAGATGTTTCTTACGCTTCGTCTGGTATACCAAAGAAACCAGAGTGGGTAAACACGAGGGCCCTAGACAAGCCCAAAAATTATAGGGACTAGAGCCTAATCAAGGAGGAATGGGATAATATTCACAATCCCATCCTCACAAATAACCCTATGTCTTTGAGGGAGGCGCCCTGCGAAAGGATGAAGATAAACAGTGACCTAGATTCTTTGGCACAAAAGCTATGGTTTAGTGGGTTCCCATAGTATATGGTCTTGTTTGTGCACTATTGCCTAGAACTAGTCAATGTGGCCATCGAACATTTCAACCCAAGCACTAACACCATTGAAGGCTAGGAGTTAAAGGTTAATATTTGCTCAGGAGCTATCTAGAATATGCTATGCATCACTGACCAAAGCTCCAAAGTAGAAAAGACAGAGCCATTCAATCCAAGAAAGTGGGAGGAAATATGGAGAACCAGACAAAAGGCTCTGGATTTTTATTACAAAGAAATCCAAAGGCCTAGGGAAGATTAGAAAATCCACCTAAGATTTAGGCATTGTACAATGCCTTCCCTACGAACATGTAGAAAACCTTCTCAATGATGGCATTTGTTTGTGGCTTGGACACCGACAAGTATGTGCAAGAGTTTCAGTTGGGTCTAGGGTTTCAATTCCATAGGCAACATTCCTTTTTCTGGTATCACTTTGCACAATTCCTCGTTGATGAGATGTTAAGGAAAATAAGGGACTACAAAATGCAACAGAGGTTCAGGTTTCCTTCCTTCCTTGCCCATATTTTTTTGCATCAGAACCCTAATTTCTTCAAGAAACATGTGAAGTTGGCTATTTTTGATGAATTGCACAAAAGAAGGCCAGTTTTTGTATGGACTTCTCTCCTCTCCTCTACTTAGGACTATTATGCATTCTCAAATTATTTCCTGGTTTCGATTCTACAAGATTTGAAAGGGGAGGATGGTATTGACCGACTCACCAAGGAGCAGATAGGGTATATGTAGAACTTCACTCCCAAATGTGACTGGTTTCTCAGAATAGATTTCATATTCATCTGGATGCGTAGTTTCACTGGGGAACCATTTCACCTTCTAGCATGTGTCACAAATTGGGTGCTAGCCCTTGAAATGTTCTAGCAAGTATCCATTATCGACTACACCTTTTGCAGAGGACCAGCCAAGAAGAAGGGATTTTTCATCTACCTGCTAAGCTTTACAATGGTGGTAATGGCCAAAAAGAGGACGCACAAGCTACTAGAAGATAAGCTGGCTCATCTAGGGTTAGTGATGATTTGTGAAAAATGGAATTACAATCCTAAAAAATGACTTGGCAAATAAAATTTTCAAGGTAGCACAAAGACCCCGGCCTTACTGGGAAAAGAGGCAAAACTTGTTGAAAGATCTGGATGATCTATTGGTTGACTTGATTCACATTCCTATAGATGACGGTAGGTCGCCATGGCTTAATTTCTACTTTTTTGAGGTGAAGTATGATGAGAAGCACAAAATGGGATCCAACCTTTGAAGCAGGTTATCAAGAAAAGAATGATGGAGTGAGGAAAGAATTAGAGATTTTTGGGTGTATTGCCAGGAGATCAAACAACTCGAGGCCCCTTATGGAAGCATGGATTTGGATGAACAATTTGATAAATCATGGAATGAAGTACACATAGATTCTAACGCGAGCACTGACAAGGATGATGACTATGGTGATGAGTCTAAAATGCATAGGGGGAAGGGAAAGGAGGAATCAAAAGTGTCTTCAGCCTCCACTCAGCAAAAGAGGAAGACAACAGAGTAGCCTAGCCAAGTTGCTTCAAATGTGTGGATTAACATATCAAGAGCCTCACAGACACTCACCTGGACCATAGCAAGGACAAGAAGGACTCAGCAACAGTCAAAAACTGTAGAGGTGAAGGACTCCCCACCTATTAAACAACATTGCACAAAAGGAATTTCTAGGGAGAGTTCGCAAAACCCACAACAAGCCAGGAGGTCATGGCAAGCCAGAGCCGTAATCATTTGAACAATAGGTAACTTTTTCTCCCTCTTCTCTTACTTTTCAATCTTTGGTGTCCCCTCATGATCCAAGTAGGCCCTCATTGCAAGTGTCACCTTTCTTTCCACTTCCTCGATACAATGTTTGTAGTGGAGGTTTCTCCCCCGCTTCTCCTGAGGCCAATTGTCTTGAATCCTCCATGGATCCTTTCACCTATCACTATTTCCCAATCCGCATCCACTATCTCTTCACCCTTTGCATCGACACTATTGACACCCTACTACTACCATTATATCGATCCCAACTCAGTCCGCTTAGTAGATGGAGTTTGTCACAACTCCGCTATTGCCACAACACTTGATGAGTCCTCCCACTAGGTCACAAACCAAGCTTTGGTACATCCCTCCTTTCTCCCCACAAGCAGTCACTCTCCCAAAGAAGAAAACATCCACGACCACTACCCTCAGGTTCCCTTTCACCCTACCTCTTGGTACACCTTTTACAGGCGAGCTAGTTCAGTCACCCAGCCCAATTTATGGTTTAGGGTGATAATACAAAGGAAGTGCGGCTCTCAAAATCTAGAAGCGAAAGGCCAAGGATGCCAAGAAGTTGGCAGAGCCACGGGTGTATATTTTTTTCAATGAAGCTCAAAAATTAATCCATTTCACAACCATGTATCTGAATGTCATCAAACCGCAAGGGGAGATGCAACTCGATGATTACAACATGTTCTTCATGGGACTCAATCTAAGCATAGCTCGGCCACAGGACAAAGTTGAGCTCATGGAAGAAACAAAGTGGGTGGTGACCATTGACTTCCTCAAGTCTAGTATCCAACTAAAGAAGAAAGAAGAAGAGCTAAAACTTGTGAAGGATAGGGTTGAGGTCCTGTTGGCGAAGGAAAAAGTGATGGAAGCAGAAATTGTACACTTATAGAATAGAGCGCAGGTAGCACAGGAAGAGCAGAAAAAAAATTGAGAGGAACTCAATGCAAAGTTCCAATCAGTTGACCCCACCTTGGTCGATGCGCTGCAACGAAGGAACCAAGACTATCATTAAAATTTAGCTCTGGCAAAGCAGGCAGTGCAACAAAAGAGTGAGGAGTTTGAACGATAGCATGCTCAATTCGAGCAACAAATGCAATAGAGGGATGCAGACTTTGGGAACCAAAGGGCCCAATTGGAAAAATAGCTCCAAGAGAGGAAGTCTTCCCTTGAAACAAAATCAGCAAACAAAAACCAGTCGGAAAAAAAATGGCTCGCTGAATAGAGGACTTTGTTGGAACAACTTGCGTCTGTAAACAAAAGGATCATGGAACTGACACAGAGTATCAATTCAAAAGATGTGAATATTTTCCTTCTAAGGAGTGTTCCCTAAGCCCCTAATGCCCAGCAAGGTCTCATTCCAATGGCCCAACAGCTATATGTTTCATACTAGGAAAATATCAAGGCCTTCTGCCTGACACTACAACTGACACTCCAATTTATGTCAGAGGAAACAAGCTTGGGAAGGGAAGTTCGTGGAGTGATTGAACAGTTCCCATAGGTCATCATAGAGAGGGTTCTTGAGGTGGAAAAGCTACTAGATAGGCTATATATGGTCTCGGACGAGAACTTAGCAAAGGCAAGGATCAAGGATCAGAAGGCTACCACCAAATAACAAACAATTTCATCCATTGCCACTCCATTATCCTCCATGCTAGCAAGTGCACTGCCAAACTAGACCAAACTATGAATAGCATACGAGCTAGGTTCTCCCAGCTAACCCAAATGGGGTTACCCTCCCCGTTTCTTTTCGATGACTCGGTGGCTACTACGAAGTAGATTGTAGCAAGGATAGAAGAGAAGCAACGGGATACATCAGCTTTCCAGAGCTTCATCCAACCCCCTACCGCAGTGGATATTGAATGTGTCACTCATCAGATTGTGTGGTTGCTCTTCCAACTTGAGTCTAGGGTCAGGATATTCGCAATGCTGCCTTACAAGAAAATGCTCAATCTGAGCAGAGCACAAGAGAATCTACATGACATATCGACACCATATAAAGTTGATTGGCTTCCTATGTAGGCCACTCTCTCTAAGCTCTAATTCCATCACCCTATGGATGGGGCTCTGGTCTGCAAGCTAGAGAAAATTTTGGGTTCCTCATTCTGTAAGCGAAATATCCCTGGTAGTCACCAAAATTTGTGAATATAAAATTCCTCGAGCTCCCTTCGGGTGGTTTTGTTTTTGCTAAATATCGGCCTATGCCTCATATGTTCGAAATGTTACCCTTTGCTTCTCAATCAGGCCTCTTTTTTATAAACTCCATCAGCTACCACCACGTGTCCGCCAGGTGCTCCTTGTAGTGATTGCTTCCTTTTCTCTTCTATTGGCTCTCGCCATGCTTCCATGTGTCATCACCGTGGGAACTTCAAAGCTGCTTCTCTTCACTTTTTAGTCGGGCCCTGTCTGCATGCCACATAGCTTTCATCCGCATACACTTGTTAGTAGACCCCACAGTCGGCGCCGATAGTAAAGAGTGTCACCACATGTCTTCCCAGCGCAAGCTTTCATCACAGAAAGGGAGAAATGAACCATGGGCTATGACCTATTTCCACACGTCTCCTCAATGTGGGTTCTACCAAAGGGAAGGATGGAGCAAATAATAGGCTGCAACATACTACCACGTGTTCTAACTGCCTCCACTGGGAAGTGACACTTGTCTACACGGGGTTTTTCTAGGACCATTGCCATCACTCACAAGGGATGCACTTGGCTAGGGAACGACCATGTTCTATGGCCTAAATCTTTTTTGTTACAATGGCCAAAGGAAATAGTTGATGTAGGCATCATTGCTTGAGATACAAGATCTTTTCTGTTATTGGCCCTCTAGGCAGTGGGATTTTTAGCTATATATACTGCTTCTTTCTTCAGAAGAAGGTTTTGAAAGATTCAAAAAAATTTGGAAAGACACCAAGCCTTTTGTATTGCTTTTAGATTATTATATGATACTATCAGAGTATGCCATTGTTCGGCCTTTCTGTTTTTCTTAAGCTATTTGATAAAACATTATACCGTGTCATTATTGTCCTGTATTGTTCATTTACAAAACTTCTATGATTTTAATATAGGTTTGTTGGTTTAGATCATGTCTTTGACTCCTCTTTTCAGTGAATGTGTGTGAGAATTATTTTATTTCATTAGATGAATTGTTCAGGTCTTTATCTTTGATTTATGTTATTCTGGAACATAGCAAATTGTTGACTAGGCCCTTAAATCGCATCCAAAAGATAGATTTATCGTGCCTTGCATCTAAATATTGGTGCATCGCCTTAGTTAGATTGTTATTTTTTATATTTTCTTCCTTTTCCCATTTCAAAACCCCAATTACAGAAGAAGTTGGCTTCTTTAAAAACACAAAGGTCACTCAATTTAGCACAATTGGTCCCCCCATTAACTGAGTTTCCCATAAAGGTTGTTACCTTGCCAATCTTTTTGATCAACACTAACAACACAAGTTTATCCTTAGCAACTATCTACCCTCTAGCAGCATCTACCCTGAGGTGCTCTAGTCTACTTAGGTGTTGTTATTCTACTGAACAAAATGAATAATCCATAAACACATATCATCAAAAAAATAATTCAGTCTACTTAATTCCTTAACTTAATAAAATTCAGAAAGATGGTTTAAGTGGATCTATTCAATACATTAACCATTTCATACATATATCACATGAGTACATTCAATGTATTCTACCACTTCATATTCAATGTAATTTAGTATTCAATATAGAATAAAATGAATAAATTAAGTAATAAAAGAAGGTATGTCACAAGTATGTGTATGTACATAGATGAAATTCTATGTGCATACACATATATGTATCAACTTAAGTTATTATATTTGTGCATACATTCTGAAATAAACACCATTATAATAGATTACTTTCATTCAAAATGATGCTATAAATTGACATATCATTTTTTTTGTTATACAAGATGTAAATATTCCCTTTTCAAATAAAGAACAATTTTGTTTGAAACAGTTACTACACACTAGTGCACTGTTTGCAATAAATCCATGTTGTTTGCAGAAGTTTACAAGTTACTGTGCCAATGTGTCTCATTAACAGTTTCAAGTTTACCAATACAACATGTAAACAATCAAAGTTTCTATCATTCTGAGAATATAAATATTTGAACAATACTAGCATCTTTTGTGCAAATAAAAGAATTGAACAACATGTTTGTCATTTTAAAACCAAAATAAACATAAGAATCTGGAACAATTTTATTATTTCTCAGGTTAAGAAAAAACTTGTGTTTCTATTGGTGACTACTATAAAATAATTGTTCAAGCCATTGTCGTTTTGAAAGAATGACCAACAGTCGAATGACTATTCAATTTTACCATAAACATTATCAATGGCCAAACTTTGGTGAATGTCAATTAACTGCTTATACAACTCGACTGTAAACTAGTAAGATTCATTCATCTTGATCGTTCTATGGAACGATCCGAGTATCATTCCAGGGAACGATAGTGAGCATGTAATAAGGATTGTTGATTATTAATATTGTGAGAATCACATAAAAGCAACGATAATGGGAATCGTTCTAAATGAACTATTAAATCAGAGATCAAATGACAAATGGTTGATCGATCTTTAAGATCGTGTCAACATAATGCAAAATAAAAATAGAATGATATAATCATTTTGTTCATCATTCATGGCGAATGATGCAACATGTTTATATAAAAATAATGACTATCTCTTGCTTTAAGAATGATAATCGAAACCCTACACACCCATTGGGTGTGGCATGAAAATCAATGTGAAAGATAAAATGGGGAAATAGTCATTTCCTTTTGAGGGAAACGATTAGCAACATTATATATTTTTTAAATAGAACAATAAATTTGTCATTTGAATTTCATCCAAATAGCCATGAGAATGGATAACTAAACTTACATGCAATAAATAATGGATAAAGGTGACAACGATACAACAACCAAGCATGGCCATGTTTGGCTATAAACCAGTAGGATGAATATGTTTGGCTATAAACCAGTAGGATGAATACACACAAGTTAATGCATGCAAAGGATGGCTGATAAGGCCATTGCATCATTAAACAGAGAGAATGATCAACCTCATACAAGATGAACTGGCTCTAAGTAAAATACACATGCATTATTTGGAAAATCAAATGTTTCTCCACTGATTCAAATAAATTGACATATTGAAAGGTAAATTGCAAGTTTCAAATAGATTTTTCTAAAAATTAAACTTGTATTCCAACAAAAAAGATTGATTTACCTATGTTCATGGCTTTCCTTGGTTTTTCCTTCTTTTCCCAGCTCAATCGATTCACTTGCCTTCTTTCTCCCCTGAATCCTTGTTGCCACTGCATGATTTTCTCCCAATGAATCATACTCCAAAATGGAAACCCTGTTTGCTCCATTATGGGAGTTGTTTCATTCATAATTGGCATTGATTTGGCTTCCCCCACTTCTGAAATTTGAATATCTTGGCCTTAAATTTGAATGCAAACCAAGATTTCATTATATCTTAATTTAGATATTATTTGAATTTAACAATATGGTTTTTGATAATTTCGATTCCGTATTCAATTTTTATAAGGAATATGTATATATATATGTGTGTGTGTGTGTGTGTGCATACATATATGTATATATATATGTATTTATATATACATATACATATATATTTATATTTATATGCATACATATATAGATATATATATATTTATTTATTTATCTCTATTTTAATTTTATAATAGTATAGTATTCAATCACTTCGAAGCAAGGAATAAACTTTTATTTTATTCAAATAATTGTTTTTTAAATGAAGTAGTTTTCTTATCCTTCAAGCATGCCTTTTTAATTACATAAAAATATATTTAATCATGCTATCATTTTTTTAAAATTTTGAAAACATAAGATCAAAATAAATAATTGAATAAGAAGTCACATGTATAACATTCCACAAGCCTATTTTTTTTTCAAACATTGAATCATTTCAAATCAAGTCAATATAATCTCCTATATGAAATTTCAAATGCAAACATCATGCCATTTGTGGTGTGTGCACCCAAATTCCATCAAGCTTACCTTTAAATCCCGTTAAACGATCCTACCTCAACCATGTTCTTGTCCTTCAACCTATTTCCCTGCATTTGCACATGCTTGCACTTATATAGTTCATCAATCATGTTCAATCGTGATAATGTATAAGATAGTTCAAAAGATCACATAGTCAAAAGATGGTCAACTTCTTTCAAACATTTCAAAAATATCAAATTTTCATTCAACATATTGAATTTCCTCAATAATTAAATTTATCATATTATAATTTAAATGCAATAAAAATTGGGTTATGACATCCTTCCCCTCTTGGAAGAGACATTGTCATGATGTCTATTTAATCAAAAATTAAGCATATATGTCTCTTTCAACATCATATCATACTGTTTCCAAGCCAAAAAATTATAATATTCAATCTAAAAATTTCAAACAAAATTAACAAGAGTCTCTTTCTAAGAAAGAAAATGTGGGAAAGAGTGTTCTATTTCTTCCACATCCTCCCAAGTAGCATTATCTTCAGAATACTGGTCCCATTGGACCTTAAATTGAGCAATGTCTTTGCTCTGCAACTCAACGTTTCATCTATCCAGGATTCTAATGGACTCCACTAGCACCACTATTGGGTCCTATACATGCAAGGATTTTCAATCAAGCACGTGAGCTACAACAGGATGATATGGCTTAAGCAAAGAAACATGAAACACATTATGAAGTCGAGCCAGAGAAGGTGGTAGAGCAAGTCTATAAGCAACTAGGTTGATTACTTCCAAGACCTCAAATGGATCCACATATCTCGCGGCTAACTTGGAAGACTTTCCAAAGGAAATGAAACTTTTATGAGGCCTAACTCTTAAGAAAACTTTATCCCAGGCTACCACAAACTATCTAAGAGTTCTATTCTTGTCAGCGTAACTCTTTTGTCGGTCTGCCGCCTCCTTCAGTGTGCTCTTAATAACTCTAATTTTTTCTTCCATATCCTTGAGCATTTTAGGTCCTACTATGATCTTTTCTTCCAATCTATCCCAACTGATGGGTGTACGACACTTCCACCCATAAAGAGATTTGAATGATTCCATACCTAAAGATGTGTGATAAAAGTTATTGTAAGCATACTCTAACAATGGTAAGTATTCCTCCCACTTATACTATTGGTCCATGTAGTACATTTGTAGGAGGTCTTCGACTACCTAATTTACTCTCTTTGTCTGTCCTTTGGTCTGAGGATGGCAAGTCAAGCTGAAATTTAACTTGGTTCCCAATACGACATTCAGGGTCATCAAAAATCTTGAAGTCATCTGGGTGTCTCTATCAGAAATGATAGTCTTTGGAACTCCATGTAAGTGGAAGATCTCTTGGTCAAATTTCTTGACTAGGGTCAATGATCCATCCTTAAGGTTTCCTGGAATGAAGTGTTCCACCTTGGTCAACTTATCGATCATAACCAAGATAATATCATGTTGATTCTTGCTCAAAGGCAACCCCTGTATGAAGTCCATACTAATCACCTGCCATTTATACTTAGGTATGTTGTGAGGATATGTAGCCCTACTGGATGTGCATTTTCATCCTTGACTCTTTAACACTCTAAGCATCTGGCTACATACTCCACTACATTGTTCTTGAGTTTAGGCCAAAAGTATAGAGTTTTCAATTCTGTGATCATTCTGGATACTCTGGGGTGTCTTGAATAAGGTGCATTATGAACTTCCTCTAGAAACAACTTCCTCATCTCTCCATAGATTTTAATGTACATTCTTTTTTGGTATCTCAAAATACCATCCGATTCAATCTCATACCCATCAAACTAATGGTCTGATGGATTTTATGCTAGAATGCTCTTCACTCTTTTATAGTGCTCATCCCCTAGTAAATGTTGTGTCACCTATTGTCTCAAATTAGACCTTGTCAAGATCATGGCTTACAAATGTCTCGTCTACTAAGAGCATCAGCCACTCTATTCTCTTTTCCCTTTATATACTCAATTCTGAAGTCATACTCACTAAGGAATTCCAACCACCTTCTATGTCGCGCATTAAGGTTTGGTTGAGTAAAAATGTATCTCAATCCCAAATGGTCTATCCTGAGCTCAAATGGCTTCCCCAAGAGATAATGTCTCCACATCTGCAAAGCATGAACTATTGTAGCCAACTCTAAGTCATGTGATGCATAATTCACCTCGTTTTGTTTAAGCTTCCTTGATTCATAAGCTACCACTTATCCATCTTGCATTAGTACTACTCCCAATCCCTCTTTTGAAGCACCTGTGATTATAGTAAATCTTCCATTAGGATCAAGGGTTCAATTTGTAATTGTGTTTACATTTTTAATTAGATTTGTAAATTCAAAGAAGAAAATAGGTGTGTTTCAATCCCTTGATATAAAGAAATGAATTTTGCTATAAATCTTTAAGGGAATATAAAAGATTATGTCTTGGATGGAAAACTTCCTAATTTGTTGAGAAAGTCTAAGAAGGAATACAATTCTATTGGAGTTTTAAATTAATTCCTCTTATGGAAAGGTAAATGAAAAAATAATATCAAATACTTATCCTATCTCACTTGATTAATCAATTGTTGAGGATTACAACATTGTTGCCCCTATGCCAAACAATAAATTGATTTGAAGTAATTTCACAAATTTGATTATAAAAACTTATCCACATGCGCCAATACATCGTGCACAATACATCGCACCAATAATTGGCCAATTATTTTTTAAATTTTTTGTCTAATTTGGATTTGGTGACTAACTATTTAGTCATTTTTATTTCTGTGACTAAATATTTTTTTAGTCAATGACCAAATTAGTCATTTATTTACTCATTTATAGTTGAGCTGCAAAAAATGAGTAGAATTTAGTCATTTTTAGTTGTTGTGACTAAAATTTTTAGTCACCTAGTCATTTCTTTGTCAAATTCTACTCGTGCCCTATGCCAAACAATAAATTGATTTAAAGTAGTTTCACAAATTTGATCATAAAAACTGATACACATGATAATGAAAGATAAAATTTCATGGGTTTTCAATTATTAATCTCAAAAATAATATTCAAAAATTGTATTAACCCAGATCACCAATTAGGATTTATTAAGAAAAAATTGACAACCTTTTTCACAATAAAAATCTGTCATAAAACAGTCTTACATATCTGATCACACAAAATGGAAAACATTGAGTTAGAGGATTAAATTTAAAGGGTTTCTAAAAATAAAAGTTTTGAATAACATACCTAAAAATCAGAGAAACCCATTTCACCAAATAAAAGTTATGATTAAAACATTTTGTCCCCTACTTTAAAATTAAAACAACAAATATAAAAAACAAATTGAGTGGAACCAAGTTAGGGTTTCATGAAGACAAGAGAGTTAAGATATGTTTCTTTCATCTTCCTCCTCTTGTTAACCTACAACATAAAATTTTACAAGATGTTTTTCTTTCACAAACAACAATCAAAAGGAGGAAATCAAGAAATAACATTACACATGTGAAAAATAATTTTCAAAGAGAAAAGGGAAACTAGTTGAGGAGACTCATATTTAAGGTATCATAAGTTAGTTTGGAATTAGTTTTTAGTTATTTATAATTACTTAGTTAATTAGTGTTTAGATACAAAATTTTCGTATTTTTGTTTGTTCCCTTTATTTTATAATTCATCTCTCCTTAAAAATTAAATTCAAGAATACTTAGTAAATTTTATATGCATCATACATAACAATGAGTCTTAATGTTCAAACTCGAAATTGTAAAGTAGTGAGTTTGATGGAATATTTTGTTCATTTTTAAATTATCAAGAGATAAATTAGACTTGATTAAGAATTGTTTAAATATGTTTTGATATAATCAATCATATGGGAAGGATTAAATGAGCAGTGAATTGGAATAAATTGATGTTCAATGGCAACCTCGATTGGAGAAACAAATTTGATAAGGTGGATTGAATCAGTAACTAATTTGTGAATTCCCAATGGGGTCAATAATGAAAACTTACATTTAAAGAATTTCGAAGTTAGTTTTAAATTAGTTTTCTTCTATTAATGGGATTAGTTCATATTTAAGTTGAAGTTGAGATTAAGGGTTATATCTTTATTTATTTTTCTTTTGAAAAATCTTGTTCTATTTGGGAATAGTTTCTAGTTATCATTTAAGAGTTATAATTAAGTAGAGTTTAGAATTATTAGTCTCAATTTATTGGTCTCATTTATTTATATATGTTTTGGGATTGGTTTCTTATTAGAGAGTTGGAGTCACCTATTTGGTTGTTTAATGAGTTGGGCAATATTTCCATTTTATCCAAGAAGAAGAGTATTTCATTATATGTATACGCTTAGTAAAGAAGTGTCTAAGTAAAGTAGTTGATTCAATCACCTAAAAAGTATTTAAGAAGAATATTAGTTGGGTACAAACATAAATTACATTGGTAGAGTATCACCTTAATGCCTTTGAAACTTTTTAGATTAAATATAATTGTTAATAAAAGATGGAAAATTTAAATAATTATGTATTTGGTGTGTGTGTTTGTACATTGCATATATATGCATAATCGCTCTTGGGTTGTTGGGTTGTTAATCCAATAGTGTTGAGCATTACTTGTGATAATTGGATAGTTTAGTTTTTGTTTGAAAGCTTATTTTTTGCATGTTCATGCTAGTGAGATTAGTTTAAGTATTGTTTAATGTATCAATTTCATTTCTATGAATAGGAATTAAATACATAACTTGGAAGGGTAAGTTAAATTGAAAGTGATTCGCCACCTTCGATGCATCTCTAGTATTAAATCTTATTAGTGGATTATAAAAGTTTAATTCAACTTTTAATAATATGGGAAGAAATTGAATCCAATCTTAGGTCTATTCCAATCTTGGATTATCCATCACTAATGATGTAGATGCATTAATTGATTTTATATTCTAATTTAATGGGATGGAGAAATAATTAAGTATAAATTACATCTTTTGCGATTAAGATCACCAAACTTGTTGTCATGAAATCTTTCTAAAGATTTGAACAATTTTCCTTAAGTAATGGCTACATTTGAATATGGTGTTTCTTTATTTGCCTTATTTCATGGATAATATACCTATATACAATTCTTATTGTCTAATTAGCATGATTTTTAGTGTTATTGATTAAGAAGATGTCAAAAAGAGTAATGGGCACCATATCGATTGATGATGTTATTGTTGTGATTTTCAATCACAATAATATCTTCATTAGTTAGAAATTTATGTGATATGGATATTAGCAATACTAACTTTATGGGTAACATTAATATCGTATTGTTAGTTAGTGGTGAAATCTATAGTTGGCTAAGTAGCAATAATAGTATATTTATATGTTGCTATGAATCATGATAAGTAAGTTTAGAGTTATATATGAAGGGTAATATTGAATATAGATATGTGGATGCCATTAATATTTAACTTGGTACTTGTGAGGAGGGTAATGAGGAATAAATATTAGTATTGAGTTTTAAAGGTAAGATTATTATGCTTATTACTTATAAAAAAAATTGTAGTGTTGATGTTAGCAGTGTTATTGGATATAGATGTGAGAAGGAGGTGATAAGACTAAAGGT
Source organism: Sequoia sempervirens (assembly GCA_007258455.2). Lineage (NCBI taxonomy): Eukaryota > Viridiplantae > Streptophyta > Pinopsida > Cupressales > Cupressaceae > Sequoia > Sequoia sempervirens. Next base: position 35,473,221 of record VDFB02353493.1, read on the forward strand.
AGATATGATATTGATATAAGTGTTATCAATTATTGTGGTTAGGAGGTATTTAATATTCATCTTCTCATTGGTGTGTGGATATGTTTCTTGTATGTTTGACGTCCATCAGTGTTTACACGTGGTTATTCAAAAAAAAATTGTAGTTGTGTATTGTTTAGGTGAAAAAGTTTGGGCATGGCATAAACCTCTACATCTCTATGCTAGAATTGTACCTCAATGTAGACTTCCATTCAAACCACAATGTTGACATCAATGACAACACTGTATATGCTCATGCTTATTTTTCCAACAACCACACCAATGTTAATCTCCTCAAACTTCCAACAATATGGACCCTTAACAACCTAGGCTACATTTGTCAAATCATTCCTAGAACATAAGAAGAGAACTATTTTTATTTCAGAAAAATACAAATAGGAAACTTAGTCATAATTAAACCTAATAAAGAGTACAATCCTACTATAACTATACAACTTTAAATGAAAGAGACAAAAATAATAGGGAAGTGTAGACAAGGTGTGATTCATGCAATTCTTGCTAGAGAATTGTTGCAATTTGTTGTCACAATCTCTTGATGTTCTAAATTTCTTCTTATTTCTTGTTGGAGACATTATTGGTATTGAATGCATTATTAATGATCAAAGTCATGGTTGTAAGAAATAGCTCCTTCATTTGTATATGTTTACTCATTTGGTTATAGGCACATGTTCCTTCAGTTGCCTATTTACAACAACCTTGGTTATGGGCATCCACATTCTTACTACATAAAGGGTTAGCTCTTTTTCTAAAATATTTCTATGCTAAGAATAATCATAACCAATCATAATATATACTAATATATTTTGAAAGTAACCATCAAAACACAATACCATTTATCAATACATCATCTATCAATTTCAATGCTTTAAACCATAAATATTAATATCAAGTCCTAGTTATTAAATGAAATTGTTCAAGGAAATGTCTTGTGAAATATGAAATAAACATAGGAAACAAGGGAAATTTCAAGTCCCATCAATGTCCTTAATGGAGAAGTGGTTAGAAACAAAGCAAGGCTTGTGTGTAAAGGTTACTCACAAGTAGAAGGCATAGATTTTTAGGAAAATTTTGCTCTGGTAGCAAGAATGGAAGCTATAAGGATGTTCTTAGCATTTGTTGCTCATAAAGACTTCAAGGTCTATTAGATGGATGTCAAGTCAGCATTTTTGAATGGTGAGCTAGAAGAAGAGGTTTACTTGGAACAATCAGAAGGATTTCAATTTTTAGATCAATCGGATATAGTGTGTAGATTGAAGAAAGCGTTATATGGATTGAAGCAAGCTCCTAGAGCTTGGTATGCAAGGTTAGACATGTATTTGATTCAACAAGGTTTCAACAAAGGTACGATATATAGTAATCTGTATTTTAAGATTGAAAATGACAAAATATTGATTGTAGTTGTATATGTTGATGACATTATTTTTGGAGGATAAAAATATGTTCAAGATGTTTGCGGAAGATATGCAGAAAGAATTTGAAATGTCTATGTTTGGAGAGATGAATTTCTTTCTTGGGCTACAAATTAATCAAGCAAAGAAAGGAATTTTTATTTCACAGTCTAAATACGTGAAAGAGATGTTGAAGAAATTTGGGATGGACAGTTCCAAACTGGTATGTACTCCTATGGTGACTAGTTGGAAATTGGGTAAAGATGATGATTCACCCAAGGCTGATAAAAGCAAGTGCAGATCTATGATTGGTGGACTATTGTATTTGACTACTACTAGACTAGATATTATGCATGTTTTCTATCTTGTGGATAGATTTCAAAAAGATCCTAAGGAAATGCATGTTGCTACTTTTAAAAGAATATTTAGATATGGGTGATCCCACAATAGTGGTTTACAATTTTTGGCCAAATTGGACACTAAAATTATTTTGTAAACTAAATCTTCACATTTGGGCACCTATAGTAGTTAAACCATGAATAATTTGAAGATGATGAAAATTAGAGTCTCATCACATTTTGTCTGAGATTCTAAAAATATTTTTTCAAAATTTTGGAATCAGATTGTACTTTTTCCATCTCCCACAAAAACCATTTTTTCAAAACAACATTTTTAAAAAGTGACACATAAATAACACATAATTTTTTCCATGAAGGATAAAATTCTAATTCTTTTAAATTTAGATTTGTAACCTGATATCTAGTGCTTCCACTTGGTTAGATAGTTTTTATTGAATATTTTTCTTTTAATCAAGTTTCAAGTCAAACTAATTACAATTCAGACATAGCGTTATAACGCATAAATTTTTGTATATATCAAAATTCAAATTTTTTTTGTTGGATCAAGGACTTCAATATCTGTGCACTCATATTTTTCAAAAAAAAATTTGATAATCTGCTATTTTTCCACATGTACAAAAGAGACCTTCATTTTCAATGAAAACCTATGTTTAATAAAACTAAAAACAAATACATAATAAAACCAAAACATATTAAAATTATATTGGTTGGATAGCTTGTTCTGAGGACTACCTTTCAAGTTGGGTTTGTGAAGATTCCTCCATTTTCATCCTCAACCCGAGCTCCAAAGTGCCAAAATTCAGGTTTTTTTTGTGTCTCGGGAGGGGATGAGGAATAAAGGGGGTTCGAGCGAACCCCTAGGGTTCGCTCGAACCAGGGTTCATTCGAACCCCCCTTCTATAAGGGGTTTTGATGGATTTTTTGGTGGGAAAGTATTAGGAGGGTTCGCCGAACCTAGGTTCTATGTCATGTCCCCCGAAACTGACACTAAGATATAAAGTATCAAGAAGCAAATAAATAAATAAAACATATATAAGAGTATTGGCAATAATAAATATAATCAAATTATAATTATCCAAAGATAATGGTATAATTACCAAATATAAAATAATAATAGTTATTATTATTATCATAATAATAATTTAATCATTATTATCTAAAATCACAATTATCATAATTGAATATTGTAATCACAATATAAATATTATAAAATGACCCTTATTAATAATGAAAACTAACAAATATGTGAAAATTATAAATATCACTAATATCATTAACTACTCTAAAGAAATCTGAGATAATAAATTATAAATTATCAAATATAAACAAACAAATATAAATTATAATTTATAATATATGAATTAAGGCAAACCGATGGCAGCCTAAATTAAGAAAAGACAATGATTTCTAAACATATCTCCCTTGGTTGAAATCGCAACCCTTGAAGCAAGACATCCCTTTTGGGAAGAGGTGCAAAGAGGTTTAAATATCCTTATATGTATCAAACGGAGATACGAACTTTTATGTAGTTATTTATATATAAAATTCTATGCCATATGAAACATAGATGGTGATATCGGGAGGAAGAAGTTAGGAAATATGGAGAGAAGTTATGCTGCAAGGAAAAGGAAAATCGCATTCTCTCCATCTTTCATCTATTTAATTTGCACTCTCTCAACCGTAATTTGTTATATTATATACTTGCATACTGGCTACGTATTCTTTGCTTCAAATCTCTGTTTATCATATGTATTCCTTTATTATTTAGTTGACTGTATCTATCAAGCGTTGGACAGAGATTACGGAGAAAATGAGGAGAATAAGTATATATTCTGTAGTGGGGAGTGTAGCCGCTGGCTGAGTAAAAGAGATAGGAGTCTGCAGATCGCTATATCTGGTACGTGTTATTTATTATAGGTAAGGATGGTGAGGTATTTCATATAAATAATGTTTACAATGAGATGATAATATTTGATGTATAGTGTTATTTGATTATTTATGATATTAGAATGTGATAATATGTGATGTATAATATTATTCAAGATATTATCCCTAGAATGTAAATATTTGTGATAATATCATAGGGATGTAATAATACTTGGTGTCTAATATTATTGTCACTAGGATGTTAATGATATTTGATATCATAGATAATTAAAATTTATTAAATAAATGATAATAAAGGAATGGACTAAGAATTTAGTAATGGTTGACGTTAATATATATATATATTTGATAATTGTAAATATATTAAATACATGTTACCTGTGTATTAAATTCATATGCTGATAAATACATTCTTGGTAATTGGTAAGTATATATTTAGACATTTATATTAATCTTCATAGATATATATATTAGTATTCATAGACACATCATGGAATGATAAGCAAATACAAAATAAACGAATAAAATATATAATAATATAATATAGTATCTACAACTATCCAATAATGACGCTTGCAGCAATTATTGAGCCTTATAGGTGATAATAACTCTAGTATGATAAATGGTTTTCTCTTTGGGATTTGATAGACATTTAATAGCTACCCTATGTACTTACGAAATTATATAGAAGGATCATTCATAAGAGTGATACAGAAGAGGTAAGTACTCCTTTGACAAGAAGGAAATGTTTATGTCATCTTTGATCTTATTAGATATTATCACTGAAACTGATTGATCTTTAATGTTTCTAATGTCTCCTTGAGAAACACTTTGAGTGCAAGTTTTAGGTTGAAGTGCTCCCACTAAAAGGGGGTCATTACATTCTAGCTTAACCCCTAATGGGTTCGATTGAACCAATAGGTCTGCATAATGCCTAAAATCATTTTTCTATGCATTCATTTTCTATGATTTTTCCTTCCTTGCTTCAATTGTAAACCACTATTGGCTTCACCCACATTTGAATGCACTTTGGATTATGGATTATGGTATCCTAGAGATACTGATTTTACTCTAAGTGCCTATACAAATGTAGATTAGGTTGGATGTGTAGATGACAGAAAGAGTACAAGTGGTGGTGCATTCTTTCTTGGTTGCAGATTGGTGGCATGGTTGAGTAAAAAGACAGATTTAGTCTCCTTGTCTACTGCTGAAGTTGAATATATTGTTGCTACATCTTTCTGTACACAAGTTCTATGGATGAAATAGACATTGAAAGATATCACAGTGGTTTATGATGATCCCATTTCTATCTTTTGTGACAATACAAGTGCAATTAACATTTCAAAGAATCTTGTGATGCACTCAAGAATGGAGCATATATCTATTGGGTATCATTTCTTGAGAGAGGTCATGGAGAATGAAGTAAAGTTTGAGTATGTTCCAACAAAGAATCATATTTCTAATATATTTATGAAGGCTCTTCCTAAAGATACTTTTGAGTATCTCCTGGAGAAGTTAAGGGTCATTGCCCCTCCTTTCTTGAACTAGATGCTTATGGAGATGCATCAGTCCAGTGGATCTATGGATCTATCTTTTTTTTGGACTGATGTTCTAGTGGCTACCTCTCAGAGGGAGCAGGTAGTGTCAAGTGTTGTCATTAGGAGTATTTTGTTTTTTTATGTCAAAGGGGAAATCAATGTAAAATATATTTTTCCTCTACCATTGATGTCAAAGGGGGAGAGGAAGCATGTGAAAAAGGAGAGGAAGCATGAAAAAAAAAGAGAGGAAGAAAACAAACAAAAGAGGAAGAATATAAAATACTATCTACTAAGGGGGAGAAATAGAAAGGAATAGAAAGAAAAATCTTGAGAAGTGTATGGTGTCTTTGATGGTTTTTCACATCATGTGTTGCCATCAATGACAAAGGGGGAGATTGTTGCAAGAATGGAAAGAATGAAGGTGTTGTCATTGATGACAACTGGTCAATTGGTTATCAACTGATTGCTACTATCATTAGTGTCATGGATGCAAGTTATCAATTGTATATGTCGAGGATATTGAGAAAATTGTAATGAAGATATGTTATAGGTGTTTAGTGGTTTCTCTAAGATTTTCTCTTATGTTTGTGTGGTTCAAATATGTTGGTCATGGTTGTTGGAAGCTACTATATCAAGATTTTTGGTTGTTGATTCATTGTGCAATGCAAGTTATGATCACCAGTTGTGAACTATGGTTTTATGTGTTCTGGTTGAGGTCTGGGAGAAATTTTGTTTGTCCAAATTTCTCTTTGTTAAAGCCTTATGACTTGCAATTCTAGAGTTGAGTTGTTTTGATTGTATTGAAGATAATTTTGGTATCTGGAAGGTTCATGCTTAATTGTTCTATGCGTTTTACACTAGTTTGGTCGACCTTGTGTTGAACACTATCTTCAGAGTTGATGAATTGTGTTGGATCTATTTGGGTCCTTATGAAGCGTGTGTTTGGGTCGCCCTCATTCTAATTCCACCCTAGGATGTTTTGGTTCCAACCTAATTTGAATTTGAATTTGAATTTGGACATGGCCAACTTTGGATATGTTTCAAAGTTGAAGATGGTATAAATACATGATGGGTTAGTGGTGAAATAGGGCATAGAAAGAGGAAAGAGAGATAAGTGCAAAGAAATAGAGTAGATAGATGGGAGATTGATGTGAATTAGTGAGTGTGTGCGATGCGAGTGTGGAAGATCAGTGCAAAGCCTAAATGTTGAGTTTTCAGATGCAGTGAGTTGAAGGTGTACTCTATCATTCATGCATGTCTGCAAGTGGTTGAGAAAATTGTGGTGGATTTCTTCGTTGCATTGAGATTGTCTTCTCTTTGTAACATATCTCTTCTATCCTCTTTGTATCTCAGTGGTAGTGAGCCCCCCGGGTTATTACCCTGTTGGACAGTGAGTCCTGATTCAGATAGTGAGTCCTTTTCTTGGCAGTGAGCCTCTTGTAATCAGTTTTGATATTCTCTATTATGTGAGTTAATCCTCACCATGGTTTTTCCCTTATTGGGTTTTCCAAGTAAATCTGGTGTTATTGTGTTTATGCGATGGTTTGAGTTTGTGCACTAGTATTAATGTTTAATCAATTAAGCAGTGTAAAGGATTAGTTCTGGTGATAACTGATTCACCCCCCCTCTCAGTTGTCTTGTTCAACAAAAAAAATAGGGAAGTGTACACAAGGTGTGATTCATGCAATTCTTGCTAGGGAATTGTTACAATTTGTTGTCACGATCTCTTGATGTTCTAAATTTCTTATTTCCTGTTGGAGACATTATTGGTATTGAATGCATTGTTAATGATCAAAGTCATGGATGTAAGAACTAGCTCCTTCATTTGTATGTGTTTACTCCTTTAGTTATATACACATGTTCCTTCAGTTGCCTATTTACAACAACCTTGGTTATGGCTCCACATTCTTGTAGCATAAAGGGTTAGCTCTTTTTTCTAAAATATTTTTGTACTAAGAATCACCATAACCAGTCATAATATACTACTATATTTTGAAGGTAACCATCAAAATACATTACCATTGATCAAGGCATCATCTATCAATTTCAATGCTTTAAACCATATATATTAATATCAAAGTCTTAGGTATTAAATGAAATTGTTCAATGACATGTCTTGTGAAAGAGGAAATAAACATAGGAAACGAGGACAACTTCAGGTCCCATCAATTACTTTAATAGAATTAAATATCGTGAAGGTGAAGGCGAAGGCGAAGGCGAAGGCGAAAACAAATAATTAGTTAGGTACATTTTTTACTAGAAAAATTTAACATGTCTTAGATCATTCTTACACACAAAGATTAATCTTGGTTTGACTCTAATAACGACCGAATTAAAATTTTATTATTTTACTATATATATATATATATAATAGACAACTTCTATCAATTATCAACATCAACTAAATACTTTCATTTTTACTACTAACAATATTTATTAAACTTAATTTTAAATAAATAAATAAAAAGCCATTTATTTTGCAATAATATAAAACATCAAAATAGTGAGCATTCATTTGAAAGACTTTGTCTAACCACTTTGCTACCATGAACTTTTTGGTGATCTACATTGGAAACTTCATATATCCATTTGTGCTGCCAGTCTGAACTCTACATGTAATTTTCTTCAACCAATAAAAAAGTATTTGATCCACCTTTCCGAGTAAAAACTTTTGAAACACCCTCCAAAGAAAAGTATGAAAGAAGTAATCAAAAGCAATAAATCCTACAAATGGACTTTGAAGGAAAAAAGCATAAAGTGGCTGTCCTTCCTTAAAACAAAGGGAGCAGAGGGTCAAAAACAACATAAAGTTACCATCATTTCCAAGGAGATCGCAGTCAAAAATGAAGCAGATGAGCATGATGGAGAATGGAAGCGTGGAGTAAACCAATGGAAGACTTTGGCATTTAAGGTATCTTTGACCAACCAAACCAGTAGCAAAACCTCAGGAGTTAAGAGAACCAGGTAATGGAAGACTGCAAATGGGCGCCCAGTCTTTAATGGCAATAATGCGAGGCAGAAAAGGCATCTGATCTCACCAATGGAAGGGGAGAATCTAAGTAAGTAGTTAGGCGGAGTACGGCGCGGCAGGGGAGTTGAATTAATTGCAGGGGAGGAGGCGGGAAGGCGAAGGCGAAGGCGAAGGGAAAGGAGAAAGAACGTGGAGCGGGGAGACGTCAGCGTGACGTCAGATGTACAGGGTCAAACTGTCACAAAAGTCAACAGTCAAAACCTGAGAAGAGTGTGCGTTGGGATTTGGATTGAGTGCGGCGAGGTGGGGCCCGGCGCCTGGGGCTAGAGTTGTACGGCCTAGGCGGTGTGTGGTCGGGAGCGGCGACACCTCCCCTTGACGGTGACGTAGAACCAACGAAGATAAGAGACCGCCGGCGAATTGGCACGTGGGAAGCGGAACAGAGGGGGTGAAAACTACGTGGCCCGTATATGGGGGGTTTGATTGCCGCGATTGGTAGTGGCTTGCAGGTGAAGAAAACGGCAAATGCTGACGTACGCACATGTCTTCGTATCCTTAAATCTACGGCGCGAAATCCGCCGCTCATATCTACGTGGAAATTTAAAGGGGGGGCATAAATGAGGAAATGGAGGGTGGCCAGTGGGCATGGGGCAGGGGGCAGTGGGGGCACTTCCAGTTGCCTGCCCTGCCCAGGCCGTCCATTCCTACACGCAAACTTTATAAAAGTTTTTGTTCATGCCCACCTTATGACACGCCGCATACTAACACACAAGAGTAGGTCACTTGCTTAAATCAATAATCTTGTTAAATGCAATCAGATGTGATAGCCCATGTGATTTACTTCTCCATCATTCCATTTACAGAATCAAATTCCTCTCTCCACTTTAATACGATTCTCTTAGATTTTGAGGATTACATTATTGTATTTTTCTATCTTTTTAACAGTTCTAGAGATGGAAGTCTCTTTACATCACTTTTAGTTTTGGGCTCTCTTACCAAATAAGGGACTAAGATTAGGTCAAAGGGTTTCCAAATATATCACTATAATTGATAATCATTAGAGAGGAGGTATCCTAACCAAAGCTTCGTTTCTAGAAGGGGGGAACTTGGGTTTCTAGAACATTCACACATAGAGCCACAGCACAAAAATGCGGTGCATAAATAAATGTAATGAGTTATTTTAAGATAAAATAAGTGGGTTAGATTATTATAATGAATATATGGAAATTAAATTTGAGGAATAGGAGCATGTTGTCTTAGATTTGAATCGGTTTGTTAATATTGAAAAATCAATGCTCTTGATCTAATTATTATTTCAGAAAAAAAAATTGTTGTTCAATATCAAGCATCGTAAGTTTGATCTTGATTGTAGCAAGCTTGATTTGTTAGACAAGAATGATATGATTGAATATGTACCTAAAGATTTGTTGGCCCTTGTCTTCTTTGGTGTTTGGGTTTGTCAAGGTGTTGTCTAGGAAAATTGTTTAAGAGTTTGTTGACTCGACAAGTGAAAAAGTTCTCCTACGTCAAACCCTTCAACGAGTCGAATTAATAATAATAAGCAATATTATAGGCAACATACGCATACATGCAAATGACCTACATGATGATGCCAATATGATTCTTTATTGTCCTTTAAAAATTGAAATGTGCTTCAATGATTCTCCTTGATGTCCTCTATTTCCTAGACTAATGAATTCATTGAACATTGACTATCCTTAAATACCATGATATAACAACATGTTGCACAAACATGTGCCAAGTCAACTCATAAAATCTACTATAAATGAGTAGGAAAATTGGAATTTGAATTTGAATATGTGAATTATGGGACCATTCCTACACACCTCAAGATTGAATGAGGTCAATCACAAGTAACATGGAAATAAATGAGAGAGAGAAAAGGTGATGATCTCAAGGTAAGGAGTGAATGTAAGAAAATAAGTGTGATTAAGGATGGATAAATGATGAATGTATTGGGTTTAGTGCAAATAATGATAAAATGAGAGTGGATAGCGATCAAGCCATGAGCCAAACCAAGAAAAAGAGTATGCCACCAGTTGATAAGTTATTGTATTAATTCATCCCCATCAATGTGGACACATAACTAAATGGGCCATGGGTATATGCTAATTTCACCATTATAAAATTATAGATTTGAAGTAGAACCCCACAAGAAATCAATGTTATACATGTATAAAGAATATCATCTTTATATAGAAGAAGGGTTATCGTTATCAATCACCTTAAAATAACTAATGTAAGATCTAGTGAACTCCATATAGAGGTGGTTTGGGTAGAAGGGGCTAAGTTGAATAGCAGCAATATGACCTCTCTCATAATGTTCAAGGTCAAAAATTACTTGTAGATAAAGTCAATATGTAAATATACCTTCCCAATTATCACGATGATGAATGTAAACAAATAGATAGACCCTGGATTGACACTTAGGGAAAGACTAATGTCTTCAACATAAACAAAATTGTGGAAACCTAAAATGTGGCTACAAGGTGCAAACATAAAGCCATGTCCCACTTGTAAGAGCCTACATGTTGATTTAACAATTTATGCAAAATATTATGCCCCAACCTTGGGAGATGAGGAAAATCATTTTAGGTTCACTATAGATGACATTCTCAACATGTATATGTGTGTCCCTTAAACATTCTATGTGGTATCATTTTTCCTCCAAGTCACCTTGAAATTTTTCATTAAACACAAATTTCTAATTCAAATCACCTTTTTCATGATCAAATAATGTCATCATGACATGAAATGTTGCGAGAATATAGCCACCATAATAATCTTTCAAGAAATAAATTCTAATATATTCATTTACTACCTTCTAATCAAAATAGGTTTATTACAAAAATAGAAAAACCTCTATTT
>VDFB02353493.1:35484391-35626523 GCA_007258455.2 Sequoia sempervirens
TCCACTAATCCATTCCTATTCACTCCATCCCAAGCTACATTTAGTTATGAAAATACATTTGGTCATGGTTTCCAAAATCATATCACATTGTCTACACCTTGGGATACATATCAAAAAGAAAGTCCAAAGCGTGACATCATAGCTTTACCTTCATGTCAAGATCAAAGTATTCCATCCCATGAACCCATTCTTAAGTCCATTCAAGAAGTTCTTCTAGATAATCATATCATCCAAAACACCTATTTTTGACCAAAGTCTTACCCTTGAACATGAATTCCACAATGATCCTCTCATCAACCTTTATAACATTCATGATCAAATATTTGAAGTTGATCCTATGCAAACTCCAAACACCACCATTTCCAAAAATAAGACACTTGTCGAGCCTTTGGAAACATAGATGACCTTCCTCTTGAACAAGAGTCTTCTACTCTAGACATATTTGGAAATGATCAAGCTATAGTCGAATTCATAGGACTCTATGTTCATGACCATAAGGAAGGCTTCTACATCGATTTGGAAGCACTGATATCTTTTGAAGAACCATTAGAATCTAATATTTCACAAAATCATACCAAAGATATCAATTAGAAAGCTATCACACATATCAATGGAGCCAAAATATCCTATCAACGAGGTGTAAGAGAGGGGGACCAACCACATCAAGGCTCTAGGTCACAGAGAGCTGAGAGTGGAGGGTTGCCTTAACTTACCTCACTCTAACAGATGTTTGGGATGGGGATCGAGAATGAAGAGCACTCTAAAGTGATTTTTGTCACTCTATAGACCCAAAATTCTATTTGGGGCTAGATGGACTAGTTTTTGGAGTTCGAACTACACCTTAGACAACTCTTTGTTCAAGGATGATAACGTAGGTCTGGGACGATAGCACGATGCACTAGCGTTCGTATGGCTAGAAGACGTAAAGTACAACAAAGATACTACCAAAAACCTACTAATAGCCTAGCTAGTTGACTTTGATGAAAAGGACATAATGATCAAATATGAGAAGTAAATGTGAAGATGGTTAAACAAGTAGATAAAAGCTAGGGTGACAACTATTATCTCACAAAAGCACTAGTTTGCTAGATAGCTCCACGCACACGTTCACCTACACACAACCAAGAAGGGGAAAAATTTTGGGGCTATATAGGGGCCTACCTCAATCAAACCCCTACTTTGGTGTTTCCACCTCCACACACAGCCAAAAAAGAAACGAAGTAGAAAATATGATAAAGGAGATTGAAAGTACATTGAACATTACAAATGATAAAGTTACTCCATCAAATCACAAATGAGGAATGTGAAGCATTACCACCTCCACCCAAAGGCTCTCAAGGCCAATGAAGGGAGAATGCAAGTAACAAACTTGGTAAAGCCACCACATCCGCAATGGTGATGAAGGGAGGTATCACAAGGCTCCAAGCTTGCAAATTTTGTGGTAGAGCGGCATGTGTAAAAGTGAAGTTGATGGAGTTTCTAGCTATTGCAATGCTCAAATGGACTGGTGTAGATTGTTGGAAGTGTGAAAAGATGAAGTGAAAAATGCTTGAGAATGTGAAGAAGTGAAGTGATGTGTGAAGTGAATGCTTTTGAAGGTGGGATGAGAAGGAATAATCCATTTTCAGGTCGGTTGGTCGATAGAAGGATGTTATAATTCATCCCCAATGAGGAGTGTAACATCTCTCCCAATTTCAAATGCAGGAATCCATCAAGGATGGCAGCATTCCACGCAAACATTTGCATGTCATGCTCATATCCCTGACAAATATTATCTCACTAACACACAAGACAAACACCAAGTGGGTGGAAGGCAGGTGGGTGATGTGGAATTTCACCTTCAGATTTGATTTTCTAAGGTGAGGGTATGCACAAGGGGTGAAAATTTTCTCATATACACTAGGATCGTCCACTTTTATCAAATTAGGCTTTCTCATAGAAGATAATATTCCAAGCAACAGTTTCCATAATGATGGCTTTGCATCTTGCTTCCAAAATGACAAATACCCCATCACAAAGAGAATATGTCAAAGCATGCAGTATCAAGGAATAGGAATAGGTCTACATGAGCAAGGAATCCAAGAACCAATACAATTTTATGTAAATCATAGACATCAAGGTCTTGGCTATTCTCCAATTAGGAAAACAAATGATGTTAGTGATACCTCCACGATACTAGGGGACACTTTATCCAATAAAAACATCAAAATGGGTGCCATGAGTAGTCCTTATCATAAGGTTGAGTTGTCAACATTCCTTCCATCCACACCATAAACCATCATTGGCTTTAAAACAAATGAATAATATTTAGTGTTATATTTATGCATATTAACTACATTCATTGAAAGCATGTGTGTACATTTATATGTAGGTGAATGCAAATTTGAGTGTAATTTGTGATGGTGAATCCAAGGAATAGATCGAGGAAGTATGATGAAACAAGAGAGAATAAGAAAAAAGTGGGTGAAGGAACATCTACTGAAGAACAATCCATGGAAAAATTGATGACAAGGTGATGTACAGATACAAGAACAAACTGAACCTAGTAATAGAGATTTTTTCTATGGTATAGAAAATATGATGGAAATGGATGAGGATTCTCTTTTCAATAATATTTCATATGAAGATATGTTTTCTGAAAGCATAATAAAATTACACTCTAAAAGAATATGGGATGATTTTTTTCAAGAAAAATCTCTAATTGGAAGAGCACAGTTAATTGCAAATTTATTTAGATGAAAATAAATGACCCCTATTTTGGAGTTGTTAGGGGTTGATAATAGGAAAAAGTAATCAAGTTCATTAAAAAAAACAATTGTTGAAAACTTGCAAGAACCATTGAACTGTATTGAAAACAAGAGTCAAGCTAGTAATCCAAGTGTTGCATGTAGAGCATTGATTACTGTAATTTCTAGTAAGAAATTATCACATAGAAGACAAGTTCAAGAAATTTTTGAATTACTAAATATTTCTAAGAGAACTATTCAAAGGTATATTGAAAAGAGAAATGAAATAGATGAAAAAATTGAGAAAAAATGGTTAAATATTTGTAGGGTTCCCGAAAAAGATAGAATTTCAGAAGATGTAAAGAAACAAGTGGTTGAATATTGGACGAATCACTCTCATGTTTCTTCCAATAGAATGGATACTATACAAATAATAGGTGAATATGGTACAAAAATTTATCATCCAAAACATTTTATAGATACAACACAAAGTGAACTTTTTGAAGCATTCAAGCAAGAATTTTCAAATGTGAAGATTTGTGAAAGGATGTTTGAGACTTTACGACCATCATTTGTACATATAAATAAAGTATGTGAAACTTTTCAAAATCATGTTGAATTTGATCTACACCTACAATCATATAAAAAAGATACGATAGTAATTAATCAAAATATAGCCATCCCTAGAGGCACAACACAATTTGTGAAGTCTCTTGTATGCAAAAAATCAAAAGATTTAGATGAATTCAATGTTCAATGTATAAAAAATATATGTAATGAATGTGGAAATTTGAAAAATCTTTTACAAGTTGACAATATTGAAATGAAATTTATTTGGAAGAGATTTGAATATGACACATACTTAACGAAGTTAGGAGTCGAGGCCAAAAAAATTGTTCTCAAAGATAGTAGATTGCCTTACAATGAATTTATGAATAAATTTCGTAATATCACATATCCAAATATCCAACATTGTCATGGTGCAAGATGGAATTTCATGATTCAAAGAATTGCTTTCCACCAGGTTGTATTCTCTCTATTGTAGATTTCTTTGAGAACTATACATTTAGTCCTCAAAATGAGATTCAAAGTCAATATTATCATTCACAGAAAGTTGCAATCTTTGTGCAAGTTTTCTATAGGCATGTCGAGTTTCATGTAGATGGTAAACAAAGTAGCAAAGATGATCAAATTATTGAATCAAAGAGGTTCATTTTTATATTAGTGATGATACGGGTCTTGATAGAAACTATGTAGCTCATTGTTTCAAAATGTCTTTTGAACCTGAGACAACGTGGCATAAATGTTGAACAACACTGGATATGGTCTGATGGATGTGTTGGTAAGTACATTATTTTAAAAAAAAAATTATTTACTTTTAACTTTGAAACTTAAATTGTTCAATTATTTATATATAATAACATTGTGTACACATCTATACATGTGTATATATACATACATGTACATGTATATCTAGTTTTTTGAAGCTAATTTGGTTTGAGTGTAATTATTTGTAACTTCATAGGACAATTTAAGTCTACAAATGATTTTGTTTGGTTAAGCCATCAACATGCTAGACACAACACCAAATTTTTGTGGAATTTTTATGAGAGTGGGCATGGAAAAGGGGAGCACAATGAAGCAGGAGCATGTGTGAAATGTGCACTTCGTCAACATGAACTTATAGGTAGTTCACCATATATGGAATCTAGAGATATTATTAAACTAAATTTAATTCTTAAACCTTGAAAGTAACAAATGGCAATTTTTTCCAACATTTGTGCATGTAGGTAATGCCATACATAATGCAAATGAAATTGTTGAATGGTGCAAAATTCATTTTTCCACTCACGACTCAACATACAATACACAATATTTTTGGCAAGTTGCAGGTACATCTAGTCAAAATTTGTTAAATTTGAATTTCAAAGCGTGTGTACATGATTTAATTGAATTTTCAAATTTGAATATATGTATGTGTGTGTGTGTGTTCACTTAAATTAATCACTTGGACATTTGTAATTTATAGATATTGATCAATCAAATCCTTATAATTGTCAAACAATTAATGGTATTAGAATTCTACATCAAATCATGACAGCATGAGGTAGCAATCCTTATGCAATTAATGTGAGAGAAAAATCATGGTTTTGTGTTGATTGCATTGAGGACAATGCAAATATTGTTCAATATGAGAATATTAGAGATGGGTATGTTTCACTATGGGAAATTAAATAATTAATATCAATGCCTTCTTTTGAAGAAAATGACAATGTCAATGTCTACGATACTCTATATTTAGCTGATTATGAATGCGTATTTGATTTATATATTCTATGTAAGTAAGTTTCAAGCATGTTTATATATAAATTTATATATATTAAAAATATTTTTACAACTTTTGTAAACTTTACATGGTGTGTGTACAAAATATATTTTCACTGTTGTTGCATATCCTGACAATATAGAAGGTATAGATTACTATCTACTAAGATGTACACAACCAAAAAGAAAATTGGTGGAATCGATGACAAATGGTGATGGACAAGAGTATCCCATTAGATCAGCATTATTGAAGGAACATATTATCAACAAATAAAGATAAATAAAAATGGTAATATATTTGTTGATTATATGCCAGGACAAAAGGTTCTACATTATAGTCACTTAGTTATAGCAACAAAAATAAATTTAGAAACTTTACCTAAAAGAGGACGTGCCGAAAAAAAGTGGAGGTTGCCTATTGAAGATTATGAAAATATTTTAGAGATAATTAAAGATAGAGAGGATCCAAATTATATGTACCAGGAGCTTTAACTTATTTTTTGGATATATGTACATGTATGACTGGGTATATATATATATATATATATATATATATATATATATATATATATATATATATATATATATATATATATATATATATATATATATATATATAGATATATATGTATGTATGTTTGTGTGTGTGTACTCGAATTTTTTATAGATCTATCTATATCTATATTGATTGGACATGTGACATGATTTAGAATGGGTTTTTTCAAAGGCTTGGTCATTTATTTCTAATTGTATTTAAATTTGTTCCATGTGGAATTCTTAATTTAGTTCAAGAATCTTTGATTTCATGATTTACATTTGCAACTCCACTTAAATATGCTAGATCGTATATATGCTTGATACAAAACCTATTGACTTTAAAAATGTTTGAATTTTTTTCCTAAATTCCTTTAAATCAACTATTTCTAATTGTATTTTTATGTTGGACATGGAATTCTTAAGTTCACTTGAATCTTCAATTTCATTTTTTCAACTCCACTTATATGCTAGATCATATATATGCAATTTATAAAACCTAGTGACTTTTAAAAAGTTCACATTTTGCCTAAATTCCTTAAAATCATCTATTCGAATTGCATTTTTATGTTTGACATGGAATTGTTAAGTTCACTTTCAAATCTTTGATTTCATTTGTTCAACTCCACTTATATGCTAGATCATATATGTAATTTACAAAACCTAGTGACCTTTAAAAAGTTCACATTTTTCCTAAATTCCTTTAAATCATCTATTCCAATTTCATTTTTAGGTTGACATGGAATTGTTAAGTTCACTTTCAAATCATCTGTTCAACTCCACTTATATGCTTCGATCATATATGCAATTTACAAAACCTAGTGAATTTTAAAAAGTTCACATTTTTCCTAAATTCCTTTAAATCATTCCAATTGCATTTTTATGTTGGACATGGAATTGTTAAGTTCACTTTCAAATATTTGATTTCATTTGTTCAACTCCACTTATATGTGAGATCATATATATGCAATTTACATAACCTAGTGACTTTAAAAAGTTTTCATATTTCCTAAATTCCTTTAAATCATCTATTCCAATTTCATTTTTATGTTGGACATGGAATTCTTAAGTTCACTTGAATCTTTGATTTCATTAGTTTAGAAATTCCTATTTATCAACTATTTACAATTTTGCATAAATTTATGTTCCATGGAATTCTTAAGTTCAAGAATCTTTCATTTCATTTGTTCAACTCCACTTATAGTGCATCATATGCAATACAAAACATCTAATGCAACTTTAAAAATTCATTTTTCCTAGAAATTCCTTAAATCATCTATTTCCAATTGCATAAATGTTCCATGGAATTCTTAAGTTCAAGAATAGATTTGATTTCATTTACATTCAACTCCACTTATAGCTCATCATCCAAATCACCTTCTTTGCATGCACAATCAAATTCATGTGTATTAAATTATATATAATTCTTAAGTTCAAGAATAGATTTGATTTCATTTACATTCAAATGGGCACTTATAGTCCATCATATAGTTTGAATTCTTTGCACGCACAATCAAATTCATTTGTATTAGATTATATGGAATTCTTAATTTCATATAGCATCATATATGCAATTTACATTTAACCTAGAGACTTTAAAAATGAACATTTAGCTAAGAATTCCTTATCATCTATTTCCAATTCCATTTTTATGTTGCACTTAAATAACATTGAATCTCTTAGGAACTGACCTAGAAAGTTACATATTTGCATTCAAATTATTTCTATTTCTTGACCTATTTAAAGAAAAATTCATTTATATAATTAATTGTACATCCATCTTTTTAAATTTACGAAGAGAAACCATTAGATAGTCCAACATTTTTATTTCTAAGGTTCAATAATTATTACTTAATTATATTATTGTAAATGACATTATGAATATTAATTTTAAAAAGACATAACTTAAGAAGCTATTTTCAAACAAAGCAACACATGTCTAATTAAAATATGAGTCATGATAATGATATATATATTCATTCCAAATGTAAAATTACAATATCCAAGCTGACTTAGCTCATAGGGCCACAAAATCAATACAATATACAATTTACATCAAGGTTATATCATAATCCTTTGATAACTTGAAAACATCCAAGGTTTCCTCTTGACACTCGCCTCCTCTGGTGGATGAGAACATGGTTGAAGCACTTTACTACCCAACCACGAAGCTTACGCTTCCCTGAAATTCTTCCTACTTGAAGAATACCTGACCCTACATAGAAAGTTTAGCAAGAGATCATTTTGCAAGGTGGAATCTAGTGTGTGCCCAAACATCAACATGCATCTCTATCTATGATTAGAAAAATGTAAGATCTATGCTAGGAATGGAAGAGAGTGTTATCACAAAGTCTATACATACATAATGAGCAAATTGCTTCGTCAAGCGTAAAATTTAGTTGCAACAACAAAAGATAGGTTTTGGATAAAGAAAAACCTATACACTTTGAACTCCATTTCGGCACCTGTCCCAGAAGGTAACTTTCTAGCTATGAATATAAAATTCCTCAAGCTCCCTTTGAGTGGTTTTGTTTTTGCTAAATACCAGACTGTGCCTCATATGTTTGAAATGTTTCCCTTTGCTTCTCAATCAAGCCTCTTTTTGATAAACTTCATTAGCTACCGCCACGTGTCTTCTAGGTGCTCCTCATAGTGATTGCTTCCTTTGCTCTTCTATCAGTTCTTGCCATGCTTCCATGTGTCGTCACCATGGGAACTTCAAGGCTACTTCCCTTCACTTTTTAGTTGGACCCCGTCTGCATGCCACGTAGCTTTCATCTACATACACTTTTTGGCAGACCCCACAGTCGGCATCGATAGTAAAGAGTGTCGCCACATTTCTTCCCAACACAAGCTTTCATCACAAAAAGGGAGAAATGAACCATGGGCTATGACCTACCACCACGCATCTCCTTGGCGGGGGTTCTACCGAAGGGAAGGATGGAGTGAATAACAAGCTATGACATACTGCCATGTGTTCTAACTACCTCCACTAGGAAGTGACACTTGTCTGCACAGGGTTTTTCTAGGACCACTGTCATCATTTGCAAGAGATGCACTTGGCTGGGGAACAACCATGTTCTATGGCCCAAATTTTTTTTGTTGCAACGGCTGAAGGAAATCATTGTTGCAAGTATCATTGCTTGAGATACGTGATCTCTTTTGTTACCGGTCCTCCAAGCGGTGGGATTTTTAGCTATATATACTACTTCTTTCTTTGGAAGAAGGGTTTGAAAAATACAACAAAATTAGGGAAAGCCACTAGGCCTTTTGTATTGCTTTTAGATTATTGTATGAGACTATCAGACTATGCCATTGTTCGGCCTTTCTATTTTTCTTAAGCTATTTGATAAAAAATTATATTGTGTCATTATTGTCCTAAATTGTTCATTTGCAGAACTTCTATGATTTTAATACAGTTTTGCTAGTTTAGATCATGTCTTTGACTCCTCTTTTCAATGAATGTGTGTGAGAATTATTTTATGTCATTAGATGAATTGTTCAGGTCTTTATCTTTGTTTTTTGTTATTCTAGAACATAACAGATTGTTGATTGGGCCCTTAAATCACATCCAAAAGATAGATTTGTTGTTCCTTGCATCTAAATCTTGGTGCATTGCCTTAGTTAGATTGTTATTTTTTATATTTCTTCCTTTTCCCATTCCAAAACCCTAATTATAGAAGAATTTAGCTTCTTTAAAAACCCAAAGGTCACTTAGTTTAGTGTAATTGGTCCCCCCCATCAACTGAGTTTCCCATAAAGGCTGTTACCTTTCCAATTTTTGGCATCAATAGTTTCTTTTTTCTGGCACACTTGGTGGGACCATGTTTAAATGAATCTAAATTTAAAGAGGGTGTATGATCCATGACCTGTTACTAGATCCCAAATAGTGAATAATCCTAGTTTGTTAGTGTCGCCACTAGGAATAGTACAAGTCGCGACCCAATTAGTGAATGGTTTGCTTCCTCTGCCCCTTCCACTAGCCATGTTGCCTACCGCTAACAAGAATTATGTGGAATGGGATGCCAGAAGTCCTGTTGTAGCACTAGTAGCACCTACCATTTGGGACCCTATTCCGGTCTCTACTTTAAAAGCTATACCTAAGTTCATCAGAGATGGCTTAGGAACACCATTTGAACATCTACAAGATGTTGCGGATGTGTGTTTGGTGCATGGAGTTACAAACCAAAATGTAGCATTAAGGTTGCTTGTAGCCTCTTTCAGAGGTGAAGCACTAGATTGGTACCACACCCTGCAAGCTAATACCATTGCTACCTAGAACCAGCTCAGAGACGCTTTCTATGAAAGATTCTCTAATGATGGAGAGGTCTTCCCAATATCATCACCTAGAAATCATAAAATGGGCCCCATATGAAGCCATGACTAACTTCAATGCCTGGTTCCATATAACTTGGTAGAGAATTCAGGTTTCTATCCGCCCGTCAACCGAGTTGGAATTCATGTTCTACCTAAAATCTATCAACGCTGACATCTCAATGATGATCCAGTCTCTTGGCAGAACCATACTACCGGATACATACATAGTCGTAGTCAATGTAGAGAATAATCTAATAGACGCAAGGAATTTTCCACCTCGACCTACCATGCCTATATTCCCCGAAGTATCAATTTCCACCCAAGAGATGTCTACCAATGCACCTGCTCCTTCCCAGTCTATGTACATGTATCCCAACACACCACAGAACGTCGCTTCTACATCTAGTTCTTCAAAAGATAAGATGAGCGACATTAAGGAAATTTTTTAGACCATTTCCAACAAGATAATTGTCATTACGTGGAACCAGGGCACACCTCCAAATCCAACCTATCAGAATTATTAGGGTGGAAGGTCTTCTTACCAAAAAAATAGTTCCAAGGAGGTACTCGCACAAATCCATAGGCACAAACAACTAATCAAATAGTATTAGTTCCTTCTCCATTGTAGGGTTCTAACCCAAGCTCGAGTAGAGAGCTGACAGTGCAGCAAAACAATCTAGTTGATGACACAAACCCCCAGTGCTTCCCTTGCAGTGACTCACATATGCCCCAAAGCTGCTTGCGTAAAAATCTACAACAAAAGGTGGTATAGCAGTGCAACCAATGTGCGATGTCAAATCATGGAGGTTATGTATATGCCTTCCTGCAAATGGAAAACACAGTGCTCACCACGCAAATGCAAGGGATGTCCTTGGAGCAAGAAACAAATATTTCTCCTAATCACGCACTCTTCACATGGATGGAAGAAGAAGATGTGGTGTTTTCCAATGATGCATCCACATCTAAACCACCACAAGTACAGTCCAATTACAACACTCGTTCAAAGAGGAGATTCATGGGAAAACCAATCGCCCCTCAACTAGTTAGTCCACAACCCAAAAGTGCTTCCAAACAAATGCCTAGTACCTCCAAAGTGGCACAACAATGTCCACCATGAAGGGAAATTATTATAACAAGAGCTAATAAGTAGCAACCTCCAAATCCACCACCATTCAATGTGATGGAACAATTGAAAAAATCATCTACTAATGTGTCCCTATGGGATAACTTAGCTATTCCAAAACAAAACACATTGCTACAAAAGGCTCTCTGGGAGGATCCAATCATTGAGCCAACAGAACAATCACTCAGAGGAAAGGTTGTTGATTAATCACCTCCTACCAAAGTTCTTACGAATAGCACAAAGGAAGCCCCTACTGAGGTTAGAGATAAGCCAAAACCAAAACCCTTCTTCCTAACCCTTATTGTGGGAGAGAAATTATTGCACAATGCCATGATTGAATCCGACACTAGCAATACAGTCATGCCAAAGCAAATAGCTAAAGCCCTAGGAATTAGCTATGAGCCTTTAAAGAGGGGGATTATGCATCTTGATGGAAGCAAAGTTGAAATCGTAGGGGTCATCAAAGACCTCTCCTTGACTTTATTCTCCTTCCCTAGCATCATAGTTCTGCAAGATACTGTGATCATAGATGTTCCCCCTATGTTCAATCTCTGCCTATCCTAAGAATTCAATTTAAAGATAGGAGGGTATCTTTCTCTAGATTGGTCACACTTGATCCTAAGGACCAAGCATGGAGCTAAAATGAAAATAGTGTCTAAAGCTCTGCATTTAGAACATGTGGCTAATGAAGCTATGATCAACTTTGAGACTACTCATACCTCTTTCACTAAGGAGGAAACATATTGCACCGAGTTGCTAGAAGATGAAAAAGTAACCAGTGATCAAACCAATCAAGAAGAAGTTCTCTTGAGAAAATATATAGATACTAACCCTTTTAGTAACTATCATGCTTATGGTTTGGGAACCTATGTCATCTATGATGAAGATCAAGTGCTTCCGAAGATTGTGAAGGAACCTAAAAGTAACCAAGCTTTAGAGCTATGGATGTTGCACTTTGATGGAGCAAGATGCAAAGTGGGTGCAGGGGTCAGAATATGTTTTATATCCCCACACAATGAAAAGACACTTTGGTCTTTCCACTTCCAATTTTCTTATTCAAATAATGATGTTGAATATGAAGGCCTAGTGCAAGGTCTGAGTCTTGCAAAGTAGATGGGCATTAAGTAATTAATGGTGTTCAGAGATTCTAAACTAGTAGTAAACCAAGTCTTAGGGGTCTCTGTTGTAAAGAATGTTGGCATGAGATCCCATAGACATAGATTTTGGGACCTGATCGAAGGTTTTAAAGCCTTCAACATCCAAACAGTGCCTTGAGAAAAAAATATTGATGCAAATCGCATGGCCACAATTGGATCCTAGTTTGACCCTTCCTCCGACCTAATTCATAACAAACACTCTATATGAGTGATAGTCTGACCAAAAATTCCAGATAATGATCATAGCTGGCAGGTATTTGATGGTGATGAACACATTGCCTTATTCATCCAATAGTCGGGAGAGTTTTCTGACCAACTCCAACCAAAGATTGTTGAGGCCTACAACGGACAAATCATTTAGCTAAGGTCAAAAAAGCTTCCGAAGGGACTTGTCACTCTCAAAAACCTATTCAATTGTGATGATGCAAGAAATGATAAAAGGAAGTTTGTAGTGGATAAAAGCGACTATGTAGACCTTCAGGTCAGAGATGGAAGAAAGCTCAAAGTTGGGAAGGACATTTCACATCATGATAAGGAGAGGCTCATTAGTTTCTGCAAGAAGTATCAAGGAGTAGTGACCTGGTCATATGATGACTTGAAGGGTTATGATCTCAACATCATTCAACATATAATAGAGTTGATGGAAGGTGAAAAACATGTTCACCAAAAATAAAGACTAGTGAATTTGAAGACCGAAGCTTTGATGGCACAAGAGCTGACAAAGCTAATTCAGTCTTAGATCGTCTTCTTGATCAAGCATAGCACATGGGTATCTAACCTGGTCCCAGTCTAGAAGAAGAAAAGAGATATCCACTTATGTGTTTACTTTCGAGACTTGAACAAAGCATCCCTAAAGGACCACTAACTACTTCCTTCTATGGAGTCAATCTTGCAAACAATGCATGGTCGGAAATGTTTTCTCTGTTGGATGGCTTCTCTAGTTACAATTAGATCTGGGTTAAAGAAGAGGACCAATACAAAACAACATTTACTACCAAGTGGGGAACATTTGCATATGCTAAAATGCTTTTCGGCCTTTCAAATGCGAGAGAAACTTTTCAACAAGCCATGGATATCACTTTTAGTGAATTGATTAACAAGATCATTCTAATCTATTTGGATGATCTGATTATTTTCTCCAAACTTAAGGATGATCAATTCGATCACCTTGAGATGGTTTTAAAAAATTCTAGGAGTTCGGGGTATCCCTAAACCTAAAAAATATGTCTTTAGAGTGTCGCAAGGCAAGCTATTAGGACATGTAGTGTCCAAAGAAGGAATTGTGATTGATCCTGAACGAGTGAAAGAAATCAAAGAACTTCCCCTATTGGTCAACAAAAAAGGAGTCCAATCTTTCCTAGGGAAGGTAAATTTTGTGAGCAAATTGATTTCGATTTTTGCAGGGATAATCAAACCAATCACCCTGATGCTAAAAAAAGATCAATTATTCAAATGGACTAAGAAGCTAGAGAAGCCTTCAAGAAGGTTAAGGATGTTATTTCTTCAGCTCTTGTGCTGATCAATCCAGACCTATCAAAGGACTTCATAATGTATGTATTTAGTAGCAAGTCAAGCATTGCTACTGTCTTAACTCAAAATGATGATGAAGGCAAGGGAGAACATCCCATAACATTTCACTCTCAGACCCTAAAGGAATATGAGATGAACTACAACTTCATCGAGAAGCAAGCCTTCACAATAGTCAAGGGACTCAAGAAGTTCTGACACCTAATATCTTGCAATAAGGTGATGTTTATGTTGCACATTCCAGTGTGTATGAATACATCATGCAAGGAGAAATCACTAAAAAAAGGGACAATTAGATCACTAAGATCCTTGAATAAAACATTGAGGTCAAGCCTACAAACACCGTATGAGAAAGAGGATTGTGCAAATATCTTGTGCACGACAAAGAAATAATAGCTGAGGAAGAGCAACCGGAGCTGGTTCTAATGAATGGGTCTGAGTCTGAAGGCTACTGGCTAATAGACAGGGTGAGATTCATGCACATGGTTAAATATCTATCATTCCTTCCTTCTCAAAAGATAATAAATTCTATCGACTACAAAACAATAGGTATACGCTCATTGAAGGGGTCCTTTTTAAAAGGAACTTCAATGGTGTTCTATTGCGGTGTGTCGCCATCAAGCAAGCAAAGAGAATTCTTGAAACCTTCCACAGCAGTCCCACGAGTGGGCACTTCTTGGCCAAGACCATCGCCATCAAAATCATGTGTGTTGGGTACTTCTGGCCTATGCTATTCAATGACTCATACTCCCTAGTAAAAGCCTACAAGGAATGTCAATTCTTTGCGGGAAGAAGAAATTTTTTTGTGATGCCTCTCAATCTGATAGTGGTTGATGAGCCTTTTGCACAATGGGGCCTTGATTTCATTAGGATGATCAATCCCTCCTCTAGTGCTGGACACAAATGGATTCTAACAGCCATAGACTACTTTACCAGGTAGACCGAAATGATTCCCTTGAAGAATGTGATAGAGGTAGAGATAGTAGACTTCCTCAAGGAACTAGTGATGAGATTTAGCTTGCCCAAAACCATCATCTCCAACAATGTCGAGGCTTTCCTACACTCTAAGGTATGTCAATTCGTACTCACACATGGCATATTCTTGAAAACATTGTCAAACTACTACCCACAGGGGAATGGCTTGGTTGAGTCAACTAACAAAAATCTAGTCCAACTCATTAAAAAAAAGGGTCAGAACACTACTGAGAATGGCATAAAAACCTTCGAGCAACATTGTGGGCAGACCACATAACTCCTAAGCAAGTCCTCAATACTTCGTCATACGAGCTATTGTATGGAAAAGAAGCACTATTTCCTATCTCCATGGAGATTCTGGCACTGCAATTGCTCAAATCTCTCGAGGTAGAACAAAACAGCACCATGGAGGTGTAGTTGGCTGAGTTGCTAGAAGTGCAAGAAAAAAGGGAAAAGGCCTTGATAGCCATGTCCAATTTCCAGTAGGTGGTTAAGAAATGGTTCGAAAAAAGAAAGCTTTGGACCAAGGTCTAAAGTGCGGAGACCTAGTGCTAAAATTCAATGAAAGGGCTACAAAGTCGAGCCAACATGGGAAGTTTGATAGCCTATGGGAAAGCCCTTTCAAATTAATTCAATGCAAACAACATAATGCATTTGAATTGGAAAACATGGAGCAAGAAGCATTGGGGATTCCTATTAATGAAATCCACATAAATTGTTCAATTAAGCTTCAAAATTATTCTACCGATGTAAATATGTGAGTAATGTAATTATTTTTCTCTTGTGTTTTTGGTCAACCGATCTTTCAATAATTTTCATCAACAGTGTGAGGAAGCAGAAAAAAATGAACCCATTATTGCAAAGAGCATAGAGAACTAAAGGAAACTCATGAATCGGAGGAAAATTTAAGTAACACCCATATGCAGAATTGAAGTGAACACATACATACAAAAAAAGAAAAAGAGAACCCACATTGCAGAACAACAGGAAAAAGGAGACATAATTTTTAACATAAGCTATATTTTCATTTTATTTATATATACTTTGATAAGTACATTGTCAAAATGGCTCAGAGGCCATTCTTTTAGAGTATATCTTTATATATGTTGTATCTTCCTTATATATAGCTACAGTAAAGCCTTTTTCCAAGTGTATATACAAAAAACATATTAACAAAAGGATGATTTCTTAAAGCATAAATTTTTTCTAGTCATGGACAGGGGAAATTGAGTCATCAACAACAGCATCTAGAATCACTTCATCAGTAGGGATGGCATCAAGACCAGTAGAAGCATCCACAAGAGCAATGGCAAGCGACAGAGGGAACACTAGGTTCCTAAAGTCAATGTACCAATTGATGTCGTAGAAAGACACCACATTATACAAGCAAAATAGGAAGTGGCATGCATGAGTGACCCTTTGACAATGTTCTTCTTGTGACTAGATGTGGAAGTCACTAAAAAATGGCACCCATGGTACTACTGCATCTTCTTCAATGTACTTTTGGAGGTCGCTCAAGTTGGCAAGCCTATACCAAACACAAAATTTGCCACCACCTCTCTGAGGCCACCCAAGTACTTCTTCGGAAATATATCAAGCACCAGGTAGAGAATTAATGGCTTGGGAACTTGGATTTCGAGCATGGATGCCACGAAGTGAGAACATACATTAGTATTAACTCTATACTTGTCTTCATATTTAATGCAAACCCTCCCCAGAACCCACTTCATTGCTATAATGGCCAGAGAATGCTTATTCTTGGTCATTCTTTTGAGATGCCTAGTTGAGATTTTTCCAAGGAAAGCCATCTAGGATTTCTTGCAGACTAACCTAATTAGAGTGTTCATGGTGCCTAGCTCTATGCAAACTACCTAAGTCTAAGCTCTATGAAAATTCTACACAACTGCTAACAATAAATTCTAAGCCAATTTCCTATTACCAATTCTGCCAAGATTGCTAAGTGTGATTTCACTATTTCCTAAGCACCTATTTATAGAAATAGCTAGGATATGCGTGGTAATTTACATACCATAAGCATGATGCTAATCGAGACCAACTTGAAAATTGTATCAGGGCTCGCTCAAATTTCCCACCCAATTGTGTCTACTAGGTAGGGTTTGTTGAATGCAAGATTAATAGGAGATAATTAATATGCATAAGTTTTTGGCAATCTTCGGTGGTAGTCTACACAGCTAAGCGCTAAGGTGTCACATTGCAAGCATTTTTTGAATTTCAAAGCAGAACTCATATCTTTTCAAGCACTTATTGCATATTTGGGCTTAATAATTTTGTTTGGGATATTAATTGCCATAGCATACAAATTCCTAAGCTACCTTCAAATTTTTAGCTCAATTTCCAAGAAAATCATGCCAAAGGACGTCATTACCAAAGTTCATTATGAATTCTTGTCATTTCAAAATGGAAAGTAATTCATTTTGCACGAGCAAATAACTGGTGGTACATGTTGAATTTAATGCTAAAAGATGAGCGTTGTTGGCCACCTCAAGAGGGAAATAACTAAGTATCGCATGCAAAAGGCTAAACATTATGAATGCTTTTCAAGAATGCTACCTAAAGCAAGATTTTTGAGCATAGACAGAGCCGAAGAAAATTGCAGAAGATTTGAGCTGAGCAAAAGTCTCCAGCAAAAGGAAAATGGCAGAAAGTTCTCAAACAAAGCCAAAAATAGAGGCACAAGTAGAGGCACAAGGAGAGGCAACACAAATCTTGTTTGATGCTATGCATGCAGTATCAACCATCTATGTCTTTGAAGATGTTTCTTACGCTTCGTCTGGTATACCAAAGAAACCAGAGTGGGTAAACACGAGGGCCCTAGACAAGCCCAAAAATTATAGGGACTAGAGCCTAATCAAGGAGGAATGGGATAATATTCACAATCCCATCCTCACAAATAACCCTATGTCTTTGAGGGAGGCGCCCTGCGAAAGGATGAAGATAAACAGTGACCTAGATTCTTTGGCACAAAAGCTATGGTTTAGTGGGTTCCCATAGTATATGGTCTTGTTTGTGCACTATTGCCTAGAACTAGTCAATGTGGCCATCGAACATTTCAACCCAAGCACTAACACCATTGAAGGCTAGGAGTTAAAGGTTAATATTTGCTCAGGAGCTATCTAGAATATGCTATGCATCACTGACCAAAGCTCCAAAGTAGAAAAGACAGAGCCATTCAATCCAAGAAAGTGGGAGGAAATATGGAGAACCAGACAAAAGGCTCTGGATTTTTATTACAAAGAAATCCAAAGGCCTAGGGAAGATTAGAAAATCCACCTAAGATTTAGGCATTGTACAATGCCTTCCCTACGAACATGTAGAAAACCTTCTCAATGATGGCATTTGTTTGTGGCTTGGACACCGACAAGTATGTGCAAGAGTTTCAGTTGGGTCTAGGGTTTCAATTCCATAGGCAACATTCCTTTTTCTGGTATCACTTTGCACAATTCCTCGTTGATGAGATGTTAAGGAAAATAAGGGACTACAAAATGCAACAGAGGTTCAGGTTTCCTTCCTTCCTTGCCCATATTTTTTTGCATCAGAACCCTAATTTCTTCAAGAAACATGTGAAGTTGGCTATTTTTGATGAATTGCACAAACTTACAAATTACAAAGTACAGGCATGCGCTATAACAGAGGTTAAGGGCACTGCAAAATCTATTAAAGGCGCTGCAATACTAATTAATAGTGCTGCAATACATATTAATGGCGCTGCAAAAAGTATTAAGAGCGCTGCAATACTTATCAAAGGCGCTGCAAAAAGTATTAAGGGCGCTGCAAAAAGTATTAAGGGCGCTGCAAAAAGTATTACGGGTGCTGCAATAAGTATTACGAGTGCTGCAAAACCTATCAGATGCGCTAAACTAGAGATGAAGTTTGGAAGACGTGTTTCCTGTGCTATTCTGCTATTTTTGCCTGTAACCTGTCAAAAAAAACAACTGCAAAAAGATATTAAAAAGGGGGCAAATGCCCCATGGTGGGCGCCAAAAATGTGGATGTCTTTATTTGTAATCTAATTGAAAACACAAACACAATTAACAGAACTTTAAACTAAAGAAATTGAAATAAAACTTGAATATGAAATAAAACTTCTTCAGAAACATTCTGTCTTTCTCTATCTACAGTGATTTCTTTTGAAGCTTATGGCTCTCAGATTGTGTAAGCTCAGCTTCTCCAAATGGCAACCTGTAGAATGAGTATGCAAAAAGGAAATTCTATTCTATCCTGTATGTTTAATGGAATGAAATTGCTGACGGATATGGACAGGGGCTGTGGATTATGCACAGGGGCTGTGAATGAAAAATGTCATGATTCTATGCTATGATTACTATGATTCTATGCTATGAAAATACTGTAAATGCTATGAATGCTATGAATGCTTACAATTTGACTATAATTTACTTGCTTAAAACTTATATATGATTTGGAGTTCTCGGCAGTCATATTTATAGATTTTTGCAGGCACAATCTCGGCTGGCAAGAATCTATGGCTGTGAGATTGTCTGGTAGGTTTGAATGGTGAAAGATGAAGAAGTTGAGAAGAAGATGGAAGAGGTTGAGAGGTTGGAGAGAAGGATGGATTCTTGTCTTCAACCCACGGGAACAAGCCTGCACAGAAACAGAGAAAATTAATTTTTCTGTTTGGGCAGTTTGTTTCACGGGTGTTGAAGATAAATCCCAAAATTAATTAAATAAATAAATTTATTTAATTTGATTTTATGAATTTTGATTTTTGATTTTTAAAAACTATAGAAGATTTTAATTAAATATTTTAGAATATTTAATCATGATGTGACTTTAGAAGAATATGAAATATTAGAAGAATTAATTAAATATTTTGGAATATTAATTATAAATGATATTTAGAAGAAAAGAAGAATATTTTAATCTTTATTTGAATAAAATATTCAAACTAAGATTATATGATAATTAATATAAATAAATCATAATGTTTATTTAATTAATTAAGAAATGAATACAAAAAGATGATTAAATAAACTTATTTATTTAATCGAAATGAAATAATGGATAATATAAATAAAATATTTAAATTTATTTATATATAGATGGAATTCGAAGATTTAATTAAATATTAAAAATATTTAATTAATTACCAGACAATGTGATGTGACCATTTTTAGGTGTATACATCGCCAATCCCAGGAAAGCCTCTAATCCTCTACATATCAGCAACAACAACAGCTCTTGGTGCTCTCGTATCTCAGCATGATGAAAATGAAATAGAGAGGGTTGTCTACTACATCAACTGAACCATGGTAGGGAATGAATTAAATTATTCCTTCATCGAAAAAGCTTGTCTAGTAGTGGTGTTTGCCTCATAGAAATTCATACACTACATGTCAACACACAAAATAAAACTCATTGCCAAGATCAACCCACTCAAGTACTTGCTTTCCAAAGAAATGCTCATAGGAAGGGTGGCCAAGTGGGTCATGATCCTATCAGAATATGACATTGAGTACGTGGAATGTAAGCCATCAAAGGACAAGCTATTGCAGACCAACTGGAAAAAGCGCCAATGTACTCAGAGAATCCGCTAATTTTAGAATTCCCTAATGAATCCATCTTCAACTTGAACATATCAGACCACTGGAAGTTGTAGTTTGATGGATCCTACATGTAGCATGGATCGGGAGCCGAGGTCTTTTTCATCACCCCACAGGGAGACTGCATACCAAGATCCTACAAGTTGGCATTTCCCTGCACAAACAATATCACAAAATATGAGGCTCTAACCATAGGACTTAGAATAGCAATGCAGTGGCATATCATGGCTCTCAAGGTATATGGAGATTCATAGCTAATAATCAATCAAGTGAATGATGAGTATCAGACTAAATATGACAAGCTAACTCCATACAAGAAATTTTTGGAAAGCCTTAAGGAGTCCTTCATTGAGATCACATTTGAGTACATACCTAGAGAAAACAAAAGAGCGGCATATGCCATGGCAATAATTGGATCCCTATTAGATATCCCTCGCAATGTCCTAGAGCATGAATTCCTGGTAAACCAGATTCTCGTGCTTGCATTTGAGGTACCAGAGTCAAAATTTGAGTGCAAAATCATTGGTCCTAGTGATCCTTGGTACCATGACATATACACTTATCTAAGAATAGGAGTCCTCCCAGCTGACATAACCTCAAACCTTAAGAAATCCTTTGTCAAGAAAGCATCTTGGTTTTTCATCCTAGGAGAAACCTTTTACTATAGGAGCATAGAATGAACCTTGTTACATTTCATAAACATTGAAGAAGCCTTGACTACTTTAAGTGAGGTACATAACAGTATTTGTGGTTCACACTAGAGCGGAATGACCTTGGCCAAGAAATTGCTGAGGACGGGGTACTATTGGCCTACTATGGAAAGAGAAGCACATGACTATGTCAAAAGGTGTCTACAATGTCAGCAGCATGGGGACCTCATCCATTCTCTAGCTCAAGAGCTCCATCTAATTGTCACACCATGGCACTTTTCAGAGTGGGGGCTCAATCTCATTGGAAAAATCACCCCCACCTCATCCAGTGGTCACAAGTTTATCATTACCACCACTGAATATTTCACCAAATGGGTGGAAGCCATACCCATGACATACATCACTAGAAAGAAGATATCTAAGTTCATCCTAAACTATTTAATATGCCACTATGGTGTCCCACAAGCCATTATCTCAGATAATGGGAAACCCTTCAAGAATCAGGATGTTCATGACCTATGTGAAAAATTCAAAATCCAACATCGCTTTTCCACTCCATATTATCCCCAAGGAAATGGCCAAGCCAAAAACACCAATAAAACCATTCTAAAAATCCTCAAAAAGATAGTCAATGACGCAGGTTGTGACTGGAATCTATAGCTAAATCCTACCCTCTAGGCCTATTGAACCAGCATTCACACACCCACAAGTGCCACCCCCCTTTCCCTGGTCTATGGATTAGAAGCCATATTACCCATCGAGATCGAGCTCCCATCACTAAGAATATCATTGTACAACCTCATCACGAATGAGGAATACTGAGTATCAAGATTCAATGAGCTGGAGCTTCTATATGAGTGGTATATGGAGGCCTTAAATCATTTACAAGTCTATCAAAACCATCTCAAGAGGAGTTATAACAAGAAAATCAGGAGTCAGACATTCCAAGTTGGAGAATTTGTGCTAAAAGAGAATCAAAAGAACGTCCCAAATCCAAACAGAAAAGGAAAATTTGAACCCAACTAGTTCAGACCATTTGTTATCATAACAAGCTACAAGTCAGGGGAATATCAGTTATCAACACCCGAAGGCGAGCCTCTACAGGAGCCCATCAACAACTCCCATCTCAAAAAGTTTTATGCCTAAATCTTTCAAGGTATAAAACCAAAAATACAAAATAAATAAAAAATGTCTTGAAAAAATGGTCACCTTGGTGAAAACCTAGAAAACAGGCATCTCGATGACAACAAAAAAATCAAAAAAGAAAAAATCCAAAAAAATCAGAAAAAAGGATCAAAAATAGTAAAGAGAAAAATCGTCCTCTAGTGAAAACCACTTCGGTGGCACTCTGGGCAAGTACCTTGGTGAAAACTTGGCAAACAGGCGCCTTGTGTAAATAAGCACTTTCCATCCACCAGGATCTTCATGGCTCGTTCTGCACAATTCCATCATTCATCACATTCCATATCTCCATCCATCACCCATTCACATCCGCATCATAGCTTGGTCCTGTGTTCATGTCACAATCCCTCCTAAGTACTACTCGGCCCACCCTCAAGGTCAAATCGTCCTGCCTTTATCAGAGTAGTCTATTGCATCACACTAGGGGCATGTTCTCATCGGATTGGATTCATGTATGTTCTTGAAATCCCAAAATCAAAAAATCCAAAAACATTAGAAAATCAGAAAATCCAAAAAACATCATAAAATCAAAAAACATTCAAAACATATCAAAATCCAAAAATAGGTCAAAAATTAAATTAGAAAGGTCAAAAAATAGAGTCATCTTGTCTAAATATGTCATCTCTAATCTTTGAATGTAGGCAAGGTTGATCTTTGATCATCCCCTAAGACACTTAGGTTAGTCCTTTAGGAGTCCATCATAATAAACTAGCAATCCATCTGTTCATATCTCATCAATAATCAAGTCTATGTTAGTCAAACTACATGGTCTTTGTGTGTATAATGTAGGCAAGGCTAATCTATTGATCAACCCCTGAGGCCCCTAGGATAGGTCATTAGGTTACTTTTTTGGTCAAAATCTCAGAAAACCCCAAAACATTTGAAAATTCAAAAAATCAAAACATTTGCAAAATCTTGAAAATACCAAAAAATAGCCTCAAAACAGTTCAAAAAAATTCAAAAACATTAAAAAAACACAAAAAAATCCATCTGTCTCACCTCGCTTTCACTCGAAATAAGCATCACTCATAATAAATCAATCGTCATCCTCCACCTTTGGTGAAACAATCAGAAACAAGGCTAGCAGGTTAAAAGTGAAAACTAAAGTGTCAAGAGTCTCAAGTCTAGGATAGTATGTAAACAAGTTGGTCAACTCTTTGTGACAATAGCCTATCATCCAATCAGTCCCAAATCAATCATCTGATATCATCATGTCCTAGGATGTATCCTTCCTACAATGGACATCAACATCAAGCAACCGTAGTTTAATCTTGGCTAGCGGTATTGAAGAACATTAGCTTGTTTGTGTGCTTTATCTTTGTCTTTTGACTTATCTTTTTGTGCTCATTTCAATGACCTCTCGATGATGTCCCAAACAAAGGGATTTAGAGAGAAATAAATGGGGAAAAGATCATTATCTTTTTATCTGTTGTGCTTGTGGGATATTCTTGTAATATAACCTTGGTCATGTGTACTTTGTTTAGGTGTAGGGAGGATGTTTTAGGTGTCTTGTTGACCACATAGGAAGGCTTTTCTTCCTATGTTTTGGTCTGAGATGTCTTAAATATCTGAACTACATTTTAAATAAGGTTTCGTACACCAAGTGTGAACATGAGTACTCTTATCTGATTGTCGAGTCAAATTCTATCATACTAGGTGCAATGCCATCCTGGTTCCTTATACCTTGATGCATCATACTACATGTGTAATCAAACATAGGGTAATTATCCCTTTTAAAATCCCAAATCCTCGGTAAGAAAATCATCATCATCATCACCACCATCATCTCCTATCTTGTTGGATCCTCTTCTTTCTGCCATTTTCTTTCTGTGCTAACATGGTACCATGACAATTAATCACAAATAATCATATATGCATCCATCCTGCATCCAAAAACCATCAACATACTACATATTGCATATCATATCATATAGGAAATATTAAATCATATCACATGCATTAAATTTCCATCATTTGCATAATATAGATTGGTTATTCTAAGCATTTCATCATTTACACATTTGCATTCATTTGCATCATCATATTCCTAAATCATATAAAACATCATTTTCATTCATCATAACATATCATAAACTCGTCATAATATCCATAGAACATATATAAGCATCATTCATTTGCATAAGATCATCATGACATAAGCATCGTATAAATGCATCACCATATAATGCATGAGAAAAGATAATGAAAAAGAGAAAAAGATTGCAATTCGTCATCATCCATTAGGGGCATAATATAGATCTGTTAGTCAAAAAAATCATTGCATTCTGCATCATCACAAAAAATATATCGAAAAAGAAAGCATCTCATCACATAGAACATAATGTACATCATAACATTGCATAACATCATTGCATCACATTGCATAACATATAGAAAGTAAAGCCATCCATAATGCATAAATAGAATAAAACACATCACATCGAATCAATGTCATCTCATATCATATATATCATCATTAAAATGTACACTGTCATGGTACAATATCAAATCAAAATATACATTTGTATGTCAATAAAGCACAATCACGCACTAGGCTATCAAAAATGAGCCTGTGAAGCATAAAAGAATGAAATAATATGTCTTTAATCAAAACTGGGGCTAACCCTATTGGTTGCTCCCCTCGCCACCTGCTCTCTCCTCGTGGTCCTTTGCGGGTCTATGGCTTGTCCTCTATGAAAAGTTTGGGACTTGGGCTGGTCTTGATACAGCCTGATAATAATGCATCCTGTAGTAATCGACCTCCTGGATGGCCTCCGTGTATGATCAAATTGATACCATGCTCCAGGAGGAGGATGCATACATGCTCTCTAACTACTGTCATCTACCCATCTCTATTGTTACCTATAGCTCCACAGCCTATCTTTGCTAGACCACCTAGTCCCACTCTACCCATAATTGATCCATCTTAGTTGTAAGTACCTATATCTATGCCTGTAGCTGGAGAATCTGACCATCCCTAGGGTTTGGCTGAAGGAGTGGCTGATCATGGTTCCCATCTCTAGGTGGTGTCAGAATCCTATTCTGGTGCCTGTGATCCTGATCCTGAAATCCCTAGTCCTTGTCCTGATTGACATGATCCTGATCATCCTATCGGGGTGGCCCATCTGCCTGCTCTCTGTCTCGGGGAGGTGGTCTATGGTCTAGCTATGGACCCTTGCCTCCCCTGCCTCCATCCTTGCTACTGCCCCCTTGGCATCCTTATTTTTTCCTTCCTGCTCGACCCCTAGGCCTCCGTCATGCCACTGCTATGCCCGATAATGTCAATTTCAAAGGAACTCAAAACCAATCCTTGTAACTCTATGTCGTGCCCGCATCAGCTAGACCCTATGCATATGGCCATGGCTTGGCCACCAGCTGCATGAAACTCTACATCACCTCAGCTGCAAGAATATATTGGCCCCATGAGGTCTGACTCGTCGTACATGAAAATATCCCAACATATTGGTCATTGGGCCTGTCCTAGGGCTCCCCAAACTATCTTTGTACTCTGTCTAGTAGATATCTCTCTATCATGGTGTGCTCTTGCCCCTGCATAAGCTGGTCCTAGCAGGTGAAGAAAATTTCTTGATCATCATCATACCATGCTGACCATCCAAGGTATGGCTACCAGGTGAATTCCTGCATATCATTTATCACCCTCCTCCAATGAGGGATCTTGTGCTCACCAGTGTGTGAAAAAGAAACTTCGCCTCTTTATCGCCACACCACTAGATCATCTGGCTCCATAGCTATGGGAACAACTCTCACAAGATGCAACATTAAGATATGCTCCCATGCCCAGATGTGTAGGAGAGTAACGTCAGCCCTGATGGATTTGTCATCTAGATACGCTACCTGATGCAGGTCTTTCTAAAGAGAGGCCAATAGCACCGGCCCCCAAGAGAAGCAAGTCCTAAACCTGGTCATCCTCTCCCAAGCAAGCCCCCATCTAACACTAAAATATTGGCCTTGCCGATCTGGTGCCACAAGTCCTGAGATAATGGCTGCTACTACTAATGTGAATGGTGAAATAGTGAGCCTGTTGTTATGCCCTGCATAACCACCCCATTTTATTTGGAACAAAATGGGTCCCCCTTTTTGTTTTCTTTTTGTCTTCTTTGGTTATTTGCTTTTCTCTTGGGGGTTCTTCTATTTTTTGTTTTGTTTGCCTTCTGGTTTTGTTAAATTTTGGTTCAGTCTCAGCTTGAGTTAGTTTCCTTCTTGCTAAGAATTCAATGGAATAATCATAAGCAACAAAATATTTTATTATAATATATTTTATATGCTCTGGGGACTAATGGAGTCATTTATTTTGTAGGATTGGATCGTGCATGTAATAGTTTTCCTTAGGGAGCTCAGTTGGAGGGCATCTCCCAATCAAGTTGGTCATAAATTGTTCTAAGGAGAAAGTTGGCAAGACTTTGCAGTTGTCTCGCCGACTAGCTCTGTGTTCTATTCATTTTGGGTTCACAGGTCGCCCAAACATCCTGCTCGCTGTGACTCTTTTTGACATCTTGCCGACTGGAGGAGCCCTCACCGTAAGCTCTTGCCGCTCGACAAAAGGTCTCACCGAAGAGGCAAGGTCTCGGCGACAAGGGCGACATCAGTGTAGTAGTTTGGGCTCCCCATAAGGTCTCACGAAGGAGGAAATGTCTCACTGATTGGCGATAGAAAGAGGTCCCGCTAAAGGTCTGAGCCCAAATATAATTTTTCCTTCGGCAGGAGGTCTGGCCAAAATGAAAAAGTCTTACCGAAGGGTTGGGTTTCGATATGACATGAAGAGATCAGAGAGAGGTCTCACCGATGTGGGATTGTCTCGCCAACAAAGAAGATATCACCATAAGTCTTGCCGACAAAGGTTCCCCAAAGGTTTTCGGGGAAGATTTAGGACTCTCGCTGGGAGGTCTCGGTGACTAAGAAGTGTCACACTGACAAGGTATCCCCTCAGGGAGAAGAAAGATGTGCGCCAGGAGGTCTGGCCAAAGTTTGAGGGTCTCGCCGACATGAAATTTGAGTTTGGTGAGAAGGATTTGTTTCGAGGAGATGTCTCCCCGACAGTTGGGGGTTTCGCTGAAGGATTCCCCTTTTGGTATAGTGTCTTGTCGAAGAGCTAAGGTCACGCCAAAGCAAAAGGAGCTCGAGAAGAACAAGAGGAACTCGGGGAGACTCTGAACAAATGGAACAAGTTCGGTAAGATTTCTTGCCGACCCGATGATGTCTCAGCGACGGGAGAAGGCTATAAAGGGGAGCTCGCTGGGAAAGGTTAATTCTTAGGTGGGAGGTCTCCCCAACCATGTGATGTCCTGCCAATAGAAAGGGGACCCCACCGAAATGAAATGGAGCTCGACAAAGGATCATGCCTTCACCAAAAGGTCTTGGCAAAGAAAGAAAGTCACACTGAAAGGAAAGGGGGACTCGGGCTTGAAGAAGTAAGGATGGATTCAAGGAGATGTCTCCCTGAGTGTGATGGTTTCGCCGAGATAGAGGGGGATTCAATGAAAGGTCTCAAAGAAATGTAGGAGTCTCGGCAACAAGGCGTGAACTCGGGATAATATCTCTCCGACATGAAGAGGTCTCCCCGACCTAGATGTACTCGTGGAGAGAATAAAGACATCGCCATGACATCCTGCAGACCCAGTAGGGTCTGGCCGATACAAAATGAGCTCGGGGTGAAAGGTCTGGCCTCACTATGATATCCCACCAACTAGTAGATGTCTTGCCGATAGGTTTTGTGAGATTGATATGACTTCTCCGGCTCGCCAAAATGTCTTGCTGACTGGCTAATGTCATGTCGATGGTTGATAAAAATGATAATCACATTGGGGAGACACAATGAGTGTCTCATCGACATGCGATTCAATACAAACCACTTTTGAACACCAAGGAATCCTATGTGGCCTTTGTTCCTCCAATCAGAAGAAGATGACCTATTGACCGATTGACCATCCCTGTGTAAGAAGACCAACAGAGTGCAAGCAAGATGGATCCATTCTGAGATTAGGGAGGTGATGGATTGGCTCAGGTAAAATATTCAAATCTACAAGGAGGCTCGATGATGTTCTAGAAGATGGTCAACCTGCAACAGAAGTCTGGGACATAAAGGAAGCTGGAGGAAGGAAGGATTTGTGACTCACAGGGACAGTTGTAGTGACCATCAGCAGAGATTGATCAATATTATTGGTCAAGTGCCCTGGAGCATTCAAGGTGACCCTAACAGAGTTTAAGGTGGACACGAGGACAAAGAGTAAATGCTACAACTGCAAAAAGATCTAAAGGCTTCTCCTGAGGTCAAGCCATCACTGACCCGGATAGCGGGGCTGCACATTGAATGCAACATTAACTCTTCTCAGAAAGATCTAAGAGCCGACTCTCCTAGAATCAAATATTTTGTAAACCCTAATGCAGGGGGACAATGCATTCTTTTGGTACATTATGTATATAAGGCATTTTGGCCTCTTTGTAAAAAGGTTAGAACTTTTAAGAGATAGTTAGAGGTAGAGAGAACCAAGGGAGAAAATAGAAGATACGGTGTTAGAATAAATAGTCAGAAGAAAATCTAGGAGTTAGTCGGTTAACAGCAGGAGATAGAGTTGCATCTTGATTCTTAGTAATGAGAGATTCTTTTGTCTTCTTGTCTAACAATAAAATTTAGTATTGGCTGTAATGTATTTTCCAAGTTCTCTTAATGTAGTTGGAAACAATCTGGAATTGCAGATTCTTTGTACACTGATGATTGTGCTAGCCTTGTAAATTTTTCTTATCTGTTTCACTAACAGTAGAAGCAATTAGAGTTTAATCTACTTCATATTGTGTTCCTGAATGATATTTGTCTTAAGTTGATCATTTGATTTGTGAAATATTTCAAGGATTGAAGTCTTATTTTATGTTTTGTTTAAATGGTAACTGAAAATCTGTTATTCGAATTAGCACTGTGAATGAAAGAGGTTGTGTGTCAATCACAAGTTTACTTTGTTCTATAGTTTTAGTTAGCAAACTCTTTGAAAGGTAGTAAGTCTGGTTAAGTTAGAAGAATCATCATTCTTTTCTATTACGAAGCTCTGACCAATCTTTTGTTGTTTCTTTAAAAAACCCCAGTTAAATTAGGTTTTATTTCATGCTTGATCTCAGAACAATCCAGAAGCTCAACACCAGTAGGCCCCTTGAATATTACTGTCATATTGGCCAACTGAGCAACATTAGCACAGTTGAGAACCAACTACATAGACCTTGGGAGCTAAGATATCCATGTGATCATCTTTCTCTTTCAGGAGAAACAAAGTAGCAATATTCTGTTTGCATGTTGCTGTGCCAAAAGGACCGTCAATGAAAACTGGTGCTAGAGGAAGGGCCTAGAAGGGAAAACTGGATAAAGCTCGGTCTTTCTCATTAGAGAAGCCCCATAGAGTTCTTCTATCAGCTGAAGATCCATCACCGTTGATAGAACTCAAGACCCCAACAAGACACAAAGTTCACAAAACTGGGACCACCATCATACCACCCTTATCAATTCCACTCACTCCACCAGGCTTTTCACCAATACCCCAGTGGATGCCTATCAATCCACCATCACGTTCATCCCAATTGTCATCACAGCTGGTTCAACCCATACAACAGCTGGCTCAACCACCACCCCCACCAATGGCGTTCTTTCAAAATAATCCCTCTCCATTGGGGACTATCCCTGGAGGTTTTCAGGATATGCCCAAGAACCCTGAGAAATTCTGCCCTAAGCATATTCATGGTGAGTCAAGGAGTGCTGAAGAGCACATACAAGCTTTCAAGGATGATTGTACTAGAGCTTAGATAGCTCACCATGATGTAGTCTGTAGGTTATTTCCTTACTCCTTAGGGGACATGGCATACAATTGGTACCTTAATTTTCCTCAAGGCTCCATTCTGACTTGGACACATTTGGAAAATTCCTTCATTAATCAGTTTAGGGTTTATGTGGATCCAGCTCTTTTATATCACCAATTTCCCACCATCAGGAAAGAGCCATGTGAATCCTTGCCCTTGTTCAATACCAGATTCTAGTGAATGTATAGGAGATTGCAAGATCCCTATCTAGTCACTGAGAATAGTGCCATCCAAGCTTACTTTAGAGTTATAGACCCCTTGCTTGGCTTGTTCTTGCTAAGGACTTATCAACTAGCTAATATTGATTCTCTATCGAAAGTCTATCATCTAGCTATCAAGCTGCAACAACAAATCAGTTCTCAACAAGGAGGCCTAGGAGGAGGTTTCCCTTCAATAGGATATTAGATGCATAGCCCAACTCCTCTATTCAATATTGTCCCAGGAATGTCTCCTTCCCACTATGGACCTATATCTGAATTGCAAACTCAACCTCCTGTTCCATTCTTTGCTACTAGAACTCCTGATCTCTTTCAACAATCACAGCTTCCTCAAAGTTCCAGTGGTCATCAGAACCAAATTGGAACACCAAATCATGGTGGTCAGCTACCTATTGCTAAGAATGTGGAAATTGAGAAGACAATCCAGCTTACAAATGAGGTAGAAACCTTGAAGAAAACGTTGTCCCAAGTCACCAATGACATGGCTCAGCTTTGATTGAACCCCTCCCAAAACAATCAAGGTAGCTATCAGAATCATAACAATTACAACCAAAGGGGTTATCAAGGCCAAAAATCCTCTAATCAAGGGTACCAAAACCAAAATAGAGGGTAAAACCAAAGGAAAAATAACAACAGACAATGGAATACAGGGCCCAATAATGAGGGAGTTTCTCATGACTATCAAGCAAATGAGGAAAGAACACATACTGCAAATGTGGCTGACCTCAACTTCATGACCAATTGGTGTAGGTTGCATGACACTACAACCCATTCTGAGGTAAACTTCCCTCAAATGGAGAAAGTTGTCAAGATAGCACACGAAGATGCCCACACATTCCAGGGGAATTCAAACAAAGGAGGTGACTCACTAGATACTGCAATGGCTTATGATCTATTTGAAGAAGAGCCCTCATTCCCAATGCAAAGTGAGAATGAATTAGAGGAAGACACATATGATGCCTAAGCCTTTCAGTCAAAAGGAGGACACTTCCTGAGAAATAAAAGTAAGGGGCCATTCACTACATCAACACCCCCTAATCACATGGTGCCTCCAAATCAAGGTGCTGATAATAATCCTCCTCCACCAAAAGGCCCACGTGACTTCCATAATAAGGGTAATTCCTCTACCATTTTCAAAAGTAATTCAAGTTATAATATAGAATTTGATGTTGTTTCTAAGATGCAGAGACACAAAACTTCTTTGTCATTCTTTGACATCTTAAAGTGGTGCC
Source organism: Sequoia sempervirens (assembly GCA_007258455.2). NCBI lineage: Eukaryota > Viridiplantae > Streptophyta > Pinopsida > Cupressales > Cupressaceae > Sequoia > Sequoia sempervirens. The sequence goes on from VDFB02353493.1 coordinate 35,515,797, forward strand.
CTTCTCAAAGGGAAGTAGTGCTGAAAGCTTTAGAGCTAGCTGATAAATCAAAAGGAAAAAGCAAGGTTGCACCTGTTGCAGACATGAATGTAGCCTTGCATAGAAATAAGGTAGGTACCCACCATTTCTCCTGAGTTTAAGAATTTGTGGGAAGAATCTACATAACTGTTTGTTGGATTCAAGGGCTTCAGGCAATGTCATGCCATATTCTATATGTAAGAAATTTGGGTTGGACCCTGTCCAAACTAACAAGAAGGTCATCCAACTTGACAAAACATAAGTTAACGTAGTTGGGGAGTTGAAAAACGTACATGTCCAAGTAGGATTAGACCCTAGGATTCAAACCAATATAGATGTCCAAGTGGCAAACATCCCAAAGACTTATGGTATGTTACTAAGCAGAGATTTGATGAAAATTCTAGGGGGATATCTTTTGCTTGAATTTTCACATATGTGGCTACCATGGAGAGGGGTCTCAACTCAGATTAGGATTGAAAGTGAGCCCCGCCTCAAGCATATCATCTTGAAATATGATTGCCCCAATGAGGTAGCCTACTTTGAAACTGGGATAGGTGTTTATAAAAGAGAAGAATCTTTAACCTTTTCTGTTCTTGATCCTAAAGAACTGCCCATACAAAAGCTCCCTAATCTTATGATTGATGAAAATCAGTAGGCATTAGTCAGAAAACTGCAACAAGATCAGCTGGTCTTGGGAGAAGGTGTAGATTTGCAAAGTCTCTTGCTCCCTAATTGGTGCAGGGTACACTACCAAAGTCATTCTGAATTGACTTGTCCACCTTGCATTAACATTTTAAATCATGTTTCCCAAGCTGAGGAAGCTAGCACAAGTCGCCTTGAGACCATTGCAGACCACTTCTTATTTGAAGCTAAAGAAGCAACAATGCTAACCAGGGGTAGGATACTTCCAAAAGAGAATCCTTCCCAAATTGAACTGGCCTCAGTCACATGTCTTAACCAACATACTCATGCGGAACAACCCCAAGGCTTGCTTGACATTCCTACACTCACAAGTATGCTGGAACCTGAGAAGTTAACCAAAAGCACAAGGGACTGTCTAAAGGATAGCCATATGTAAGATGATATAACTAAGAAAGGATTAAAAATTACACCTAAGGAACGTGTTCAACACCTCCCCTTCACATTTGATGCAAAAGATCAAACAACCCTACCTATGGCTCATTCGACCCAAACACCCACAATAACTCCTGAAGGACCAACTCCAGCTCATGATCAGATGTGGACCCTCACATTTGATGGATCCAAATCTAAGACAGGTTGTGGTGTTGGGATTGAACTAACCGGCCCAAAAGGGAAAACCTTCTTTGCTTCTTACAGGCTACAATTTGGATGCACTAACAATGTAGTAGAATATGAAGCTTTGGCACGGGGACTAATGATTGCACATAAGAAGAAGGTCACAGCCTTGACGGTCAAGGGAGATTCATAAATTGTTATCAAGTAGGTACCTAGCTAGTACACCTGTCACAATAAAAGGCTGGTAGCATATAGAAATAGGGTATGGAATCTAATCAAAGACTTTGATGCCTTTGGGATTAGCTTAATCCCTAAAGAAGAAAATCAAATAGCTGATTCATTAGTTGTTGTTGCTGTAACGCAGAATAAAAGCTTTGCACAATAGACAACAAAGAAGATTGATTAGAAGCACACATGCAATGCAATACTAAAATCTAAAATGCAAATTCATTTGTTAAGCAACAAAGAACATGGGAAAGTAAAAACATAATTAAAACTAGAACAATCTCACCAATTTTCAAACGTATTTCCATGATTCATCTCGATTGCCCTTCTCCATTTTGCTTGTGTAGTATAATTGCCCTCAAATTTTCAAGTTTGTGCAAGTATAGCCTAAGATAGTGATTAGCAAAATATCAAAGATTCAAGACAAAGTGCTCTCCAAAGTTACAAAATTCGCGAGAGAGATTGGAATGAAGAATGACAAATCAATTTATAGAAAATTGATTATTCGAATGACAGGCCAAGATCAAAGATCAACGGACGGTTGAGATTGACTGATTAGACATGCATTATGTTAACTGACAGTGATGACATGAGTGATTCGAATTAGAAATAGAATTAAAGATTAAATAAATGATTTAATCTTCAGTTCGGCATTCAAAAATATAAGAAATATCTTTGCATGACAAAGATAAAGATTGATTAAAGAACTCCCTGTTCGAACGACATAACATTTAATTAATTAAATAATAATATTTAATTAATATGCATGTGCACGCAAATGAGTTAGAACTGGACGATTGACATTTGACGAAGAGATTACTCAAGACGCCACTCAAACATCAAATGAATAGTTAACTGAACGATTAAAATAGATGTCGAGTTGAGTAAAAGTGAATACTTAGATAACTCATAATTATCTAAAATATAGAAGAATGTGTTAAAATAGAATTAATGAATTAAATAATTCATTTAATTCAAAACTCAATATTCAAAGAATAATTAAATAAATAATATTTATTTAATTAAATGATGAAGGATTTAAATGAATAATTAGATAAAGAATTTATTTAATTATAGTTGAAATATGATAAAGAATAAATTAAATAAGAATTTATTTAATTTGACACGAAGGATAATGTTAACTAGTAACATAATTAAATAAAAAGCGTTTATTTAATTAATCAGATAGAATAAAGAAAAGTGTGAATTAATTAAATAATTAAGATTATTTAATTAATAGAAGAAATAAAAGAAGATGAATTAATTAAATAATTAAGATTATTTAATCAATAGAAGAATTAATGTTAAGATGAATAATTAAATAATTGACATTATTTAATCATGACCGTAAAGAATACGAATTAATGAAGAATATGGAAGTTGCAGGCCTAAACCAGATTTCGGTGTCTACAGCTGCAAGTACCCTGGAACCTATGCAAGGCTCCAAGCTCAAGAAATTCTCAGTGGAACTAATTTTCACCCCTACAGTTCCTGACAACATCACGAACTTTCAAGTCTTTGATGTTGATTGACATATTCTAGATTTATTGGCAAGCTCAGATGTTTTTGATGGGAAAATTATTGATGAGTTCAACAGAGATCAAGGGGATTGGAGCCCTGAGGAATGTGATACAGAAGGAGTTCTTAACTTAAAGAATAATAACATCCCCAAGGGAATGATGGCCTTGGAGAGGATTTTTGACTCAGATCCAAGGGCTCAAGAGAAAATATTAGCTGAAGATAAAGGAGGTGAATACAAAATAGTTAACTTAGTTGATTTTGGTCCTGAAAGTAATGTCTACATAGGGAAAGCCTGCCCTGAAGCAATCAGAAAAGACATATTGGCAGCAATTAAGAAAGATATTTCTCCAATTGCTTGGGGATATGAAGACTTAAAGACATTTGATGCCTCTGTTATGACACACTATTCCCTTGAAGCCCAAAGCTAAACCCTTCCAATAGAAGCAATGCCCTATCAATGCCCTGATTGAACCATTGATCTATAAAGAAGTTCAGAAATTACTCTCGGCAAGGATAATTTTCTCGGTACACCATTCAACCTGGGTGGCTAACTTAGTCCCAGTTCGTAAGAAAAACGGGGAGATCAAGTTGTGTGTCGACTTTAGAAATTTGAATAGAGCCTCAGAAAAGGATAATTACCCACTCCCTTCTCTAGATGAAGTTCTGCAGACTATCAACAGATCTCAAATGATATCATTCCTGGACGGTTACTCTGGATATAATCAAGTAATGGTCGACTGTGAAGACAAAATGAAGACCGCCTTCATTACAAAGTGGGGAACATTCGCGTATAGGAGGATGTAGTTCAGTCTGATAAATGCAGGGGCAACTTTCCAATGCACCATGGACATAGCTTTCAAGGATATAATTGGTAAGTGCATTATCGTCTACATGGATGACCTGACAGTGTTCTCCAAGGACCGACTGAACCATGCTGCTGATTTAGCAAAAGTTTTTCAGAGGTGTATCCAGTATGGAGTCTCACTGAATCCCAACAAGTGCATGTTCAGAGTTTCTGAAGGAAGGCTCCTGGGACATGTAATTTCTAAAAGAGGGATTTCAATCAACCCAGATTGAGTCGAATCCATCTTGAAAATAACCCGGCCTGGAAGCAAGAAAGAAATGAGGTCTTTCTTTGGGAAGATAAATTTCGTGAGAAAAATTATCACAGGCTTTGCAGAGATCGTGAAACCACTAAATGAGATGATCAGGAAAGACGCCAAGATAGAATGGATTGAAGAAGCAAAGGTCGCATTTTCACAAGTCAAGCGATCCATTTCAAAAGCACCTGTGCTCACCAACCCTAACTATCTGAGACCGTTTTACATCTACTCTTTTGCCTCTGATCATTCCTACGCAGCTGTACTAACCCAACGAAAAGAAGAGGCAGAGGAGAAGCTGATTACATTCATGAGCTCTCCATTCAAAAATGTGGAAATCAAATACCTGCCTCTCGACAAGAAAGTTTTCATGTTGGTTTAGGCTGTTAAGAAGTTCTGGAATTACATCCTCCAAAGCCAAGTCGTTGTTGTAGTTCTTGATGCAGCTGTGAAGTCCCTACTCATGTAGAGTGAGCTGGGAGAAAGGTGAGGAAAATGGATGGCCATCATGCAAGAATTCGATCTAGAGATACACCCTATGAAATTAGTCAGGGGTACAGGTTTGTCCAAGTCCATGGCGAACGCTGGCGATAACATCATCTGCCAGCAATACACGACCCAGTCTTTCTCTAATGACCCTTGGTATGTTGATACCATTTGCTTCATGCTCAACAATCGATGTCCAGAAGGAATGAATGCCACTCAAAGGAGAGCCCTAAAACTGAAGGGTTATCATTACATGCTCAAAGGAGGGTTGTTGTATAGGAGGAATTTTGAAGGAGTATACCTAAGATGCCTTGATCATCAAGAGGCTAAACATGTGATTTCTGAGTTTCATGGGAAACATGGCATAGGTCATGGGTCTACAGATTCTTTGGCACATTAGATCCTCCGATCTGCTTATTACTGGCCCTGTGTATTCAAAGATTCCCATCAACATGTGAGGGCATGTCACGTCTGTTAGATTTTTGCACCAAGGGAATGCCATTTAGCCATGCCTTTGCAGCCTGTCTATGAGGTAAGGCCATTTGCCCAGTGGGCACTGGATTTTATTGGGGTGATTAACCCAAATTCTTTTGCAGGACACAAGTTTATCTTGACTGCTACTGACTACTGCACAAGATGGATAGAGGTTATACCCTACAAGAACAGCACCACAAAGGTAGTGATCAAGTTGCTCACCGAGTTCATCACTACAAGGTTTTTGGTACCCTTCACTCTGGTATGTGAGAATGGCTCTGCCTTTTCTTCTGTTGAGTTTTTTTCCTGGGCATATGATCACAAAATCATTTTGAAATATTCTTCAAATTATTACCCACAAGGCAATGGAGTTGCAGAGTCAACCAATAAGAATCTCTTAGGGGTAATTAAGAAATTGTTAGAGCATAACCCTAGAGACTGGCATACCCAGCTGAGATTCACATTATAGGTAGATAGGACTAGGATTAAGGCTGCTTTAAACACCTCACCATTCAAGCTGGTATATGGCCAAGAGCCTATCTTTCCTATCCATCTGCAAATACCTATCCTTGAGTTCATGCAGAAATTCTACTCTAGTGACAATAGGATAGAAGTCAGACTAACTACTCTGTTGAAATTAGAGGAAGAGAGAGATGCCACCTTGCAACAATTCTTTAAGCACCAGGCCGTTGTCAAACGTTGGTTTGACAAAAGAGCCAAAATCAAGGATTTTAGGATATCTGACCTGGTATTGCTATGGGATAAGGCTAGTGAAAAGAAGGGCAACCACCAGAAATTTGACAAACTCTGGCTAGGTCCTTATCAGATTGCTGAGATTTTGGGGGAAAATGCTTTCAGACTGAGTAGCTTAACTGGCGAACTTGTCCTATTGCCTGTCAATGGGCAGTTTCTCAAGCACTATTTTGAGTCATAAAGCTTGTTAATTTTTGTTTTGCATGTAAATAATTTTTTTGTCTCATGTTTGTAAATAATTTGTTTTTTTGGTAAATAGTTTATGTGTTTCTGCTTGTAAGTAATCTATTGCTCTTTGTGTAAGTAATTCGCTCTTTGTTTGTAAATAGTTTGTTGATTGTTTGTTTGTCTTTCCTTTTTGTTTTTTTGTTTCCTTGGTTATGTGGTTTATGTTTTGTTTTGTTCTTTGGGGTTGATCTATCCTTTCCATCTGAAATTGTGGGTTGCTATCTAAAGTATGCTATGGTCACAAGGAGAAAATAGTTTAGGTATTTTCAGGCTTTCTGATTGGATGATTTTGTCCTAAACTCTTTGTTTCATGTCTATTGTCAATAAAGGTTGTGGAAGGTTCTAAAAACAAGGTGCCAAGTAAGTAACTTTTGTTAGCTCCTCTGAATCTACCACAAATCATTAAGATCATCTCCTTTGTATCAGTATATTTGTCCTAGGGTGATAGTGTTGTAAGATTTAAGTGAAAAATCTAATCTCCCAAGTGTTGTTATGAGGTCCATGGCAGTTTTCAACCCATATCAGATGTTAAACATCTGACATATTGAAAAAGAACTATATGAAATATCTGAAACTCTATGAGAAAACAAAAAAAAAAGAGAGAAAGGAAAAGAATTATCTAAAGAGAAAAAGGGATTCAATATGAATGGGTGATTCCAGTATCTCTACCGGGGCTATGGACGCCTGACTGGCAGTAGAGCAATGTTATGAGGAAACTAGAGGTATCTCTGTTGGGGCTATGGATGCCTGACTGGCAGCGGAGCAATGCTCGAGATATCATTGCACAACAACAAAAGGGAATCAACCTATGTAGCTCAAATCTTGCACATTGTTGTCTCAAAGATGAAGAAAACTTTATGAAAGGATGATGCACTATCAAGCACACACATAGATTCAGGGGTACCTAGTGTTGATTTACATTTGAGATTCTAGCTCAACCTTGCTTGTTATAACTAACCCAACTAGAGTTTTGATATTCATGAACTAAGAGTTTTGGGTAGCTGAATCCTTCAGCTTCTTAAAATGGTTAAACCATTTTCCCAGCTGAGTCGCCATTTGTTATGCCTTGCATAACCACCCCATTTTATTTGGAACAAAATGGGTCCCCCTTTTTGTTTTCTTTTTGTCTTCTTTGGTTATTTTCTTTTCTCTTGGGGGTTCTTTTGTTTTCCTTCTCATTTTGTCAAAGTTTGGTTCTATCTCGGCTTGAGTTAGTTTCCTTCTTGCTAAGAATTCAATGGAATAATCATAAGCAACAGAATAGTTTATTATAATATATTTTATATGCTCTGGGGACTAATGGAGTCATTTATTTTGTAGGATTGGATCGTGCACGTAATGGTTTTCCTTAGGGAGCTCAGTTGGAGGGCATCTCCCAATCAAGTTGGTCATAAATTGTTCTAAGGAGAAAGTTGGCAAGACTTCGCAGTTGTCTCGCCGACTGGCTTTGCATTCTATTCATTTGGGGTTCACAGGTCGCCCAAACATCCCACTCGCCGTGACTCTTTTTGACGTCTTGCTGACCGAAGGAGCCCTTGCCATAAGCTCTTGCCACTCGACGAAAGGTCTCACTGAAGAGGCAGGGTCTCGATGATAAGGGTGGCATCGGCGTAGCAGTTTGGGCTCGCCATAAGGTCTCGCAAAGGAGGAAATATCTCACTGATCGGTGACAAAAGGAGGTCCCACTAAAGGTCTGAGCCCGACGATAAATTTTCCTTCAGCAGGAGGTCTAGCCGAAATGAAAAAGTCTTACCAAAGGGTCGGGTTTTGATATGACATGAAGAGATCAGAGAGAGGTCTCACCGATGTGGGATTGTCTCCCAATGAAGAAGATATCACCATAAGTCTTGCCGACAAAGGTTCCCCAAGGGTTTTCGGGGAAGATTTAAGACTCTCGTTGGGAGATCTCAGCGACTAAGAAGTGTCACACCAATAGGGTATCCCCTCAGGGAAAAGAAAGATGTGCACTAGGAGGTCTAGCTAAAGTTTGAGGGTCTCGCCGACATGAAATTTTAGTTCAACGAGATAGATTTGTTTCGGGGAGATGTCTCCTCGACAGTTGGGGGTTTTGCTGAAGGATTCCCCTTTCTGTATAGTGTCTTACCGAAGAGCTAAGGTCACGCCAAAGCAAAAGGAGCTCATGAAGAATAAGAGGAACTCGGGGAGACTCTGAACAAATGGAACGGGTTCGGTAAGATGTCTTGTCGACCCGATGATGTCTCAGCGATGGGAGAAGGCTATAAAGGGGAGCTCATTGGGAAAGGTTAACTCTCAGGCGGGAGGTCTCCTTGACCATGTGATTCCTTGCTAATAGAAAGGGGACCCCACTGAAATGAAATGGAGCTCGGAAAAGGATCATGCCTTCGCCAAAAGGTCTTGGTGAAGAAAGAAAGTCACGCCGAAAGGAAAGGGGGACTCGGGCTTGAAGAAGTAAGGATGGACTCGGGGAAATGTCTCCCCAAGTGCGATGGTTTTGCCAAGACAGAGGGGGCTTTGATGAAAGGTCTCAGTGAAACGTAGGAGTCTCGACAACAAGGTGTGAACTTGGGATAATATCCCTCCGACATGAAGAGGTCTCCCCGACCTGGATGTACTCGCCGAGAGAAGAAAGACATCGCCATGATGTCTTGCCGACCTGGTCTGGCCAATACAAAATGAGCTCGGGGTGATAGGTCTGGCCTCGCTATGATATCCCATCAAGTAGCGGATGTCTTGTCGATAGGTTTTGTGAGCTCGATATGACTTCTTCGGCTCACCAAAACATCTTTCCGACTTCCTAATGTCATGCCAATGGTTGATAAAAGCAATAATTTCATCGGGGAGACACGATGAGTGTCTCACCCACATGTGATTCAATACGAACCACTTTTGACTACCAAGGAATCCTGTGTGGCCTCTATTCCTCCAATCAGAAGAAGATGACCTATTGACCGATTGACCATCCCTGTGTAAGAAGACCAATAGAGTGCAAGCGAGATGGATCCATTCTAAGATCAGGGAGGTGATGGATCAGCTCGGGTAAAATATTCAAATCTACAAGGAGGCCCGATGATGTTCCAGAAGATGGTCAACCTACAACAGAAGTCTAGGACATAAAGGAAGCTGGAGGAAGGAAGGATTTGTGACTCATAGGGATAGCTGTAGTGACCACCGACGGAGATTGATCAATATTAATGGTAAAGTACCCTAGAGAATTCAAGGAGACCCTAACAGAGTTTAAGGTGGACACGAGGACAAAGAGTAAATGTTGCAGCTACAAAAAGATCTAAAGGCTTCTCCTGAGGTCAAGCCATCACCGACCCGGATAGTAAGGCTGCACATTGAATGCAGCATTAACTCTTCTTAGAAAGATTTGAGAGCTGACTCTCCTGGAAGCAGATATTTTGTAAACCCTAATGCAGGGGGACAACACATTCTTTTGGGACATTATGTAGATAAGGCATTCTGGCCTCTTTGTAAAAAGGTTAGAACTTTTAAGAGACAGTTAGAGGTAGGGAGAACCAAGGGAGAAAATAGAAGATACGGTGTTAGAATAGATAGTCAGAAGAAAATCTAGGAGTTAGTCGGTTAACAGCAGGAGATAGAGTTGCATCTTGATTCTTAGTAATGAGAGCTTCTTTTGTCTTCTTGTCTAGCAGTAAAATTTAGTATTGGCTATAATATATTTTCCAGGTTCTCTTAATGTAATTGGAAACAATCTGGAATTGTAGATTCTCTATACACTGGTGATTGTGCCAACCTTGTAAATTTTGCTTCTCTGTTTCACTAATAGTAGAAGCAATCAGAGTTTAATCTACTTCATATTGTGTTCTTGAATGATATTTGTCTTAAGTTGATCATTTGATTTGTGAAATATTTCAAGGATTGAAGTCTTATTTTATGTTTTGTTTAAATGGTAACTGAAAATCTATTATTCGAATTAGCACTGTGAATGAAAGAGGTTGTGTGTCAATCACAAGTTTAATTTGTTCTGCAGTTTTAGTTAGCAAACTCCTTGAAAGGTAGAAAGTCTGGTTAAGTTAGAAGAATCGTCATTATTTTTTGTTCTAAAGCTCTGACCTATCTTTTGTTGTTTCTTTAAAAAACCCTAGTTAAATTAGGTTTTATTTCATGCTTGATCTCAGAACAATCCAGAAGCTCAACACCAACAAGCCCCTTGAATATTACTGTCATATTGGCCAACTGAGCAACATTAGCACAGTTGAGAACCAACTACATAGACCTTGGTAGCTAAGATATCCATGTGATCATCTTTCTCTTTAAGGAGAAACATAGTAGCAATATTATGTTTGCATGTTGTTGTGCCAAAAGGACCATCAACACTTGTATCACTCCAGCTCAATCTAGCCCTCTATGAAAACAATATGATCAAGGCCCATCATGTCATAGCAGGCCTCTTGTTTGGCCTCTACATCATAGATGATGCGCTCTCCATGGATCGGTAGTCTCAAAATGTGCCAAACATCCTTCAAAGTGATCATCGCCTCATGAATGCTAAAATGGAAAGACGATGTCTTGCTGTGCGATCGCTCGGCCGACACAGTCATCATACCCAAGTGAGTGCAGATTGGACGAGCGTAGGCAATGTACCATAATCCCAGAGCTCCTAGGTGCTCTTGTAATTGATTATACATCCCCTCTAAAATGTCAAATAGAACTAGGATCATGTTCTCTCATGAGTATAGTATCACGGCCTCCTCTTGCATCAGCAAGGTCATAGCATCAAGTTTCGTGAAAAAATATTGGGCCCAGTCGAGCTTTTTTTCCTTTGAAATAGCATATGCATCGCTGTTTGCAAAGGTGACGCAGTTTGAAAGTTTCAAACTACACCTCTAGAGGAGTTTGAACCCTCAAACTCCGCTACCACGGTGCTATTTTTCTATGACACAATTTGACCCCTAAACCTAAAGTTCAAACAGGATCGTCGCGGCGCTCTGCGCATACACGACAAACTTTGACTTGAAACCCTAAATTGAAAAATTTGTCACTGCAGAACTACATGGATATGTGGGATAGTTTAAGGCCGTGCAACACCGAAATTAAGTTTGTAGTGGCACTATATTGCACCACTGGACCTAAACCAACTTTCTAAGCCTAATAAATGCACCTAAACATGAAAAATGAGATCAAGTTAGGATCACTCACCAAAGGTCCTACACCTGGATGTCTCCGGTACACTCATACTCGATCTAAAACGTGTCGTGGAAGCATGCATTGCACCATCTCGATCAGTGCTCAGGGCTCTAGTAGCAGAATCTCTATAGGCTATGTGTGCAAAATAAATTGGAAGTGGCCCCCCAAGGCCTATATTAAGCCTGAAAGTTAGGGTTTTTTGACCTCGTTTAACCATCCTGCTAGGATTTTGGCCCCCCGAGCCTATTTTTGTCCATCTGTGGGCCATTTTGCATTGTTTTGGCATGTTTTTGACCTTTTGGAGCCTTTCTGGACTTGTTAGGCACCTTTTCCTCTTTTTTCACGAGATCACCTAAAAAGTTGAAATTTTTGTCTCATCTCTCGAGGGGGCAGAATGGTAGCATGTTTCCTCCACTGGGGAAGCAGTGGGGCAATTTTGAAAATTGGATAATTTTTGAATTTTGATCAAGATAGTTTTTCTTCGAATTAATGCAGCAATACTTCTCTTCAAAGAGGGGCAAAATGTAGACATGGAAAATATACTGACATACTTGATCCTGATTACTAACATCATTTCAACCTAAATCATCTCTTTAGCTTGTCATCACTCTTCATCTCTTAATTAAATAAATAATCATTTATCCGATTAAATCACCCTCTCTCATTAATTAAATAAATCAATGTTATTTAATTAAATAATTTATTTAATTTAATTAAATCTCTAAATTCATCTTATTAAATTAAATAGATTAAAATATTTTTTAATTTAATCTAGCATCATCCTCTCTAGTTAAATAGATCAAAATCTTTATTTAACTAAGTCTAAATAATTTTCCTCTCAACTTTGATTTATTTAAATCCTAAAATCTAAGTCAAAATTGTCAAATCACCTAACATCATCTTAATTAATCAAATCCTGATTAATGCTAACTCTAATCCATGTCCCATCCTCTAGCTTTTGCCACTTGCACATGAAAATACATTTAATGGATTTATTAAATCCCTATCTTCTCTCAACTTGGCATCTTTAGAGGAATATTCCTCTAAGTTTGAAAATCCCTCCAAGTGGATTTGTCCTTCCAACAAGACATTCATTCCCTCTTACATGTCCTTGTGCATTGAGCCAAGTGGCATTTATTTCATTTTTACCCCCCTCAAACTTGTCATTTCACAAATTTGAATTCCACCTAATTTCATTTATTGTGCACATTCATCAAAATGTGCTCAAGCTTCCTCCATTCACATCTTGACAAGTGGCACTTTCCCATTGGATATTGAATGATCCCACATTGCTTCATTTTTCTCATTCTTCCATTTTTTCTTTCTATATATAGAAGGCCTTCCTTTGTACTTTGATCATCCACAATTTGAGAAAGTCTACTATACTCAATTTCATCCTCAAGCATATCTATTTCCATCAATTTTATCAAGGTCTTAGCTAGGTTATGCATATTTTTCATAATGGTGCTCAATTAAATCAACCATCAAGTGGATCAACCTTCATCAAATCATCACAAGCTTTCATAGGAGTTGGAAAAGGGTCAATTTCCACATCAAATTGACACCAACTCCCCCATGAGATTGAGTGTTTGCATCTTAAAATAGGATTCCATTGCTTTCTTGGTTGATTTTCTTCATTTTCTTTCCTATTTGAGCTTTGCAAATGAATTTCATGGGGAATCTTGATTCTCACTTCCATTTGATCTAATATTGTGTTTGTTTCTTGTGTTTGTGTAGGTCTAGGGTTGGGGTTCTTAACTACCAAATCAAACTCATCATTAACCAGGTTTGGGATATTCCAATTTAGGTTCTACATCCTATCTTGTTTCATTATCAACCACATCCAATCTCTCCTTTTTACCTCAAACCCATTGTCACAATCAACCCAATAATATACCAATTTTGGTATACATGGTAGAAACTAGGGCCTAGATGCAAATTATTCCTAACAAAATCCTTACTATTGAATGGGAAACGAAAAATCAAAGAATTGAAACTTATACTTATCCATGTCTCTTTTTATGTTCAGGGCATCCGATAAAGACCTATATTGGTAGATAGGTAAACCAATAGGGGAAGAAATATCAAATTTCTTTCTTTCTTTGCATCTCTTATTTAATTCTTCAATTTTCCTACAGACTTTAATTAACAAAAACTTGTTGCTTACATAGGAAATTTGTGTGAAAATCCATTTTACCCACCAATCCTAATATAGGTGAGCCTTTGGAACTAGATAAGAAAACTTCCATAAGTATTAATCAATTTTACAACTTCTGAAGAAATCTTGATGCTTAGATCTCCTTGCAATTCCCAAACCGCCAATAGTGTAAATGTGTTGTTTAGTTGGAGTTGGGAATAATAATCATAGATTGGAGCTTCTTCATTCAAATGTCCCTCAATTATTAACACCAACCAAACCCTCATACTATTCTTCAGTTGGAGTTGGGGATAATAATAATAATATATTGGGTTGTCTTCATTCAAATCTCCCTCAATTCTTAAGCCCAACCAAACCCTCATACTCACAATAGCATAAAATAAATATGACAACATATAAAAATTCCTATTGACCTTGAATTGTGCCATTTTCCTATGAACTTAATCACTGATGATATCAACCCAATCAATGTATTATTTCCCATGAAAAATGATAACAATGAAAAAGTACATCCATACCTCAAAATTATGCACATCTTCATTGCTAATCAACCTGTACAATAACACAATGATATCACCTATTTCATTCATGAAATGGTACCTATGTAAATTTTTGGGAAATTGTGATTTCCTTTTATGTGAACTATCAACCATTATTTTACTATTGTGTTTAGGCATATTCTTTTCCTTTCCATGAAACACTGGTATGAAATGGTGACATTCAAATATGCATATTCATTACTTTGAGGTTGTTTCAACAATGAATAAAATGTATCTCTATCAAGTTTAGCAACCACCCTATTATCTTGAGTCTTCACTTACTTGGTTTGAGAATCATAATTCCTGATACATTCTATTACCAGATCTAGGCATTGAACCATGACGACGAAACTAACAACCAATGACAATCTACTTTCAACTAGCCTCTACATGATAGGAGGTTGATTTTCTACATTCATTCTTTCCCATAAATATTTCAAATCCACATGCCCTAATTTAGTGTCTCTGATTTCAGGAAGAGTGATTTCCAACTAAAAAATATGTTCATATCCTATGATTAATATTTCATAGAATTTAATCAATTCACCAAATACGTAGGTAATTATATCTTTCTAAGAATTTTAACTTCAAGCAAGCAATTTCAATTTTCTTAAATATTCATAAAATCCCTTTACTTGACACAAATTTTCCTTTACATGTGAGTTAATGAAGACATTGTGTACCTTTAACTATAGATGGAAAATCTTATCTTGCAGAAGATAAAGAAAATTCCTAAAGTACTCTCTAATTACACTTGCAATTTTGTTCTCTGCTCTCACCTTCTTTAACAATTGTCTAAGAAATAAATTCAATCAAGAAAATAAATTGATAAGTCCAGATAATAGCTTATTTTCTGTTGTTTGTATACATATTTTGAGATACTTTTAGATACACTTTCCAGACAATGTTCCTACATTATACTATCCTTTCATATCCATTATGCAGACTTAAGCCTAAATTAAAATGATGGAATTATGGTTATAATACAATAGTATTATATGGGTTTTATGGAGATATGTATGGAATGTTGATGGAATGCTATGATTTAATTATGATAGCTATCCTCGTGTACATATTTTATGAAATTAACTTGTTTTTAACAAAAGAGGAACTGTGGCATGCAACAATTGTGGGATGAACTCGTAGCAAAAGGAATGATTGGACATTGAAACAGGGGAGCTGCAAGTTGAGCTAAATGTGATGGTTGTTGATTAAAGGAACTTGTTGAAGGTTGAACATGGCGTTATTATAATTGTTTTCAATTAAATTTGCACCCTGTTGAATGCAAGATTCAGCAATCTACTGAAACATGGAAACCTTCTTCAGATGTGGGTGATCTGAACGAAGAAAGAATCTACAGAGTGAGCTGGTTCTCCAAATGATTGATCCTATTCTAAATATTTTTGAGAAAAGGGATAGAACGATAATTTGAAAGTAAAACCTATGACTTAAAATGATCCACAAAACTTAACAATGCCTTTGATAATTTCCCTCACAAAACAGTCTGATATTTCTCTCACAAAGAAATCTTTAGAAAAACAACAATGAATTCACAATCCCTCATGAACAATAGTGCAAAATTGGTTTGCATGAAGGTTCAAAAGTAAACACAGCATGCAACCTACAACAATGAACTTTCTACATCGATGATTTGCAATACTTAGGACATAAAGAGGATTTGTAAACATAATCACATCAACATGATACTAAAACTGCAAGTTGAAACAAAAATTGGAGATAGGAATACTATTTTTTAATTAGATCAAGGAGTAAAACTCTCAAACTAAGTACAAAAGTTTACGAGCTCCAAAGTGTTAAGAGCTAGAAACTAAAATATGAACTGAGAAAAAGAAGCAAGGACTAAGTCTCTTCAGAATATATCACCCAAGAAACCCTAATCTGAGCTCAAAGAAAAAAGCTTTAAACTATCTCCAAAAACTGCATCAAAGTAGAAAAAAGCACACTACTTTTATGATCAAACTATAAAGCCCCTAAAAATAGGCCGAATCTTCTTTAAAAGCCAAAAAACCACCTTATCTCTCCAAGATAAAGCTCAAACTCGACCAAGAGGAGAAGTCAACAATAATCTGCTAAAAATAGCAAGAAATCACAAAACAATTTATAAGAGATTGCTTTATGATTCTGCTTTATAGGATTGCAGATTTTATAATTTATCTATTTTTGCAATTAAAAGATTTGGAAATCTTTCACAAAAAAGAATTACATGCTTAATTCATCAATACAATGCTTGATTTTTCCCTTAAAAAATCATAAAAATATCAATACATATCACTTCCTCTTATCAAAATCTCTAATTGATTTATCTAAAATCAATTAAAACAAAAACCCTAAGTAGATAATGATCAAAAATCACTCCTAGGTCATAAGATATTTCAACACTCATACCCTCATTTTTCTCACAAAAACAATAAAGCTAGGATACTCAAGTCTCTAATTTTCCCTAAGGCACAAAGGTGTCAATAAGAAACACAAGCCCTAAAGACCTAACACATCAACCTAGGCATATGAATTCGGCCCCCCTCAAATATTTAAACTTCAGAATTTGAATAAATACAATGCAAATATAACCCCACTTTGAATTACTCACATGCCATTATCAAAGGTGAATATTCTAGACAATTATAATGTTGGGTCGAATTAGGGCATGAACAAAAGAAGTCAAACCCTAAAATGATTTCATTTTGCAATGATCACTTGGAAAAAATGAGCTCTGCTAGAGAGAGCACACCGCCATGATTGAGCTGAATCTGTAGCTTGTATGTTCAAGAATCTTCACTTTTTCCTTCTGATAGTCGAGTTCTTAGTTGGGTAAGCTTGATTTGTACATTATTATAGTTTTTCACTTGATTCAA
The DNA here is from genome assembly GCA_007258455.2 of Sequoia sempervirens. Lineage (NCBI taxonomy): Eukaryota > Viridiplantae > Streptophyta > Pinopsida > Cupressales > Cupressaceae > Sequoia > Sequoia sempervirens. The sequence continues at coordinate 35,532,562 of VDFB02353493.1, forward strand.
AGAGCAAGAAAGATTACTAAGGCTGCGGCCTACTTATGCTTTGCTTCTGATTTTTCTTTATATTTCCTGTGACTTTGCCTTTCTTGGCTGACCTTATGGGCTTGAACTCGAGCTTTACCTGGAAGCTCTATGAGAGAGCTTGCTCATAGATTTTGTCTTCCTCTCTCTACACAAGGTGGACTTCTTGGTCTGCAGCTTTTGTGACTTCACTCGTGAACTTTTTCTCTTGTGTCCACAGCTAAGATAGCCTCTAATGTATTTGTGTACTCTTTGTGCTCACTTCAAGAGAGCTCGAATCATGGGCTTAGGCTCTTTGTATTTACCTCTATACTCCATGGAAAAACCTTGACGCTTGGAGCCTTTTGTGAATAATCTGGTTGAGGCCAGTTTGTTCTTCAGTGAGCATGAAATGGTGAGTTACATTTAAAGCACATACTATCCTCTTCAGGAAGCTTAAAAACTTTCACTTATGATTTATGGTGATGTGTAGGCCGCACCATATATATCTTAGAAAAGCATTTTTTAGAGCTTTTCGGCTCGACCCAAAACAAGAATCTCACATTTTTGCATTCTTGAGGGCAAGCCCGTATATGGGTATCATGAAAATTTAAATGAAAACTGATATTTCTTATCCTGAAGCTCGACCCACCAAAGGAAATTCTCATTTTGTATTTTCTGAAAGAAAACTAGGCATTGATATCTATTATTCTGAAGAAAACTCAGTCATTATGATTTACCTCTGTACTCTTTTGTTTCATATAAAAACCTCAAATGAGTTATCTGGAAATGGTGAAAATCTGTACACTTACTTGAAACCCCAACGTGGGTATTTGCTATCTGTGAAGAAAATGCATTCCCTTTTGTATACAAGTTTTGATTCATGATATTTTCCTCATTTTGCACTTATAGTTGCAAAATTTAGACATGGCATTCGTTACTAAAAACTGGGCTCGAACCATCTCTTATTTTTGCATTTTATGTGAAATGCCCACCATGTAACTCATTTGTGATATGAAAGGTCGTCTTACATCTGCACTTTCAGTACACCTTGTTAAGTCAATTCCATATTCCTATACTTGTCTCTTTGTGAAGAAAAAGAACCATAGGTTCACGAATGCTGGAAATGTATTTGCTGTTTGCATTACTTAAATGTCAACTTTATGCTATTTTTCTTGAGACAGAACTTGTCATAGGCTTTCAATATTATAAAGAAGTCTAAGCATAACAAACCTACATAAATTTGCTGAAACCTTCATACTCTTTGCTAGCTGACATAACTATCTTCCTCCTTGCACACATAACCCTCTTGGTTGAATTTGTAGATCACATATTCAATTATGGACTGTGTCCTCTCTTTTAGCTAAACTGGAACTTTCAGAAGCACTTTTGTCACTTCCTTATGCTTCATTATCCATTTGATTATTCTGAAATGACCTTACTAGTTGTATCTCCCTACACACTGTATTTGATGAAAGCTCACATGTTTAATCTACAACAAACCCTTGCTTTCTGTTCCTAGACTTATGCAGAGATTTTAAATTGAAACATTGTAATTCTAAGGATTGCATCTTACTTGATTATTTTAGCCAGTGTGACTAACACTCCAAAAACACCTCTATGTCTTTTTTGTCATTTCCTTGTCGTTCTGGAACAATCATTTCACATTGTAACTCTTAATGTTGTATTTGTATCATCAGTCAAATTGGAACTGACTATTCACTTATTATTTGAATGCATTGTCTGTCATTCACACTCTTAGGCTTCAACCTGGCACTCTTCATGCATTTTTATGCTCCATTTAATAAATTGTTTCATGACATTACTCTCCTCTGGGATGAAAGTTGAAACAAAATTCTTCATTAAGGCATAATGTATGCCTGTTCACTATCCTTGGTTGAGAGAAAGAACAATGATGAACTGAACTTTGCATGACATCTGATCATAATGAACAAAAAGCACTATTTGTAAAAGAACGTGAACCATACAACAATGTTTGATATAATTCTACCTAGTTAGATGATTGAGCGAGTTAAACTCACTCTTCACCTGTAGCTTTCAGAAAGTATCCACTTGATTGTTATGATTGCACAGTTGGTTTAATGCTTGATAGATAATTCTGTTTAACTCTTTTAGTTGTATATCATTTATTTTCCTGATGAATATGATGATGTAATTACTATCTCTTTATCAGCCCACTTGTAATGAGTTGGGAAGTATGCCGGGCTCTACCCTTGTGGGAGCCCTTTTTTCTCCACATGCTTGGTCTTCAAATACTAATCAGCATCATGATTTTACCTATACCTGCACAAGGAAACAAATAATGTTAGAATACAAACAAGATATAATGATCATATTGATGTTTCTCCTTTAGCTCATTTCTTATGTACTTTTCTTGATTGTTTCAATGTATGGTTGATAGTAGGCTGAACTATTGTTGGTGGCTCATATAGGTATCTTCATAATCAGAGCCTCTAACATCCTCCTCTTTTCTCTTATAGGTCAACAGAGCTCGAGAAGACAAAGGTGCACCACTTCAGCATTGACCATTGGCCAATCAGGCAATGATGATTATGTCGTTACTTATGTGATTTCTTCTTTTGCATCTTCCATAGTGTAGTGTGCTATTAGTTATGCACTGTGACAGTCACATCCACAACTTGTGTGGATTTTTTTATTTCATTTTATGCTTTTCATTTCGAAAAGAAAAATGCATTTCCATGCAATGTTGTAATATCATTCGGATTCTTGCAATCAAATGAACCTATGTAAATATGAATTATTCCATGAAATAAAGGAAGCATATGGAATGCTCTGTTGCTTATATGCTCAATTTTGTACTTCATTTAATTGTAAAAACATTGAATAACACTTCTGAAATTTTGATTCTTCTTTTAAATGCACAACTGTCACTTGACGAACAATGAACATGATGCAAAGAACCCTTAAAAATAATCTGTAATTCCACCTTAAGATATAACAATGTTCAGCCAACTCCACCAATTGAGCTATGGCAAAAAATTGGTAACATTTTGGCGATTTCCGCTAAATGCTTGCCTACTAAGCATAGATCAGCTGCCTTAAAACACTTTATTAGGCGTAGAGTCAAATCTGCCCCTTCTTCAAACTCAAAAATTTGAACAGCAACACTCCAAACAGTAGCAAAAGAAAACAAAACTGAACTGAAAGCAAACTAACAGGCCCTGATGGCCAAAAAAACATGCACAACAACACTTAGGGAAAGCAAAACTACTGAAAGTAAATGTGCGGAACACACTTATTTGCAATACTACTCTACTTAACTATGAGATAGAACTTATCTCAGAGGAAATGCTTGAGGTGGATCCCATGTACTGGGATAGACAACACCTCGCCAGTCAACTTGGAAAGTTGGAATGCATTGTGTTCCTTGCATTCTGTGATCACATAAGGTCCATCCCACATTGCATCGAACTTGGAATGACATCCAGGTCTGCTTTAAATTCATTCCACTTGAAAACCAAATCCCCAATAATGAACTCACGTGGTCTTGCTCTCTTATCAAAAGAATTCTTCATCTGAGCTTGATGTATCTCCAGCTCTCTGAGAGCTTCCTTTTTGGTTTCCTCGAGCTCTACCAGTTGTGCAAATCTCACCTCAAGAGGTTGTTCACTCAGCAATTCTAGTTCCTTAACATGACTTAAAGTTGGCAACTCAATTGAAATAGGTAACTTAGCCTCTTTACCATAAGTTAAAACAAAAGGTGAACAACCAGTGGCCCTTTTAGGGGTTATTTTGTCAGCCCAAAGGGCTAACTTTAGCTTTTCGTGCCATGTCCTTTGATTATCTTCAATAGTCTTCTTGATTATCTGAATCAGATTCTTATTTGTAGATTTTGCTTGACCATTTCCCTACGGATAGTAATTGGAAGACGTGTTCAAATAAATGTTATTTCTAACTAACCAATCAGAAATCCTCAAACCAATAAAAGCTAAACCATTGTCAAAAATGATTGAATCTGGGATCCCAAATCTCAATACAAAATCTTGATAGAAATTAAGCACTGAAGTCTCGTTTGCTTCCTTTAAAGCAACAACTTTGGTCCATTTTGTAAAATAATCTATGGCAATAAGAATCGACTTATGACCCCTGCTTGAAGGAAGATTAATAGGGCTGATAAAATCTAAGCCCCACTTGGCAAAGGGTTGTTCTACCTGGATCAGGTGCAGGGGCAGCAGTCCAAGCCTCTATTTACCAGCAAATAAAGCACATTTCTCACATTTTCTGACCCAAGAAATAGCATCTTTAAACAAATCTAGCCAGTAATAACTAGCTCACATAATTTTCATAGTTGTTGTTCTCGCAACAAAGTGACCTCTTGAAGGTCCATCATGAAACTCTGCTAAAAGCTTTTCAACTTGATCAGACTGAATACAGCGCAATAAGATACCTTGGAAATCTCTCCTATAAAGAATGCCATCAATGATTGCATAAGGAATGACTTTTAATCGAGAATACCTTCATTTTTCTCTATCTAAGCCTTCGGGGCACTCGCCAGTTTGCAAATAATGCATCATCTGCTCCAACCAAGTAGCAGGAGATGCTAGAACAATAGCTGCAACATCATTATTTAGCACTGTTTCTATATTTGTAGCCTCTTTTAAGTTGTTGTCCTCATTCCCAACAATCTGTTCACACAAACCTTTGCCTCTAACGAGCTTGGTTACTTTTATATCAATGTCAAACTTCATTAATTTGGTAATCCAACCAACACGCTTATCATTAATATCTTTGTTAAGCAGAAAATCCTTAATAGTTGAATGAGCCACCAGCAAATGAATCTTGCTATTGGACAACAAATTCCTAAATTTCTTTAAACTTCTTACAACAGCAAAAACATGCTTCTCAACAAAAGAATATTTTACCTTGTAATCATACAATACTTGGCTGAAAAATGCTATAGGTTGCTCTAAGCCTTCCTCGTTTTGCTGGAATAACATAGCTGAAATAGTATCTACTCCTCCAAAAGCATACAGAATAAATTCTTTGCCAAAGTTTGGATTAATGAGAGAAGGAGTGGTTGCGAGGGCTTCCTTAATCTGCTCAAAGCTCCTCTTACCTTCTTTGGTCCAACTGAATGGCATATTCTTCTTAAGCATAGAAGTGAGAGGTTGCAACAAGGCTACAATATTTAGTATGAACCTCCATATGAAATTTATCCTTCCAAGAAAGTTTTGTAAGCCTTTCTTATGAGCTGGTAATGGCAATTCAAGAATTGCAGAAACTCTTTCAGGGTCAATAGAAATACCTTGCTTTGAAACAATGTGTCCAAGTAGTTTGCCTTCATGCATTGAAAATATACACTTCTTTGGATTAAGAGACACTTTAAACTCTCTGCATCTCTGAAAAATATGCTCCAAATGATCAAGGTGTTCATTAGCATTTCTAGAAAAAATAGTAATATCATCTAAGTATACCAGAATGAACTTGTTCATGAGGCCATGAAAGGCCATATCCATCGTCTGAAAAGTTTCTCCAGTTGGATAAGTTGAAAGACATCTTCTTGTAGGCTATCGTGCCCCACTTGGTTGTAAATGTTGTTTTGAACTGATCTTCCTGCTTCACCAGAATCTGGTTGTAACTTGAGTAACCATCTAGCAAAGAAAATCTATTAGAACCGAAACTACTTGTAAAATTTTCTCCATGGAAGGGAGTGGGTAATGGTCTTTCATTGATGCTTTATTTAAATCTCAAAATTGACACACAATTTGATTTCCCCACTTTTCTTCCTGACTGACACTAAATTTGACACCCAAGAGGTGTGCTTGATAGGAAAAATAATACCACTTCAACTAGCTTATTCAGTTCAGCCTTCATAAGGTGCTCTAATTTGGGATTAAGCGGTCTCTGCTTACTAGTTTTTGCATCGGGTTCAAGTTCAATGGTATGCTAGGCTAGTTCTGGGTTAAAACCTCTCAAATCCTTGTACTCCCAAGCAAAAACATCACTAAATTTCTGACATAACAAAATAAAGTCTTGTTGTTCATCTTGACTACATACCTTTCCCGCTTGAGAAGCTTGCCTTTGAAGATTTCAATGGCTGCATTTGTCCCACGCTTGGTCATCGAGTTGAAAATATATTCCAAGGTCACCAATCCTTTTGGTAGCTTATTAGTCTTTAACTACACAACTGGTCCTCATATTGTTGCTGCCATTTTTGCTGGTTTCCATCTGCAAACTTAGCTTCAACAATCAGATAATTTACAATTTGCTCATCGTTGTCAAAAACCTGCCAGCTCACATTATTGTCAGGTATAGAAGGTCTGACCACTATTTTCATGTATTGACGTGCTTCTACCTTATGAATCTCCTTGGGAATATCGAATTGGGCTCCTATTGTAGTGAGCTTGTCAGCATGCTTATTTTTATTACGAGGAATTGACATGATAGTAAAAGCGTCAAAATCCTACATTAAATCCCATACACGATGCTTGTATTTCTTAAGAAAATCATTGTTGGCAGCATTTAAATTTCTGATATGATTTACAATCAATTCTGAATCACCATAAATTTGCAAGCATTTAATACCTCATTTTTAGGCCCATTCAAGGCCATGCACCAACACTTCATACTCAGCTATATTATTCAAACAGCTAAAAGACAATCTGCAAGTTGAAAAGTATTTATCTCCTTCGGGTGATATCAACATAGCTCCACCCCTGGCACCAACATTGCTCCTAGAACCATCGAAGTAAAGCTTCTAAAGCTCACTCCCTATTTCTACAGATGATTCTTCCTCTTTACAAAGATTAGGCATATCACAATCAGGCTCTCGAACCATATAGACTCCTAATCCTATCTCATCTATGTGTTGAAATGGATCAAGCTCGTGATCTTTGGCTGCCCATTCATCTAGATTGATATTGTCTACATGGGTGCTACAGTCTGAGGTCATGGTTTGCTCCTCCAGTACAGAGGTGGCATAGAGGTTAGCATTTATAGGATTTGGTGAGTATGGTACAATATGGTCTTTGGCAAGAGGCTCAGACTTTATGGTCACTTTCGTACCATACCTTGTTCTAAAAAACAAATGAGACCAATTAGAAAACAAAAACCCACCCAACTTGGCTATAAAATCCCTTGAGAGACAAATGGAAAAGTGTGGCAGTAAGTCTATGACATGAATATCCTGATGAATAACAAAACTTGGGGATGCGTGCAAGGTAAGAGCTAAATTTTTGATAATACCATTAGTTTTAACAGTAGACCCATCTAATTGCACTATGCATTTCTGAGGATTAGGCTCATAAACAAGACCTAGCTTGTCTGCTAAACTCTTAGGCATGAATGAACTACTAGCACCAGAATCAACCATACAGTTATGAAAATTTTTATCACCAATGATTAGACTTAAATAGAACAAAGGGGGCTTTACCTCTTTTTCTTTCTGCTCATTTCTATCCTCCAGATCATTAGCCAACACAACCTTCACAACTCCTTGATTAGCGTTGTCAAAAATAGACAACTTAGCCAAAGCACTTTACAACAAACCTTTCTGCCCTAGAACATGTAAAGCATCTAATATCAACATGCTGACAGTTGTTTTCTTGAGATGCTCAACAATATTAAACGATGAAGAATTTACCTTCTGCTAATTTTTTGTGACAGCAGCATCGTTTTGCCTCTGCAAAGGATGAGAATGCATTCTTGATTGCTCCTTGCTGGGTATCTCTTGACCTCTTTGCAGAATCTACATTTTAGGCTACGTGGCAGCATTAACATCTAATGAAACAGGCTGCTTACTATCTAAAGGCTGTTGCTGTGAATTTACAGCTTGCTGTCCTGGATCCATAGCTCTCTTTTTTGACTTGGTATTAGCCGAAATAGGAGAATTTTGCTAACTTTGGCCATTCACGCCATAGAATTCAGAGCTCTTCCAGTTCAGCAAGGCAACCTCCACGTTATCTTATTGTTCTAGATTCTAATTTGCAACATTTTCTAAACCAGCATAGCTATTTTGAACCATTAAAGCCTGATTTCTCATTCCATTGGTGCACGCTGATTGGCTATGGGGCTGATTGCATGGATAACACCAATCACAATCCTGGGCAACATTATTTTGTGACACAAGTTCCTTTGACAAATTGGATGCGTTTAGATTGTATGGTTGGAATGGCCTAGGATTAAAATTCCTCCTTTGGGCTTGATAATCATTTTGAAAAGTGGGCCTGTTTTGCTGGTTTTGTTGATAAGGGGCTTGATAAGGCTTATGTTCTTGGACAACATGCTTTTTAATAGTCATGAGATCATTCCCAAAGGTCTTTAATATACTTTTAATCTCTTGCATCTCCTGATTTGGGGCTGGGACAACAACTTCTTGGGTTGTGTTATGATATCCTATTGCTGGAACAGGCGGGACAACAACCAAGGGAGGTACAACAGTAGGGATAGGTGGCTGTATTTCTAGAAACAAAGGCATAGGAGGTCTAGGAGCTATGTCTCCAGCTTGGATGAGGCAATTTTTAGTGTTCATAGCTATATTGTAGGTGTTAGGGAGTGTGAGCCCACCCATAGACTGAGTCATGACTGCAATTTTACTATTTTAAGCTTTTAAGTAAAATAGAAAAGTGTGTGCTGGTAAAGGTTTTACCATTGCAGGGATCCTGTCCCAGGTTCTCTGAAATTGGTAGTTGAAGTCAGCCAAATGCTCATGTGGCACCCTCTGAATGGTGCTCAACTGCTCTAATAAAGACAAGTTGTCAGATTTATCAACAAAATGTTGGTATAAGTCATTACCTAACACATCCCTTGTTGTGATTGAGTTGGTTGCGAGACCTTTGAACCATTGTAATGCTTTCCCTTTGAGTGATGTAGCCAACAACCTTAGCACGATGTTATCCTGTGTAATATAATGCACTGAGCATAACGTGGCTACATCATGGATGTGCTCGACTGGTGTGGTGAAATCCTCCCATGTGAAGTATGGCATACCTCTAAGGGCTGCAACTGGTATGTCGTCATGTTGATGGTGTTTTCTGCACAGCAATAACTCAGACAGAAAAGGATATTCTATCTCTCTTGAAAGATAATCTTCAACAATAAATTACTAAAAATCACCCCAAGGTCTCTTGGGTGTCAGGTCTTGACAATGCATAAACAACTCAGATAATATGTGAAAATGCTCGTAATCACAATCGGACCTTACTACAAGCAAACTGTATCTTTCCAACTTATCAAATCTTGCAATATTATGATCTTAAATCCTAAATCTAACCGAATAATAAAGAAACAACAAAAGATGAGAGTGCAAGAGATGTAACAGAATCTAAACTATTTCTAAGATAAACAATGCAAATGATAAATTCCTGGAATGGACCAATCTCAAATAACCAATTCTTGCTTAACCCACAATGCAATATCACAAGAAAGGTGCAATCTTCTAAGGCATACAAATTTTCAAATCATAGACATTCATCCACAATTGAACTAAGCATAAATATATGTATGGTCCAGGTTGACTTCACTAATCTACTACAATCAGATAGTTACTAGGAGTATAGACCAGAGATTGCTACAAACATTCCAAGCATAAAACCATGAACATCATTTACCAAACTTACTTCTAAATCTAACATCAAATCTATTATCTTCAAGCAATTTCAAAGATGGAACAACAGGAACCATGCAAGATAAACTAACACAAAGAATTCACCAAAGAAACCACAATGCCTTCAATTGTATTAGATCACCAAAATGTAGCAACAATTCCTCTATTCTGTGTTACAGCACTTGCTTCAAAGAATTAACTACTATCTCTACTACAGAATTCTCTAGTTCTTTCTTAATCTAGCTTGTCTCTATTATCTATCTAACTAACCCCTTACAAATGAGGCAGGAATGCCATTTATAGAGAACCCCAAAACATGTCGGCCCAGCCAAACATTTACAAAATGAAATAGCCAAAACAAGTCGGCCTCAAGAATTTCAAAATAAGGCACACATTAAATGCCGATACATCATCAAGGTCGAACACATTCCCCAATGCAGCTCGGATCAACACATGCCCTATAATAATAGGGAAGCACAAATCCTCAAGCTGGCATTAATTACCGCCTCCTTTATCCTTGTTCTGATTCAGCGATTCATGAACCTTCAAAAACACCCTATCCAGCTCATCAATAGGTGGCAAGGGTAGGATTTTGAGCCGACAATCAATTGATCCAATTTCTTCCTTTGACTGCTTAACTGTTGTATCCCAATCACCCTTATATGCCAAGTACTTATCCACCATAGCCAGATAAGTAGCCACATCATCCAATTGGTGCCCTGTCACAAAATTTTCAATATCAAGGGCATAGACATCATGCCACCATTCCCTCAATTATTCCAAACTTAGGTATTTAGGGGCGATCTTCCTCCTGCTAGTCATTATCTCAAAGAAGGTGATGCATACATCATAAACATTGGTTAAACCACCATCCATCTGCTTCCTTTACTTGTAAATTTTCTTGATGGTTTTCTGTCAGATTTGCAGGGCTTCAAACCACTCCCAAGGCTCATTAATCCTAGATGAAGGAAGGATTCCATCAACAACTAACTAATTCTTACCATACCCCATGATTTCTTTGGTTTTCTGCAATAAGAGATCAGTATCCTCCTTATCCTGAGATAAAACATGCTCTAATAAATCCTTAGCCCTTATTGCATCTTTTTCAGTTGAAAGGATCTCTTTTATTGCATCATCTCCTTTAGTCTGTACCTCCTTCAACCAATCTATTTTAGCCGTGGTAGAAGCCTTCATCTTTTCTATTTCATAAATGGTCTCCTTCGGCAAGAAACTAGTAGTAGCAGAGGAGGATGGGTGAAAAGACTGCAAAGACTTCATTAAATCTTCTAAACATTTCCTAAGCCTTTCATTCTCCTTCTTTAATTCATGCTTTGACTGTGTTTCCTTCCTCAATCTTCCAATGATCACTACACTGGACCCTTCATATTCTTCAATGTCTTGCTCCATAGAAGCGGGCCCAAGATTAATGGTCTATACATCATAATCTTTCCCGGGGACCTCATCTCTACTTTTATCAGCAATAGGGGTAGCAACATGGATAACCCGGTTACTAGCTTCATCTCTTTCAATCTTGGAAATAACCTTGGCTACCTTCTTCTTCTTTCCTTTTCCAATCTTAGCCAACATCTCATCCCAGTTAAGAGGAGTGTTCTCAACAATGACCTACTTCCTCCTGATCTCCTTGTCTAGCCAATCTAGGACAACAAGATCTACCCGGATTTCATCCTTCTCGACCTCTTCAGGGGATTGACCTACCATCTCATCCTTCTCCTTTTCAGGAGATTGATCACCTCTATTTTCCAACTCTGGCTCTTCTTCTTGCAGGGGTGATGGAGTCTTAACAAGAACATCCTCCTTCTCAGGAGATCTGTTATCTTTGTTACTTGCAGGAGGAGAATCCTCATACTATACTAACGAAGAAGGATGCACCTCCACACCTCCAACCTCAAGCTCAGTAGCTTCACCATAAACTTCTCTATCCTTAAATGGTTCTGCTTCTTCGCTGGTATCATGCTCTACATGATTTTTCTGCTCAGGCATACCCGATGGAGAAGAGGTATCCTTCTGTTGTTCTGCAGTGGCTGTCATTAGAAAAGGGTCTACTTTTTGCATTGTCTCCTTGGGAGATGGAGTTCTTGACCTTCTTGAGTAAACCCTAGTTTTCTCTCTTGAACTTTCCACATCGACCACATGAGGATCCACCTTATCCTTAGAAGTTTCTTGACCTTTCTTCTTGGAAGCCCTAGTTGTCCTTGCCCTTTTTGACTCTAGAGGAGCATCTTCTTTCTTGGTTTTCTCAAGTTCCTCCTCTTCAGTGGACTTACCTATTTTCACAGTATGACTCCTCTTCTTTCCCCTAGGTTTTCTTTTCTTTTCCGGCTCATCTTCCTTAGGGCCTCTGATTTTAATCTTGAAAGGTGAGCTCACCTTAGTTTTTCCAGCAGAATCACCCTCACCGGATTCCTCTGAAGTGGAATGGGCATTCAAATTTCCCATCAAATTGAAGGTACAGGGTACCTTTTCACTTTCCAATTCCCACACTTTATGCTTTAGCCAGGACTTGGTAGATTTCATAATAGGAGCCATTAATTCCTCCAGCTCAGTTATTTCCTTTTCTAACCAATTTATATCTCCAATGGGCCTGTCTTTAACTGATTCATATGCATGATCCTAGACCAAATTTCCATCATCTTCCAACTGATCAGGAATCAACTTGACATTGTACATTCTGATCACATCAGCTGGAAGCCTAGAATATCTTTTCTTTCTCACCTCGAAATCATCCTTGCTATTTGCCCAATAGTCCTCTAGATCATCTTTATGGTGCTATTCTTTGGTAGATTTCTTTTGTGCTTCACCAGTAATATCAAAGCTTTCCCTCTTAGAATGGAAAGAGAAACCATAAGTATTCAATTCCTCTCCTGATGCATGAGCCGATTGGATTGAAGGGCAAACCTCAGCTATACCAATTTTCAAAGGAAAATCCCCACCAAACCCTGTTTTGTGCTTCTCTCTTTTAACAACGGCATAAAAATCACATACCTGTCGGGTAACCTCCAAAAGTATGACATGATCGGTAGGATATCTTGGTAGTCTGTATGGAGCAGTTGGACATCCATCAATCCTGATATAGGAGAAGGTAGGGAATTGTATAAACCAAGCTCCATATTTCTTGATCAACTCCTTGGCTTCATTAGAAATTCTCACATGCTCTGCATTCTGAAGCAACCTAGTAATGTGCATAGTAAATGCATCATTTGCTCTTCTATAGTTCTAGTTCCCTAGGTGCAACTCAGGGTATACCTCATAAATGACATCCTGTCTGAATGTTCCTTTTGGATTCAATCCCCTGTATGGATAAAATCTAGCAAGTATGTATATCACATAAGAGGACATGGTGAATTTCTTTGATTCCAGCACATCTCTCATTTGTCTGTCAATTATTGCACTGATAATCCCTACCCAGTGATAATTAATACCTTGCTCAATCTTGTTGATGACATGCACCATCCAATTCTCCAATACCCCAGCACTCTTCAAGCCGGCCACCCTGCTCAACAGTGTGATTGCATCATATATGTCCTGTCGGAACTTGACCCTGTGTAACTGCTTAGGTAGCTTGGAGAAATGAGATTTCAGCTTTTCAAGCTAGGAATTGATCATCTACTGGGCTTTAGTAGGCTCATCCTCATAGTAAGTTCTAGGTAAGTCCATGTCTAGGGCACACACACATGGTAAGTCTGGCATGTCAAATGCCTGGGCAATGGAAACTGGATTAAAGTTTTCCAACACTCTTCCATCAGTGCTGACAATCCTCTGCGAATCAAAGTCATAGTGTCGAGCACACTCCAATATTAGTTCATAGCATTGAGTTGCAAGAGGAAAGTCGGCCACATGAGCCAGTCCAGACTTCACCATTCCCTTGGTCAGGACAGATAAATCTTTCTGAGCTATCCTTTCCTTGAACTCTTCATATCTCTATTCTCCTACATTGGTATCTGAGACCTCAGACCAAACTGAAGCTATCTTACTATCAGGAAACTGACTTTTCACATCCAGCCTTAACCTTTCCGCATCTTTAACCGAAGACCCCTTTGTGTCTCCCTTGGCCTTTCCTACTGCTGCTTTGCTCGATTCAGCCTGCATTCATAAAAGAGCCTCATAAGAATCTGATTATCATCCATATCTCAATCAAAGGTTAGCCTTGAAACCACATAAAATCATTAAGATCAATCATTAATCATCAATCTTGAAAATCAGGGAAAATGAAGTAATCCAGAAAAACAAAGTAATCCGAGAAAATCCAGTTGGGGTAGAATTCAGAGAAATCCAACCTAGACGGACTCCTGCTACCAAGACATTATTCATCAAATAAATCATTAATATAGACAAGAGATGCATGATTATCCTGAAATTCATCCATTTAACAACAATAAATCATCATCTAACCTTTAGTTCATCACCTCAATTTTGAAAGTCAAAATCAACCAGAAACAGGCAGAAAACCAAAAAAATCTGGACAGTTCAGATTTCCGCAGACAGCTTGAAATTCTGGGAGTTCATCATACTTCGGGAAAATGGACGAATCTGGGAAAATCTGGGCACGCAGGAATTCTGTGGACACCTCGGAAACCCGACGACCGTTCGACGCGCAGACCATTAACCGAGTAATCATACAAACCTCCCTATTCGAATTCCACGAAGATAAATTCAACCCTAATGAGCCAAATTTTGATTGCACCTAGATTTAAACTTCTCAAAAAATCTCAAGTGATTGATCCTTGCAACGAAATAATGATGCCCTAAGTTTGACAGTTGAACCTCCGCTATGAGAGCTAAAGCAAGCTCAAAATTCAGATATAATCCTTCAAAATGATGAAACTAGGGCATGTTGGGGTCTTGAATGATGTGAATAAGGCCGGGCTAAACACAAGACATGATGACATGACAACTCCACTAAACTTAACAACCCTGGGCTGACACATTGAAACCCTACGATCACAAATTATATCAGATTTCATGTGAACAAGGGAAAGGCTTCAACAGGAGCACCCAGTTACAAGGGTATACCCAGAATTTAATCAATAAATGATGGGATACACAATGCAGGCATTAAAACTCGTAGAAAGGTGATTTCAAACCCTAATTTGATAAATATGCGGTCATGGAAATAAACAAGGGCTGACCCAAATAACCACCAATCAACCACTTGAAAGATTGAATTAAAGCGCAAAACAAAGGGAGAAGTCCACGATGACTTACCATGAGTTAAATCTGAATGAACTTCGAGCCCAATGAAATCAGTGCAAACCAGGGTGCCCCAAATGGCAACAATATCAAACATGAATGCCCAAGGAATCCACACATAAGCAAAGTAAATCCAATGACCAAAGCTCGAAATGAACACTCAAGCGCTAGAGCAGATGATGAATGAATAATGAACTCATGAAGAACACTAAAAGCCTTTAAATTTGCTCACAATAGCTCTAGAGAGGATGTACCTCAAGCATTAATGGCTGATAAGATGTATCAAGGAAATTTGGAAACCCGAGCTCAAAACGGAACTTCGAAAAAAATTGAGCCAGACGGACAATCCGGGTGAGCACGAATTCTGTAGATAACGCACCTTTCGGGACTCCGACGTAGTTTGGGAATATCCGGGTGACCCAAAAAATCCTGGATTCATCCAAAGACCTAGACTTTGAAAAATCTGACAGCAACCAGATGATGGACCAGGACCCGGGAAAATCTGGGTGAACCGAAAAATCTCGGACCCAGGGCAAAACCCGGACTTCCATTAAAAACCAAATTTGATCAATTCAACCTTTTGGGCAAGACCAAGGAAAGAAAGACCAACATCCCAAGACCTGAAAAGGATAAATCTAATAAAAACCAAAGGTCCTAGAGACATCCAAAAAAAGAGGGTCCCTACTCCAAGTGGGGCGTGTATGTAAAATTGCACAACAAATCAGCAACACGCCATGCTGAAGTATATTTAATGGGGTACCACCATTGAAGGGCACAAACGGGTGTTTCCTTGGTGCTGCCATTGGTGGTATTTGTGAGATTGGAACTAGTACTCTTGGTGATAACACCAAGGAACTGAAAATAAGAGGTGTTGACTTCGATCTCGTGGGTGCTTCAAAAATCCTCCTTGTTGTTCTGCCTCTTCTTCGCAATGGGGACAACTCTCGATACTTGAAGGGTGAAGAACTTAATTTTGTCAGTATCTTTCTCATGCGTGGGCTATACTAGCATGCAAAAATAGAACTGGAGTCGCTATGAATATTGTACTAGCCTCCAGAAGGCTGAAAAATCTGCTGCATACACCAAACATAAAAATGAAAATATTAAAAATCTCTCTGAAAATAGCTTTCAGGGTCCCATCGGGCGTGCCATAAACTATTGTCAATTAGATTTGCACGCTGTTGAATGCAAGATTCAGCAATCTACTGAAACATGGAAACCTTCTTCAGATGTGGGTGATCTGAACGAAGAAGGAATTTCCATAGTGAGCTGGTTCTCCAAATGATCGATCCTATTCTAAATATTTTTGAGAAAAGGGATAGAAAGGTAAATTGAAAGTAAAACCTGTGACTTAAAATGATCCACAAAACTTAACAATGACTTTGATAATTTCCCTCACAAAATAGTCTGATATTTCTCTCACAAAGCAATCTTTAGAAAAACAACAATGAATTCACAATCCCTCATGAACAATAGTGCAAAATTGGTTTGCATGAAGGTTCAGAAGTAAACACAACATGCAACCTGCAACAATGAACTTTCTGCATTGATGATTTGCAATACTTAGGACATAAAGAGGATTTGTAAACAGAATCACAACATCAACATCATACTAAAACTACAAGTTGAAACAAAAATTGGAGATAGGAATACTATTTTTTAATTAGATCAAGGAGTGAAACTCTCAAACTGAGTACAAAATTTTATGAGCTCCAAAGTGTTAAGAGCCAGAAACTGAAATCTGAACTAAGAAAAAGAAGAAAGGACTAAGTCTCTTCAGAATATATCACCCAAGAAACCCTAATCTGAGCTCAAAAAGAAACTCAAGGAAAAAAGCTTCAAACTATCTCCAAAAACTGCATCAAAGCAGAAAAAAGCACACTGCTTTTATGATCAAACTATAAAGCCCCTAAAAATAGGCCGAATCTTCTTTACAAGCCAGAAAAACACCTTATCTCTCCAAGATAAAGCTCAAACTCGACCAAGAGGAGAAGTCAACAATAATTTGCTAAAAATAGCAAGAAATCACAAAACAATTTATAAGAGATTGCTTTATGATTCTGCTTTACAGGATTGCAGATTTTATAATTCATCTATTTTTGCAATTAAAAGATTTGGAAATCTTTCACAAAAAAGAATTACATGCTTAATTCATCAATACAATGCTTGATTTTTCCCTTAAAAAATCATAAAAATATCAATACATATCACTTCCTCTTATCAAAATCTCTAATTGATTTATCTAAAATCAATTAAAACAAGTACCCTAAGTAGATAATGATCAAAAATCACTCCTAGGTCATAAGATATTTCAACACTCATACCCTCATTTTTCTCACAAAAACAATAAAGCTAGGATACTCAAGTCTCTAATTTTCCCTAAGGCACAAAGGTGTCAATAAGAAACACAAGCCCTAAAGACCTAACACATCGATCTAGGCATATGAATTCAGCCCCCCTCAAATATTTAAACTTTAGACTTTGAGTAAATACAATGCAAATATAACCCCACTTCGAATTACTCACATGCCATTATCAAAGGTGAATATTCTAGACAATTATAATGTTGGGTCGAATTAGGGCATGAATAAAAGAAGTCAAACCCTAAAATGATTTCATTTTGCAATGATCACTTGGAAAAAATGAGCTCTACCAGAGAGAGCATGCCGCCATGATTCAGCTGAATTTGTAGCTCGTATGTTCAAGAATCTTCACTTTTTTCTTCTGACAGTCAATTTCTTAGCTGGGTAAGCTTGATTTGTACTTTATTGTAGTTTTTCACTTTATTCAAAGAGCAAGAAAGATTACTAAGGTCGTGGACTGCTTATGCTTTGCTTCTGATTTTTCTTTATATTTCCTGTGACTTTGCCTTTCTTGGCTGACCTTATGGGCTTGAACTTGAGCTTTACCTAGAAGCTCTATGAGAGAGCTTGCTCGAGGATTCTATCTTCCTCTCTCTACACAAGGTGGGCTTCTTGGTCTGCAGCTTTTGTGACTTCACTTGTGAACTTTTTGCTCTTATGGCCGCGGCTAAGACAACCTCTAATGTATTTGTATACTCTTTGTGCTCACTTCAAGAGAGCTCGAATCATGGGATTAGGCTCTTTGTATTTACCTATGTACACCATGGCGAAAACCTTCAAGCTTGGAGCCTTTTGTGAATGTTCTGGCTGCAGCCAGTTTGTTCTTCAGCGAGCATGAAATGGTGAGTTACGTTTAAAGCACATACTCTCCTCTTGAGCAAGCTCAAAAACCTTCACTTATGACTTATGGCCATGTATAGGCCACACCATATATATCTTAGAAAATAATTTTTCTAGCTTTTGGGCTTGACCCAAAATAGGAATCTCACATTTTTGCATTCTTGAGGGAAAACCCATATATGGGTATCATGAGAATTTAAATGAAAACTGATATTTCTTATCCTGAAGCTCGACCCACCAAAGGAAATTCTCATTTTGTATTTTTTGAAACAAAACTAGACATTGATATCTATTATTGTAAAGAAAACTCAGTCATTATGATTTACCTCTATACTCTTTTGTTTCATATAAAAACCTCAAATGGGTTATCTGGAAATGGTGAAAATCTATACACTTACTTGAAACCCCAACGTGGTTATTTGATGTATGTGAAGAAAATGCATTCCCTTTTGTATACCAGTTTTGATTCATGATATTTTCCTCCTTTTGCACTTATAGTTGCAAAATTTAGACATGGCATTTGTTACTAAAAACTGGGCTCGACCCATCTCTTATTTCTGCATTTTATGTGAAATCCCCACCATGTAACTCATTTGTGATATGAAAGGTATTCTTACATCTGCACTTTCAGTACACCTTGTTAAGTCATTTCCATATTCCTATACTTGTCTCTTTGTGAAGAAAAAGAACCACAGGTTCATGAATGCTAGAAATGTATATGTTGTTTGCATTACTTAAATGTCAACTTTATGCTGTTTTTCTTGAGACAAAACTTGTCATAGGATTTTAGTATGATAAAGACGTCTGAGCATAACAAACCTACATAAATTTCTGACCTTCATGCTCTTGGTTAGCTGACATAACTGTTTTCCTCCTTGCACATAGAACCCTCTTGGTTGAATTTGTAGATCACATATTCAATTATGGATTGTGTCCTCTCTTTCAACTAAACTGGAACTTTTAGAAGCACTTTTGTCACTTCCTTATGCTTCGTTATCCATTTGATTATTCTGAAATGACCTTACTAGCTATATCTCCCTACACACTGTATTCGATGAAAGCTCACATGTTTAATCTACAACAAACCCTTGCTTTATGTTCCTAGACTTATGCAGAGATTTTAAATTGAAACATTGTAATTCTAAGGACTGCATCTTACTTGATTATTTTAGCCAGTGTGACTAACACTTCAAAAACACCTCTCTGTTTTGTTTGTCATTTCCTTGTCATTCTAGAACAATCATTTCACATTGTAACTCTTAATGTTGTATTTGTATCATCAGTCAAACTGGAACTGACTATTCACTTATTATTTGAATGCATTGTCTGTCATTCACACTCTTAGGCTTCAACCTGGCACTCTTCATGCATTTTTATGCTCCATTTAATAAACTGTTTCGTGACATTACTCTCCTCTGGGATGAAATTTGAAACAAAATTCTTCATTAAGGCATAATGTATGCCTGTTCACTATCCTTGGTTGAGAGAAAGAACATTGATGAACTGAACTTTGCATGACATCTGATCATAATGAACAAAAAGCACTGTTTGTAAAATAACATGAACCATACAACAATGTTTGATATAATTCTACTCAGTTAGATGATTGAGTGAGTTAAACTCACTGTTCACCTGTAGCTTTCAGAAAGTATCCACCTGATTGTTATGAATGCATAGTTGGTTTAATGCTTGATAGATAATTCTGTTTAACTCTTTTAGTTGTATATCATTTCTTTTCCTGATGAATATGATGATGTAATTACTATCTCTTTATCAGCCCACTTGTAATGAGTTGGGAAACATGCTGAGCTCTACCCTTGTGGGAGCCCGTTTTTCTCCACATGCTTGGTCTTCAAATAATAATTAGCATCATGATTTTACCTATACATACACAAGGAAACAAACAATGTTAGAATGAAAACAAGATATAATGATCATATTGATGTTTCTCCTTCAGCTCATTTCTTTTGTACTTTTCTTGATTGTTTCAATGTATGGTTGATAGTAGGCTGCACTATTGTTGGTGGTTCATATATGTATCTTCATAATCAGAGCCTCTAACATCCTCCTCTTTTCTCTTACAGGTCAACGAAGCTCGAGAAGACAAAGGTGCACCACTTTAGCGTCGACCATCAGCCAATCAGGCAATGATGATTATGTCGTTACTTATGTGATTTCTTCTTTTGCATCTTCCATAGTGTAGTGTGCTATTAGTTATGCACTGTGACAGTCACATCCATGGCTTGTGTGGATTTTTTATTTCATTTTATTCTTTTCATTTCAAAAAGAAAAATGCATTTCCATGCAATTTTGTAATATCATTTGGATTCTTGCAATCAAATGAAGCTATGCAATTATGAATTATTCCATGAAATAAAGGAAGCATCTGGAATGCTCTGTTGCTTATATGCTCAATTTTGTACTTCATTTAATTGTAAAAACATTGAATAGCACTTCTGAAATTTTGATTCTTCTTTTAAATGCACAACTGTCACTTGACGAACAATGAACATGATGCAAAGAACCCTTAAACATAATATGTAATTCCACCTTAAGATATAACAATGTTCAGCCAGCTCCACCAATTGAGCTATGGCAAAAAATTGGTAACAATAACTAGTTAATAAATGTTGAAGAATAGGTCTCCTTTAGTCATGGGATTTTGACAAGTGGTTATATGTTTACATGCAATTCTGTTATGACAGAGTTCTAGTTCTATTAGGATTCCTTTTTCTTTTTAGTTATAGGTTGAATAAATCTATCTTAACTCTACGCTCTAAATATCTGGGAGTGGAATTAATGATTTCAGTTAAGTGGTTGTTTTGGATAAGATTCCCTCAAGCTTGTATATAGTTGTTGGTTGAATTCATAGGATAGTTAGTTGGTTTTTTTGTTTTATGTTATCAATTACTTTCAGTTTTCAAGACATGAAATATTCATAATGATTGAATAAATCTGTAAAAGATCTTGTGTAATCTTCATGAAGTTGCAATGAATGGATTTTAATTTATGGGATGTGTAGAATTTGATTAATTAGATTTGGGTTCAGTTAAAGTGAGAACAACCACTTAAGCAGGCCACTCAAGATACTATTCCTCACTTTATTTTTAGTTATTCATTTATGTTTAATAATTGTTATTAGTTTATCATTTTTTGATAAATCATATGTAAGTTAATTAGAATTTCATACCTTTCTTATTGTTAACTAATGCTTATGAATATGCATGCAATGGTTAACTAGTAGTACTCTGGAGGATAGTTTAGTCGAGTCATTAGTTTTTATCAGTTTTGAGTTATTACAACATCATTTCATTAGTAATAGTTAAGTTACAGTCTAAGCTATAGGTACCCGTAGCCACTAGTTCTTGTTATGTCTTTTACTATTTTGCAATTCTATAAGTTTTCTAGCAAGTAGAATAACTTGAGTAGGGTAGCTTAATTAGTTTTGAGTCCTTGAAGGCATATATAATGTTGTACCATCATAAGCTCACAAGACTTGGGTTGACAATTTAATGTAGTCTTGAGCAATGTTGATTGGACTGTTTAGTTAGTTAAACCTTTGAATTGTGTAGATTCTACCAAGTTTATAATACATTAGCTTAGAATCTACATTTTTGGTGCCATTGTCGAGGATGGTGCTATCTTCATAGACTTGTTTTCATAGCTTTCATAGTTAACATTTTTTCTTAGCATTAGGACTATTAGATATAATATTTTTCCAACACGAGAGATACACTAACATATGCAGGACCGTTGCATTATAAAGCCATATTACATGCATGAAAAGGTAGAGAGACCTATTCAATAGATTCCTTCCCTCTACATGTCAAGCAACTATATCAGAAATTGGTGAATCCAATACTCAAAGTGAAGGTAATATTGAAGAAGAAATTTCTTTATCACCAACATCTAGCATACGTACAAAAGGAACATACCACACAATGGGAGATGTAGTGGATGATGATCCTGAATGGGAAACATTTGAGTTCCCTATCACTAACTAGGAAAGAGCTATAATGTTGAAGAATGTTCATCCTTTAGCCTTACTAGTCTTCTATGGGTTAATGACTGAGGACCCAGATACATTTCCCTTTGATTTTGATGTCCTATTCCAAAGTTATGATTATACTAATGATGATCACATGCTCAAACTCTTCCTTGCAACTCTTAAGGATGCAACTCTAAGGTGGTTCATGGGATTAGGCCGAGATGTTGTTCTTGATTGGGACACCATGAAGACTTTTTTCCTAGAAAAGTATCAGTACTATTGTAGGGGGACTGATAGGAGGAAAGATGAAATTTTCAGGATGTCACAAAAGAATGATGAGCCTTTGGAAGATTATGTGGAGAGGTTTCAATTTTTCTCTCAAGAAAAATTCACAAAACAAGTTGTCAGAAGAGTCCCTCAAGTTGGTCTTTTTGAGGGGGGTCAATGATGGCTGCATGGATGCACTGAACCTCATTGGTCAAGGAGATATTTCCTAGCTACCATTTTTAGATATTTGTAAGGTCTGCAAGAATTCTTCCAGGACCTTCACTAAAAGGCTAAGAGGAGATAGAACATCCACTATTGGTAAATCATCTAATAGAGTTTCAAAAAATGAGTTAAGCAACTTGTTGTCTATCATGAAGGAGGACATTATAAGCCACTTGGAAACTCAGTTGGATACTCTCCAAATTAAGAAGAAGCAAGAGGAATTTGAGGTTATACTCACTAAATATTTTCCAAGTTGTAGGTAAAGAAAAGAAAATTGCAAAAATTTGTAAGAGAGTGGCAAGTATCCAACAAGATAAAGTTGAGAAACCTAATTTCCAACCAATTGAAGGAGATGATGGGAAACTCTTCTATATAGCATAATGGAGGCCATGGTAGCAAAGAAAAGGTATGCCATGGAAGCAAAGGAATGGTATGCCACAAGACCCCCTTAGCTTTAATTCATCCTTTCCTATTGGGAATCAATTTTTTTTTGCTTGGAACTCTCAGCCCTGGCAAGAAAACCAAAACTAGTGGAAAAAGCCTCAACAATGGCCACAATCTCCGCCAAATTGGAACCAATAGCCAAACCCTTTTCCACAGCAAAAAAATTTAGGGTTCCAATTATAATCCACAATTTCCAACCCAACAAAATCAATGTTAGACTTAGTGATTGAAAGTACAATAATGGCAATAACAAATTATGAACTATCAACAACCTATTATCCCACCTCCACCACAACAACAAGCTTTAATGCCTCCATAAAATCCTACAAATTAGCCACCCAAGCAACCACAAATACCTTCCCAACCTTCACCTAACCCTAACACTAAGCCTGTTCAACAGGCTTATACTAACGAAGCTATGCAATACCCCACCTGTTGGGTAGAGGTGAGTGATGTCCACCTTAGATCAAGAAAATAACTTGTTGGACCTTCATCCCCTCAAATTACAAAAATGGAGGATGAGGAACCTGTAGCTAAGGCTTTAGAAAAATCACCTTTGGAACCTGAGTCAAATCAAGTACACCAAACTATCTCAAGTCCTAAGCCACCTTTTCCTGAACACCTAGCTATTTAAAAGCATCACACACAGGTTGAGACAGATATTTTAGGTCAATTAAAAGATGTGAGCATCAAGATTCCACTTATCCAAGCTATCAAAAACATCCCTATCTATACCAAAATTGTAAGGGATCTATGTCTTAAGAAACCAGTCAGAAAAAGAAAAGATCCTCAGATTGTCCATGTCTTGGGAAATCTTGTAGACATCATGTTAGGGACCATTATTTTCCCTAAGTATATAGATCCTAGTAGTCTAGTAGTGGATGTTAAGATCAATGGAACCCTCATTAAGAATACTTTGATATATTTGGGGGTAGTAATCAATGTCATGAAAAAATAAACAATGAAGTTGCTTTAGTTAGTCAACCTAAGGCCCACACAAATAGTTTTATAGCTAGCTGATAGATCCACAGTCAATCTTGAGGGAATTATTGAAGACCTAGTCATTGCATTAGATTCTTGGGAATATCCTACAAATGTCATAGTGCTACAAGCCAAAGTTAATCTTCTAGGCTACCCACTCATCCTAGGTAGGCCTTTGTTAGCTAAAATTGATGCATTTATAAGTTGTAGTTCTGGAAAAATGATTATACCCAATGGGACAGTCACTAAGAACTTGGTTCTTTATCCACCGGCCCAACCTTATGCTAACCTTGAGCAGACTATTCTACCCAATTTGGATGAGAAAGATAACTAATCCCTCCAGACATTAATGACTATAGAGCACAACCCTTTATTGGATGACCAAAATGAAGATGAGCTCATTGCTCATGTAATCCAAAATGACTGTGGAAAGAGCCCACAACAACAAGACTACCTCATATACCTACAAGACCCCTTGCAAAGTATTATACCCACCAATCCTATAGAAGAGATATCATAGATATTTCATTCATTACTACCTCAACAATGTGCATCTATTATACCAAGCCTTGGTCTCTCATTTGTTCAAGAGTCATCAAAGGAATTGGAAATCATTCCTGGAAGGAATTTAAATATAAATAATGCCTTGATAGAAGAGTAATAGAACTCTTTGCAAATAGTGTTGCAAGCACACTCAGTAGCATATGCATGGGATTACCATGATATGAAAGGAATATATTTTGATTTATGTATGCACAATATTTATATTAATGATGGCTATAGACCCATTCAACAACCATAGAGGTGTATGAATCCTACCTTAAGAGAGATAGTGAAAGTTGAGCTACAAAAGCTCCTTGATGCAAGTTTTATCTATCCAATACTAGACAATGAATGTGTCTCACCTTTGGTAATCATTTGCAAGAAAGGTTAGAAATGGAGAGTTTGTGTAGACTATAGGGAATTGAATATGGCCACTAGGAAAGACCACTTTCTTTTTCCTTTCATAGATCAAGTACTTGATTCTCTAGTTGGGAAAAATTACTTTTCTTTTCTTGATGGTTTCAGTGGTTATAACTAGATTAAAATTTCTCTAGAGGATCAGGACAAGACTACATTCACATGTCCTTGGGGGACTTATGCTTACTCTGTTCTACCCTTTGGTTTATGCAATGCTCCAGCTACCTTTTAAAGAGTATTACTCAGTGTATTTTCTAATTATGCACATTACTGCATGGAGATATACCTGGATGACTTCACCACTTATTGTGAAAGTTATGAGGAAGCTCTCAGTAATCTAGAAAAAGTGTTGAAACATTGTAAAGAACACAACCTATCACTCAACAATGAAAAGTGTTACATGATGATGAAATACGGAATTGTATTGGGAAACTTTATATCTAGTGTAGGAATTCAGGTTGATCCACACAAAATAGAAATAATATCTACCTTACCTGTTCCTCAAAAACAAAGAGATATCAGAAGTTTTCTTGGCCATGCAGGCTACTGTAGGTGGTTTATTAAATATTTTAGTAAGATTGTTGCATCATTATTTGTTTTGCTGAGTAAGGACATTGAATTTAAATGGACATCTAAGTGTCAACACTCTTTTGAAGAACTGAAGAAAGCTTTGACTCAAGCACCAATATTGAGAGGTCCTAATTGGAATTTTCCTTTCCACATACATACAGATGTGTCATATTTCACCATTGGAACAGTCTTGGGTCAGAATGAAGGAAACATAGATTATGCAATAGATTACATTAGCAAAAATATTCAAGGAGTAGAGTTGAACTATACTGTAACAAAAAAAGAGATGCTTGTTGTAGGATATGTAATTAACAAATGAAAGCATTATATTACTGGCTACTTAGTTATTTTCTATATAGACCACATAGCAATCGGGTATTTGATGAACAAGCTAGTAGTTGGGGGTAGATTGGTAATATGGCTACTTTTCTTATAGGAGTTTGACATTACCATAGTTGAAAAACCTGGTAAAGCAAATTTAGTGGTAGATTTCCTATCATGATTTCCAACACAATTAGCTGAAGGAGTGGTAGATGATTCATTCCTAGATGAACACTTATTTTCTCTACAAGTGCACATACCTTGGTATTCATATATTGTCAATTATTTGGTTATAGGGTAGATTCCCCACACTTTTCTTCAAGGGAGAAGAGACAGTTGGTTGACAAATGTTTCCCATACTCCTGGGTATTTGGTTATCTATTTTATATTGGCCTTGATAACATCATGAGAAGGTGTATTAGGGAGGATGAGATATTTGACATCATGAAGGAATTCCATGATGAGCCATGTGGAGGTCATTTTGCAAAAAAATGAACAACCTTTCAGATCCTCACAACTGGCTATTATTGGCCAAATTTGCATAAAGAATTAGTTAAATACACAAGAAGCTACGATAGGTGTCAAAGGATGGGAAGACCAAAAAAAAGTGACGAGATGCCCTTACAACCTCATTTGACATTGGAACCTTTTGAAAAATGGGGTTTAGACTTCATTAGACTAGTCTCACCTACATCCAACAACAAGGAATACATCCTTGTTTTCATTGATTACTTGACTAAATGGGTACTGGAAGTAAAGGCCTTGCAATTTTCTAGAGATGGTAATGTGGCTAAGTTCTTATATGAAGATATATTTACTAGGTATGTAGTACCTAGAGAGATAGTCATTGATCAAGAACCATAATTTACTTCTGATCTAATCACCAAGCTAGTTGAAAAATACCAAATTAGACACAAGAAATCAACACCCTACCACCCATAGGCTAATGGTCAAGTGGAAGTCACTACTATGGAGATTGAAAGTATTCTCACCAAGATAGTGCAACTACATAGGAAAGACTGGGTTGCAAGGTTGTTTGAAGCAGTATGCTCTTACAGAACAACATGGAAAATCACCACTGGTTTTACCCCTTATGAGTTAGTCTATGGTAAGACAATAGTCCTTCCTATTGAATTTGAATATAAAACTTTAAGGACCGCAGTAGAATTGGAAATGGATTTAACTAAAGCTCTGAAGGAAAGGCTACATATTTTAAATGGATTAGATGAGATCAGAATGGAAGCAATCCATCATACAAAGGTAGTTCAAAAATAAAGAATGAAGTGGCATGATTAGTACATCAAGAATAAGTTCACTGTAGGGGATTGGGAAATGTTATATGATTCACAGTATAAGAATTTCAAGGGAAGATTTTAGTTGAGATGGCTAGGCCCCTATGAAATTAGTCAAGTTTATCCAAATGGGGTGGTCCAGTTACACACCATTGATGCAATCTAGTTTTCACTTCTTGTAAACAGTCATAGACTGAATTTATATAAGAATCCATTGTCAAAGGATGATTTCATATTTTCATTGTTTCAACAATATGGTGCTCACAATGAACCAAACACGAAGTCTAACACAGAGTGATGATTCAATAATACATGATATACCTAGCACTTCTAGTGATGTAGAGATTGAGCTATACAGCTCAGTCTCTAAGCTCACTCAGGCTTAATTTTCATTTTTTTCTCACAAGCACACACTGCATGTTATAATAATGTTCACCATATCTTTAGAGAGACGTATTTTTTAATATACAAAAGGGGTTTTGAATCCATAGGGACCTATAACTTATTCTTCTCAACATTTAGAATGGGACCCAACATTACAAGCACTTGTAGCATCATCTGGTAGCTGAAAAGAAAATTCAAAACTAATTGGCACCATATTTGTTGTAAGTTCATGCACATTCATTTCCAAATATCCACATGTATTATCCATCTTTCCTAATAAGTACATGCAACATAATTATTTTATTTCCCACTTGCATTTCAAATACTCAAGCTATCAAATCACCAGCTCATATATGAAATACATATCCCATCATTTGCACTCGCCACCCACTATTCATTAACTTGCAATTAATATTTGTCACATCAAATCAACAAACAAATATATTTTTTTCAATTTCCACATACGGCAGATGGTTATCTCTTCACAGCGATACTTCAGGTACACTATCATGATTATTCTAAGTCTTCTTTAAACTTTCACTATATTTTCATATTCCTCCATACATGTGAAAAATTATATCCCTAATTACCATCATTTCACATTTAAACCACCTCCAAGTCATAATCGTGAAGTGAAGTCACTTCACCAATTAAGTTGGGGGGAGGGTATGACCTAGTTAGTCTTTTCATTAGTATTTTCCACATCGGTCACTTAAATTAAAATCAATGACTGGAAATGACATGCAAAACCTTCTAAGTTATATCTCATTTTTTTTGCTACTATTTCCAAATTTCTAAATTCTACACCTTGAGAAATTGAGCTTAAGTTTAAACTAGAGTCAAGATTTGAACTTAGAACCTGTCTATGAGCTTGAATTAAGTTGGTATTGAAGAGGGAAATTTGCAGTATGGTATGTCGATAAAGATATATGAGAGAAGGGAAGAAAAGTGAAGGGTTTTGAAGGTGGCAAGAAAGATTGAGTTAAATTTAAAAGTAGGATTGAGTGCATTAGAGTGAAGAAGTGATCCAGAATGGGTAGTGATGTTATAAAAAGGGAGCCAAAAACTCACCATCAAATTCTATAAGATGCATCAGTGTTACCCATTTTCACTTGGGTTGGCTAGCTCGACTACTTCTTGAAGTTAACAAAATTTAGTGAAGACATGATGAGAAGGTTTACATCTAATCTTCAGTATGATGAAGCTATGGTAAAATTAATTTTAGTACACTCATCTAAGACTACGATTGCATAGGTCATAGGGTTGCCAAGAACAGTGGTGGAATTTCTAGCATGAGCCGATGTTGTAGCTAGGGAAGAGTTTTGCATATGAGGAGAGGAATTAGACTCCTCATCACAAGGTATGAAGAGACTTTCCCTCCCCTATCTATGGGAAAATTTTGTGTCTTAGATTATCAGATACATCACCTATGATGGTAGGAAGAACCTTTTGTACATAGTACATTTCAAATTACTTAGTCATTTTAGGCATAATAGGTTAGCAAATGTACCAAAAAATTTATACAATTTTTTGAAACGAATGGCCTTAGAATACCAGAGAAAACAAAATGATACCTCTCTCTCTCATCAATGTTTAATTACTTCGCTGATAAAAAGGAGTTTAAGAACTCAATATCCGTAAGTGAAGTGGGAAGATTTGAAGGAATACATAGACAATAATAGTTTGCTAAATGCACCCGTAGTACTTGAGGATGAAGAACCCAAAAATGAACCCCAAAATGATCTTGAAGAGGAAAACCCCATGTCTCACCTGTGGCTTCACCTATCCATAGCCAAGGCAAGCATGAGGATCTTTAAGAACCAAAATCTAGGCCACCTACAGTTGATGAACTACCTTCTTCTTCAAAGTCACATAAATCTAAGAGTTAGAGAGGTAGTACAACCACCTCCTCTACACCCTCCAAACTGGAAGAAAAGGAGAATACTCCAAAGAAAAAGAGGGATACTCAAAAGAAAAGAGAAGAAGATACAAAGTAGAAGGAGGAAGTTTTGAAGCAGAAAAAGAGTGTTAAAAAGGGAAAGAAGAAAATTGAAAAAGAAATACTCACACCCAGATGCTCTAGCAGATTGAGGAAACAAGGGGCCACAAAGGAGAATATAAGGAAACCTGAAGGGGAATAGATAATTAAGGAACAACCTCAGGGAGAACAACATCAGGAAAATGTTATGATTGTAGAAAGTGACTCTGAAATAGAAGGGAATGTTCTTGGTAATGCGAATATACCAACAAAAAGAGAAGGTATGTGGTGACAACTTCTATTTTGAATCATAAGATCTATTTACTGCCAAGAAGTTACAGACAAAAAATATAGATAGCCCTATTCATGGGGACTATGAAGGGGGTAATGAGTAGTTTGAAGAGATAGAGGAGGTTTACCTTGAAGGAAGAGATGTAAGAAAAGAACTCCAAGAGGCATTGGAGAGAATTAAACACCTGGAGGAGTTAGTGCAAAATTATGAGCAAAAGGATAAGGAAAGAGAAGCAAAAATGTAGGATATGGAGGAGAAATTGTAGTTCTATGGTCATGGAACTAAGCTAGATCTGTTGGCGTAGCTGGATGTTACCATGATAGGGGACAAAGAACTAGCAATGCCAGATGAGAAACCGCCTCCTCTCAAAACTCTTAACTATCATACAACCTACTCACTTGGCTCCCAATTGTGGAAAGTGACTAATGAATTTGCATAGAAAAAGGAGAAGTGGAAGAAGGAAAAATAATAATATGTAAAGGAATTAGAGAAGAGAGATATGGAATTGAACAAATCAACGATCTGGTTGGAGGAGATAGCAGATAAGGCTACACAAATTGTCAGATGTAGGCCTCCACCAAGAACTTATGCACATTTTTTACAAGAAAGGTTTCTATGCTTTCAGTTTAGTATACTAGTTAGTAAGCATTGAATTGGCATGATTCAAATTTCTGAGTTTCTTAATTTTTTTGTTGCTTCCACACCCAAAGAATAGGATCAATTGTGTGAGTTTTATTTGCACAACTATGTAATACCCGATGAGACATAATGGAACCCTTTAATCTTTGTGGGAGATCTTCATATCAGGGCACTTTCCTCTTACTATAGGAATGAGCAGCTTAGGGGTGAGATCATGGAAGAGTATGAAGAAAAAGAGAAATCCATTGCACTTCCAATAAGAAGAGATGCTAAGGATCGAGATGTAGTTATTGATGAATGGATGAAACTTCTTAAACATAAGGGAGTAGGTAAGAAAATCATGAAGCTCGAGGAGGTAGACTATGAAAGAATGAAGATGTTAGTTGTAGGTATTGGACAACAGTGTTACAAGCATGTACATAATAGATGGAATAGTTTAACACCTAAATTACAGAAGAAAGATCCACATTTCATGTATAATTTTACTACTATGCTTTAGAGGGAACGTAAATATATGGAAATTGGTGTCAACAAAGGAGTTCATTGGGTATCACTCACCTTCCATCCACCTATTCTCCTCTATCTAGTCTCACATTGGACTAGGGAGAAAGGTGATGAATGTGAGAGAGCAAGAAATATTAGGACAAGGCAACTTTTAGAATATCAAGGTTTCTAATTGAAATAGATTCAGGAGGTTAATATAGTTATGGACCTGAGATAAATTGCTTTGCAGTACAATCAAAATCCCTAGTGATTTACTTGGGGACAAGAAAAAGGCTAGTTGGGGGGAGATGATAGGTCCATATAATAGCTTATTTTTTATTGTTTTTATAAATATTTTGAGATACTTTTAGATACACTTGATAGACAATGTTCCTACATTATACTATTCTTTCATATCCATTATGCATACTTAAGCCTAAATTACAATGATGGGATTATGGTTATAATATAATAGTATTATATGGGTTATATGGAGATATGTATGGAATGTTGATGGAATGCTATGATTTAATTATGATATTTATCCTCGTGTACATGTTTTGTGAAATTAACTTGTTTGTAGAAAAAGAGGAACCATGGTGCGCAATAGTTACGGGATGAACTCGTAGCAAAAGGAATGACTAGACACTGAAACAAGGGAGCTCCAGGTTAAGTTGAACTTGATGGTTGTTGATTAAAGGCAGTTGATGAAGGTTGAACATGGTGTTATTATAGCCAGTTAATAAATGTTGAAGAAGAGGTCTCCTTTACTCATGGGATTTTGATTAGTGGTTGTATGTTTACATTAAATTTTTCTATGACAGAGTTCTAGTCCTATTAGGATTCCTTTTCTTTTCATTTATAGGTTGAATAAATCATTCTTAACTCTACACTCTAAATATCTGAGAGTGGAGTTAATGATTTTGATTAAGTAGAACTTGTTTTGGATAAGATTCCCTCAAGCTTGTATATAGTTGTTGGTTGAATCTGTAGGATAGTTGGTTTTTTAGTTTTATGTTATCAATTACTTTCAATTTTCAAGACATGAAATATTCATAATGATTGAATACAATTTGTAAAAGATCTTGTGTAAATTTCATGAATATGTAATTAATGGAGTTTAATCTATGGGATGCGTAGAATCTGATTAATTAGATTTGGGTTCAGTTAAAGTGAGAATAGCCACTTGAGCAAGCCACTCAATGTACTGTTCCTCACTTCATTTTTAATTATTTATTTTTGTTTAATAGCTGCTATTAGTTTATCATTGTTTCATGAATCATATGCAAGTTAATTATAACTTCATACCTTGCTTACTTTTAATGAATGCTTACGAATATGCATGCAATGGTTAACCAGTAGTACTCCGTAGGATAGTTTAGTTGAGTCATTATTTTTTATCAGTTTTGAGTTATTACAACATCATTTCATTAGTAATAGTTAAGTTGCATTCTAAGCTATAGGTACTCGTAGCCAGTAGTTTGGTTATATCTTTTACTATTTTGCAATTCTGTGAGTTTTCTAGCAAGTAGAATAACTTGATTAGGGTATATTAAGTAGTTATGAGTCATTGAAGGAATAAATAATGTTGCACTATCATAAACTTACAAGCCTTGGGTTGATAATTTAATTTAGTCCTGAGCAATGTTGAGTGGACTGTTTAGTTAGTTAAACCTTTGAAATGTGTAGATTCTACCAAGTTTACAATACATTACCTTAGACTCTACATAAATCCCAATTAATATGCATAAAATTAATGTTCTTAGGATTTGAAATTATATTAATTGTGCCTTAAGTGTTGGTGCATGTCATCTTGCATTCCTTTTTAATACATGCTCTTTCCTTCTCAAATTTCACTCCATCCAAAGTTCAAATGGTTTTCATAACTAGGGTGGCTCTTGAAGTATTTCTCAAAACAACCCATTTCTTTGAAAGAATATTTGACTTCTTAACCACTTTGAAAAGTTTAATATTTCACTCACAAAAGCAACTTTTTGGAATGGGAAATGGTTATAAGAACCTTATCAAAATCCAAAAAGGTTTTTAGAACCTCACCAACTTCTGAAATAGTTTTAAGAACTAGTTCAAACACTAACACAAGTTTCATTACTTTCTATAACCCAATAGCTCAGACCAATTAGATCCATTCTCTCATTTCAAAGATTTGAAATGTCTTTAATCAATGAGTCTTTTTGGACTTACACTTAGTTATAGGAATCTCATCAGCTTTCAACAAGGTTTTGAGAACCTCTATGGATGTGAACACATTGATGACATGAGCAAATAAATTGAAAACCTTGTAGATACAACACAAGCAGTTCTTTCACTTGGGACTAAGGTTTTGAAAACTTATTTGGCTACCGACATGGTTTGACTATCCTCATCAGAGGCTGGTGAGGATTTATGAAATTTGGAAAGAACCAAAAAATATTTCCAACACTTCAAGGATATTTAATGGGAAGAAACTTAGAGTAGATAATAGCAATTACGAGGCCTAAATATTTATTTGGGAATCAAGATGGAAAAATGAAAGCAATAATATGTTTTATAATGTTTGACAAAAGTGAATTTTATTTGGAGCACCAAGTCAATAAAAAAATATTTGTATTTAAAAATTGTAATGAAATGCTACAATAAGAATTTGGAATTTGAGTGTGTTGTGTAGATATGCCATCTAAGCATAGGTGTTGGTAGTGAAAAGCCTCACAAATCTATTTTTCTATTTTCAAAAATAGTTTTTGCCTTATGAAACTCATTTAATCGATGAGGAGGTATTTCACATGCTCTATATATTCTTGAAATACTATTAATGAATACCCCTTAATGGTCGTATTTTTAATCAGATTTGTTAGATTTGTGAAAAACACATAAGACACAGGATCAAGCAGCAAATGAGAACACCTTCCATGCATGAGAGCTACAAAAAAATATTTTTTATTTCGTCAAAAAGAAAGAACTTACATAATGAACCTCAAGAGTGATAATGAACCTTAAGAGTGATAATGAAATGAAGGAGAGTGTTTTATAAGAGCCAACCCTAAACGAGAAAGGGATTATATTATGTCAATTGTCAACATCACATGTGATGAGATAGAATGATCTAATAATAGCTCAAACTAATAAAATTAAAAAAGAACTAAGTTTTAGCTTAATTGCATGAAGTGAAATTAGCTTAATAATCAATTAAAGATTAATTAATTATTAGCTAATGAATGATTACTCTAACACCCTTAAGTGAAATCTTAGGGAGTAGCTAAAAACACTAAAAAGTGAATGCATAAAAATCAAATAATGCATGAATAGGTCTTGACAAACAAGGCCCGATGAGGTACGATCCATGTATAAACAATCTAATCTCTCACAACTACAAAAAAGGAAAAAACCTCATGGGAAGAACTCTCAAAAAGAGAGAAAGGTGAATGAAGGACTAAGAAACCTCCAAAATAGTGTCCCAAAAATAATAGGAACATGAAGAACATCATTGAAGCACAAATAAGTTGTTGAAAACTATCAAAGACTAATTATTATAATATTAAAATGAAGAACATCCTCTAAAATAAATGGTGATCAGGATCAAGAAGACAAGAATCTGCATAAGTTCCCAAAATGACACTACTCAAACAATGATAAATGGAAAATAAAGGAAAAACAAAATTAATTGAAGATACAAATGGTACATGAATCTGCATGAGTGAACCCAATGACACTACTCAACTAACAAAGAAACAAGTTAAAAATATAGGTATCAATAGCCTGAAGAACATTGATCAAATGAAAACGGAAGATTGCCTCTAGAAACAAGATTCCAAGAGTGCCCATATGGTAAATTCTCCATCTCACCAAAATGCATGTGTAACCAACTATTGCATCCACCTAGTCCATAGGAATAAAAACTAGATACATAACTCACTCCAAAATGAAACTAAGAAATAATTAGCACCAATAACAGAAACTCCCCCATAATTCAAAAGAGAGAGAGCCATGATAGGTCCACTGAAACTATGTGTCACCATGAACGACATGAAGGAGAACCAAGAACATTTGAACGAGCACCACAAAGTACCTATGAATAAAAAAAGGGGGTGTGCAAGCAACACACATGCATGTGACATGAATCACTAGGATTTGATGTTTTTTGTGCAAGGGAAGCTCACTTGAAAAAGATGTGATGGAAAAATGGGCTTGCACAACCCTCGCATGACACTTTATAACATAGTGTGAGTATAAAAGGCACAATAGGATGTGTGAAATTCCCAAAAATCATGTATAATATTGGATATTTATATTAGTGTATATACAAAAGAAAAAGTGCATACAAAATATGTCTACAATGCTCAAATAGGAAAAATGGTAGAAATACATGCAAAAATACCAAACATAAGTCATCCCACACAAATAAAAAGTTTGTAGGAGCTAAAATGTCCACGTAATTCACCAAAATGTGAAAAAAACAAAAAACTAAATAAAATTACCTAGATAAATTCTAGAAAAACTACATAGATAGCTGTGAAGAGTTCTAAAATACCTTTCCAATGCCATTGAAATCATGAGAAAATGAAGAAACAGGTCAAAATTTATGAGCTTGGGAGTGAAAAAAACACTTATAACTTTGATAGGTTGTAGAATACATCAACAAAAAAATGGTGATGATACCCACACTAATGGAAATTATGTAGAACCATCTTTTCAATGATATCTCATTTGTCCAATGTTGATATCATATTGCCAAGTTATGGCCAAAAGAAAAGCTTTCCCCTTTAGGGCACAAAGGGGGCTTGGGGGGACCTTGCTAGCATCCATACCATCGATGTCATGCTAACATCAACAAATTATTCTAGGGAATATTCTCTATGGTCGAAAAAATATCAGTTTGTAGAAAAAGCATAGTTGACAGAATATGCTTGTGCAAGTTCGAAATATTCCTCCAGATTCATTCGTTTGGAAAAGGGTGTGTTGATCAACAAAGTTAAGTCATAGGTCAAGAATATAATAACATCATCAACAAATATTAAAAAATCACCTATTTTTTTAAAGATTCCAACTTTTGGCCTATCAGTTGACTAGAGGCAATTGGGCATCAACATGTGCTATTTATAGTGCTAGCAAATAAATCATTGTGTTGTTTTTAAACAATGTTTTTATGTACCATATAGGGGCCATAAAACCCCCTAGGTAAAAATAATTTTCCTCTTGGACTCTTGACACCAAAAATGGGAAAATTTATATCAAATTTCATTTGTTTGGCCTCTTAAGTGCAATGGTGAGGTCCTTTTCTTGCCAAAATACACCAAAAAATTGCTCAAGCCCAAAGCCTACAAAAAAGTATGAAGATTCCAAATTTAAAGTACTTGTAACCCTAGTTGAAGAAACCCCTCAAAATTTGAGGAGTTTGATGAATCCATGATATGATACCATGTTAGATTTGTGAAAAACACACAATACATAGGATGAAACAACAAATGAGAACACCTTCCATGCACGGAAGTTATAAACAAAGATTATTTATTTCCTCAACAAGAAAGAACTTACAGAATGAACCTCAATAGTGATAATACAATGGAGAGTTCTTTATAAGATCAAAACCTAAATAATAAAGGGATTAGATTATGACAAGTGTCAATATCTCATGTGATGAGATAAAATAATCTAAGAATAGCTCAAACTAATAAAAGAAAAAAACTCCCAAGTCTTAACTTAAGTGCATGAAGTGAAATTAGACTAATAATTAATTAAATATTAATTAATTATTAGCTAATGAATAATTACTCTAACAAGAATCTCAAGGCTAAATTAATAGTTAAGGCATGCATGTTGAATGCAAAAATTCCTATAGGAGAAGCAACATGGAAAACTTTCTATTTGTTTAATACTAAAGTTTGAAGTGCATGCCTAATGCAATGAATCAAATAGGATTTTCTTGCTCCTATTGTTCCTTTAATTATTATATGTAAAGGTTGTTTAAAGGGAATATCAAATTATAGTGTTTTATAATAATGGTAAGTGATAGGTTTTGGTTAGGTGATAGTGTATATGTTGGACCATTAAACTCTAACATGGACTAGTCATCTTATTTGTTCTTATGAAATATTGTGTGATATCATGCAAATGTATGGGTACAATATTTTCATCTCATTTGTTGATGTTATCAAAATCATGTATACCAAGAATTTCAAGGGAATTTAGATTTATGCAACTACCTAGGCCCATTTTTGATACCAAGTCTCATTCATTCATTTATATTGTGTTTCTTGTGTCTATCTCATTATTAATGTCCTTTTCCTCTTCATGGTTAACCTATGTCTCAATTGTGTAGTCAACATGTCATACATGGTATGCATTTATATTCATTTCCTTCCAAATTTTAATTACCACATCTTTGGTGAGACCTATATATATTGGCCATGCCATGTAAATTATTGTAGTGAAGTAGCTCACTCGAAAACAATATTTCAAAATATTTATAATCCTCTTCTCAAATAGTATAGAATTGGGGAAAGACATTGACAATTTCATTTTTCATATATTTTCACTTGCACCCTTTACAATAGGAAGAAAATGAGGACCATGCAAATTCAATGTGATTGTTTCTATTAGTTGAGGAGAAGATCTAGTAGTTGAGCATCTTCTAATAGTTAAAATAATATTCTTCAAGATAATACTCAATGTTTTTAATAGTATAGTACTAGTAGTTGTAACTTTAAAGTTGTTAGTGTTGATCATAAGTGCCCCTAATTGAATGAAATGTTTTCTTTAGATCTAAAAAAAAAGAAATTATGTGATGCTACATTGGCATACCAATAAAAATGACTTAACATAAAATTATTGTAACTTATTGCATAAGTATCCTATTTACCTCTTTTTTGTGTCTTTTCAAACACCTCAACAAAATGCATGTTGATGTGAAATAATATTTCATAATTTGGATCTATGAAAATAGATTTTCCCTATGTAGTCCATTCATAGTTCCCAATCATGTTCAATTGTGTTCTACATTATGTGATTTGTAATGTTCAACAAAAGTGAATTTGAGTTGGAGTGTCACTTTGTTGATAGAAAACTATTTGTAATGTAACATTGTAATGAAATATTACCATGTAGTAATTTGGTATTTGAATGTAATGCAAAGATATTCCATTGAAGCATATGTATTGGTGGTGAAAATCCTCAAACAATATATTATCTATTTTTAGCAATACCTTTGGCCCAATGAAACTCATCTCATCTATGAGGAGGTATTTCACATGCTCCATGTATTCTTGGAATACTATTAATTATTACCCTTAATGGTTATATATTTTCATTAGGATCTTAAGGGTTGAATGCAAAAATTCATATAGGAGCAAAAAAAAGGAGCCAGTTCTATCTATGTGATACTTGTTGTAGGTATGAAGGTGTTGTTATTGATGTCAATTGGTTAATTGGTTTCCAAATGGTTGTTTTTTTCATTAATGCCATGAATGGTGATTATTGACTATATATGTCAAGGATATTGAGAAAATTGTAATAAAGGAAGGTTGCAAGTATTCAGTGTTTGCTTTGGGTTTTGCTCCAAGATTTGCTGCTATGCTAGTAGGGATCTGAAGTATTGTTCTTGGATTTTGGAAGTTTCTATATCCATATTTCGGGTTTCTGGATTGTTGTAGAGTGCGAGTTATGTTCACCAGTTGTGAACTGTGTTTTTCTGTGTATCTAGCTAAGGTCCGGGAGAAATATTGTTGCTCCAAATTTCTTCTTGTTTGAGTCTTATGACATGCAGTTCTCAAGATAAGTTGTTGAGGTTGTGTTTAGGATAATTTTGTTATCTTGAAAGATTGGATCATGCTACTGGTTTTATGTGCTTAATTAATTTATGTGTTTTACACTAGTTTGGTTGGCGTTGTGTTTAACACTACTTACAAAGTTAATGGAAGTGTGTTGAAGCATGTTGGGACTGATTTAGGTCCTCATTAGATGTTTGTTTGGGTTGCCCTCATTCTAATTCCACTGTAGAATAATTTGGTGCCGACCTAATTTGAATTTATAAATTCAAATGGTGGATGATTTTCAAAGTTGAAGATGGTATAAATAAAAGTTGATATATTTGTGAAGATGGATGATGCAAGAAAGATAAATGTGAGATAGATGCAAAACAATGTGTATGTGATTCAAGTTTGAGAAGGTCAGTGTGAAATCTAATTGTGAGTTTCTAGAAGCAGTGAGCTGAAGGTGTACTCTATCATTCAAGCATGTTTGCAAGTGTGTGAGTGAATTGTGGTGGAAATATCTGTTGCATTAAGATTATTTTCTCTTTGTAACAAATCTCTTCTATCTTCTTTGTAATTTTGTGGCAGTGAGCCCTCTAGGTGGTTAACCCTTGTTGGATAGTGAGTCTTGATCTAGACAGTAATTAATGTTTTGGCAGTGAGCCTTTGTATTCAATTTGATATTCTCTATATTGTGAGCTAATACTCACTATGGTTTTTCCCTTATTGGTTTTTCCATGTAAATCTGGTGTTATTGTGTGTGTGATGTTTTTCAATTTCTGCTTTTGTACTTAATGATTAATCACATTAGCAGAGTAAAGGATTTGTGACTGATAATTGGTCTAATCTCTAGTGGAAATTCTTAAAGGTTAAAATTTGTTACAACTAATTCACCCCTTCTCAGTTGTCTTGTTCAACAATTGGGTATCAGAGCTTAGTTCCTTGGGGAAGAGCTTAACCACTTAAGGGAGATTTGAGATGGTGAGCAAGATCACTATTGAGTGTCCTATGTTCGATGGGACTAACTATTCCCTCTGGAAGATAAAGATGGAAGGATATCAAGAGTACTAAGGATATGATGTTGAGAATTCTTACAAGATGGCTTACACTTCTCCTGCAAATGGTCTGAGTACAATAGATGAGATCAAGGCACATGGAGTGAACTACAAGGTGAAGTTTATTCTGAAGAATAGTCTTTCACATTATGAGTTAATTAAAGTTGCAAATCTGAAGACTTCTAAAGAGGTCTAGGATGAATTTGAAAAGATGCATGAAGGAGATGAAAGGTTCAAAGAAGCAAAGTTGCAGAATTTGGAAGCACAATTCGAGCTCTTACAGATGTCTGAAGATGAGAACATTAAATCCTATGTACATAGAGTGGATGAGATGGTAGGTGGAATGTGAGGACTTGGTGCTACAGTGGATGAATCCAGGATTTTGAAGAATATTCTCAAAACTCTCCCTGATGTGTAGAGTGAAAAGGTATTTTATATTGAGGGATATATAGATTATAATACATATACTAAAGATAAGTTTTTGGGTACTCTAACATCTTATGAAATGAGAAAGCCTAGCTTGAGAAATGGATCAAAGACAAAAACTACTTTTAGGGCTACAAGAGCCGAAGATCTGAATGAAGATAACTTTGATGATGTAGAAGCTAAATTTGTGTAATGTCATAAAATTGTACCCCTTGCAATTTCACATTCATTCTTTCTTTCGCTTTAGTATCCACTCCCCTAGAATTTGTGTAGGCTCATTTTAGCCCATGCATCAACCTTTTTCCCTTCTCAAGATGCTCAAGACCTCTTTTTAGCAACTACCCTCATCTTTCAGCTTTGTGTTAAACCTTGTGCTTTTCCCATTCTTTTCATTTTGTAACATGATGTGTCTAGACACTAGCACATCGCGCAGACGTCTGCATGTCGCGCTTGTGTCTTGTGACATTCCAACATTGAAATGGCCATTTCTGAGCATTTTTTCCACTTTTCAGTAGGTTTTATTGATGGTAACAAATCAGGACACCTTGTAACCACTCGGGAAGCTTCTTTTCCCTCCTATTCTCTCTTTATATGCTATCTTTTCAATATATTTTGGTCTTCTAAATTTTCTAGCTTTGGCTCCTATCTTCTCCTCCTCTCTTGCTCTTGATATCTTTCTTGCACATATCTCTTGCTTGTTACAACAACCTCAAGATTTCATAGCTCACTACAACAACATTCTTGCATCCTCATAGCACCCTTTCCAACTCTCTTTTGGCTCTCACAGCAGCCCTCTCTTTCATCTTTGCCTCTCCCTTTGGCCTCCTTAACCCTTGCAACTGATATCTCACTTACTTAATTCTTGTGAGCATATTGGGATTTCACACATCCCCTATCGATTGCATCTCTATTTTATTATACAGGTTCTCTGATGCAAGAGCATCCTTGGTTCTTGGAAATCTTGCATCAACCAAAAAAAATTTCTTTTAGTTTTATTCTTGTTATTTCTCAGTTTGTGTTGGTGGATTTGTCATCTTTTCTCACTAGACCCTGTGGATCTTTGTGTACATCGTGGACATGTTCATTTTCCTTATTCCAAGATTTGGGCATGATTGGATCTTTCTTCGGCAAGTTATCAATTCCGGAATTTCATGGCAGTTTCTTGAACCGGCACCAGAATAGTTTTCAAGCCTATCGGTTAATCTGATCATTTGTGGATCATCCCTGTGACTTGTAGATCTCGAAAGTGTGATTCTAAGTGTTCTGAGGAGTGTCCCCGACCTTCCTTATAGGTCCACATTTCATTTTATGCACCTGTTGATAGAGTAATTCAAATTTGAGGCCGACCTATTCATGCGTACATTACATTTCCTCTCCTTGGATAATGTGATGATCTTTGGCCGATGTGGATGTTTCCAGAATCGCAGATATAGTATAAATATTGTAATTGATCATTAGAATAGGGTAGAAGAGTTAGTAGATGATGAAGTAGATTAAAATCAATCTGAATTGTAAGAATTTAACTCACATATAGGAGCATATTGGAATGTTGTAATATTGAACATGTTATATCAGGCCAGTGAGCTAAATCTATAAGCCTGGACATTGTTGGCTGAATGTAATTGAGATTTTTGTTAATGAAAATATTTGCATCTACATTTTCCTCCATATTCTATGTTGATTTATTGCATTACTCTTATTGCACGGTCTGGATTGTTCTCCTTGAGGACCCTCCTATCGTGGCCACATCAGATTGGTATCAAAGTGAGGTTCATTCCTTGCTAGATAATTAGAGTTTGTGAAGTCCTGTTGAAGATTTATTGTAGGG
This sequence comes from Sequoia sempervirens, assembly GCA_007258455.2. Classification (NCBI taxonomy): domain Eukaryota; kingdom Viridiplantae; phylum Streptophyta; class Pinopsida; order Cupressales; family Cupressaceae; genus Sequoia; species Sequoia sempervirens. Next base: position 35,574,428 of record VDFB02353493.1, read on the forward strand.
TGGAAAATTGAGGATTCAACCTGTAGCTCCAAATGAATTGTGTAAAGATGGTGGGAAGAAGAAATGGTAGAGGAAATGGAGCATCTGGAAATACAGACCTTGCTTTAATGGAGATGTTGAGAGGAATTACTACCAGATTAGATGCAGTTGAAACGACCCAGAGAAGAGGTCGACCAGTTGATGATGTGAGTGATGATGAGGTAGAAGTACAAGAGGAAAGAGGAAGAGAAGAACAACCTGGTCTTGATCAGGGAGAAGAGAGGTTCATAAGAGCTAGGTAACTAGAGCAAATACAAAACCACATTTCAATCCACCAGATTATAATGGTAAGTTGGATTCAAATGTATTGTTAGATTGGATAACAGAGATGGAAAAATATTTTGAATTTGAAGGTACCACTGAAGATAAGAAGGGGAATTTTTCTTGTACAAAGTTAAGAGGACATGCATCCCTTTGGTGGGAACATTTGCAGACAGATAGGCAGAGAAGAGGAAAAGAAAAGATAAAGTCATGGGATCGGATGGTGAATAAGTTGAAGACAAATTTTATGCATGTAGATTATCACATTAGTTTGTTCAAGAAGTTGCAAAATATGAAGCAGAAAGAATCTAATGTGACAGAGTATACTAAAGAATTCTACACATTGAATATCAGATCTGGACATTCAGAGGATGAGATTGAGAAAGCAACCATATATGTGAATGGTTTGAGGTCATCCATACAGGATGAAATCAGTTTGATCAAGTTACAGAGTGTGGAAGAGGCATATCAGTGTGCCCTAAAGGAAGAAGAGAAGTTGAATAAATGACAGAAGAAGAGACAGAGAGGAAGAGGTGGAAGATTTCAGAGAGGAAGAAATTTTACTAGAGGAGGAAGAGGCTCTTTTGCATATCAGAATAAGGATAAGGAGGTCAGTAAGAATGATAATTCGTATCATAGAGGTGATGGAAACTCTTATAAAAGAGGAGGATATGGTGGTTACCAGAATGAAGGTTATAGAAAGGATGATAAGGAGAAAAGAGTATTTAGGGGAACTTCCTTTAAGTGTGGTGGAGAAGGACATAGAGCATTTGAAGAATGTAGAAAATGAAAAGACTCTCCAACTGACCAACGAGATGGAGAATCTCAAAAAGAAACTGTCTCAGATGTCCAATGACATGGCTCAACTTAGACATAATCCCCTTCACAACCAGAACCAAGGTTTTTCAGATTCAGGGGCGATATTCTAATCAGGGTGGCTATCCAAACCAAAACCCCAATCAAAAATACAATGCCAACCAGAATGTCAATAGGAATTTCTAGAACCTCAATAGGAATTTCCAGAACCAAAACTCCTCTAATCAAAACTATCAAAATCAGAATAAAGGATACAATCAGAGGCCTAACAACAATAGGTCATGGAATACTGGACCCAATAACAGAGGAGTTTCTCACAATTATCAAGCAGGAGACAAAAGGCCACACACTGCCAATGTGGCAAACCTCCACCTTATGACTAATTGGTGTAGACTACATGTTACAATGGTTCATTCTAAGGTAAATTTCTTGGAGATGGAAAAAATGGTTAAGATAGCTTAAGCTAATGCTCCATTCTAGGGTGCATCCAAAAAATCTGTTGGATCAACGGACACTGCCCTGGCATATGATATCTTTGAGGAAGAGCTTCCATTTCCCAACCAAGAAGAAAATGAAGTAGTAAAAGATGTGTATTATGCGCAAGCTTCCAAACCAAGGGAGGCCATTTCCTTAGAAATCATAACAGAGGCCCATTCACGACCTCTTCCCCTCCTAATAATATGGTCCCACCAAATCAAAATGTGGATAATAATCCACCACCACCAAAGGGACCATCAGATTCCTAGATCAAAGGTAATTCATCTTCAATTCCTAAATATCAGGTTAGGAATGATTCATAATTTGATTTCATTACAAAAAAGTAGGGGCAGAAGACTTCAATGTCTTTCTTTGATATTTTGAAATGGTGCCCAGCTCAAAAGGAAATCTTGTTGAAAGCTTTGGGGGAAGCAGATAGGTTAAAAGTAAGAGAAAAGGTGAATCCTGCGAATGAGATTAATGCAGTTATTTATAAAGGTAAGATTGGTACTCCGCCTTTCTTGCTAAGTCTGAGAATTTTTGGAAAGAATTTTTGGAAAGAATTTACATAATTGTCTATTGGATTCTGGGACATCAGGGAATGTTATCCCATTTTCCATTTGTAGGAATTTAGGTCTGAGCCCACTCTAGACAAATAAAAAGGTTATCCAATTAGACAAAACAAAAGTTAATGTGGTAGGAGAACTAAAAAATATCCATGTACAGATTGGATCTGATCCAAGGATCCAAACTTATGTGGATATCCAAGTCGCAGATATCCCAGAAACCTATGGGATGCTCTTAAGCAGAGACCTGATGAAAAGTCTAGGTGGATATGTGTCTTTGGATTTCTCACACATGTGGCTGCCTTGGAAAGGGATAGCAACCCAGACCATAATTGAAAGTGAGCCCAGGCTCAAACACATGATTATTAAGTATGGCGTCCCCAATGAAGTAGCCTATTTTGAAACCGAGATAGGAGTTTATAAGTAGGAGGAGATAATAACTTTTTCAGTACTTCATTCTGGTGACTCACCCCTCTTAGATCAAAATGACCCAATGATTACTGTTAATCAGCAAGTCCTAATAACGACATTACAATATGATAGGTTGGTACTGGGAGAAGAGGTTGATATGTGCAGTCTCCTACTTCCTAACTGGTGTAGGGTTCATTACCAGAATCATTTTGAGTTGACTTGCCAATCCTGTGTAGATATTTTGAAACATATCTCCTTAGTAGAAGAAACTGGTGAATGTCAACCCCAAGCCCCTATCAATGATTTTCCATTTCAAGCAATGGATAAAAACCATCCTTATGGGAGCCGACTCTAGTCAGAGGGAATTATCTTCTCAACCCGAGCAGGCTCAGGATCTGTGTTCTAAATTAAAACTAGGGGTTGAGGAATTTCAGTCTTTTCCAATTGCGCTTATCTCAGAAACACTTCCAATGCCCAGGGCATTGGTGAAAAATGTACTAAATCATGACCTGACTTAGGAAGAGGTAGGTTTGTGAAACTTGCAAGCTGACAACATAGGTGATTCATTACTTAGTCCTCATGAGGAGACCCCTATAATTTGTGACTCTGTGCCCAAGATGAAAGCAACAATGTTGGCACATGACTGTCCCAGCTGCAAAAAAAATCTCACTTTAGGTGACTCATGTGAGATTCATCATTTTGGTTTCCCTTCTAAGGTAAGTGGTTTTGATTTCTGGCTGCCCGGAAAGATTGTTAGGTCAGGTAAAGAAAATTTTGAGCAAATTGTTTTAGAAGTTGAGGAAGATGATCCTTTAGTTGATGATGTATGTACTTTGAGGAACATGATTGAGATTGATAATCCTTGTGAAGTCCAATACACTAGTTTGTTGTTAGAACCTAGTGTTGATTGTGATGGGGATATGCATGAAATTTTGAACAAAGTTTAGATGTTTTGAATGTTGATGGCACATTGCTAATGGATGCCTTTTATGTTGACATGCATGTATCAGAGCAAAACAGACTGGTGTTACATGAGCTAAGACCTCATGAAGGGGAGATCATACAACATGAGCACACCACAGTAACTGAAGATCTTCTAAATCAGGGGGTGCCTTTCCATTATCCTCTGTCTTAACAATTTTCAGTTTGATTATGACATTGGGGAGAGTAAAATGTGTTTGTGGGTAAATCATGACAAAGCTGAGGACCCACAACTATTAATATTTCAATCTTCATACCTTCAGAATGATTTCATTGCACATAAACTTCATATTTTTGAGTATAAGGATAAATTTGCTAGGTTTAGAACTGTGCCTAGTAAATTAAGATTGTTGCACATAATGAAAAATCAGTCAGGTCAATGTACAAATTTTTTATAGTTTTGTGTTTGTAAATTTTAGTTTTTGGAGTTAGTTTAGGATTAGGATTGGTTAGTGTTAGTTTTTGGTTTAGTTGGTTTTCTTTTTGTTCTTGTTCTTCGCTTTTGTTCTTTGCTTGTTTGTTGTTTCTTTCTTTCTTTTCCTTTCCTTTGTTGTTTTTTGTCTGTTTTGTTTCCTTCTTTGGGGACCCTCTTTTCTTTCCATCTTAAAACATTGGGGTTGTTATTCAAAGAATATTGTACTGCACTAGGAGAGAAATTGGTTTAGGCATTTTTAGGTATATATGTCGAAAGATTTTGTTCTAAAATTCATGCCTTATGGTCATTTTAGCATGAGTCTGAAGGCTATTAGGGGTAAGGTGTATTGTGGATAATCTCCTGAACTATCATTGAAATCTGTCACAAAATAGATAAAACATCTGACTATGAAGTGCCTATTCATCTCTAGGTAATTATATCTTCGGTTCAAGTGAAAAATCTGTTTCCCCAAGATTGTCATAGGATCCACTGTAGTTCTCAACCCACATTTCAGACTATTAAAGTCCTTGTATTGAGAAGGATTTTGAAAAGAATTTTCACAAGTAAGGCCTGTAAAAGAGATAAAAAAAAGAGAAGCATTAAAGTAAAGGAAAGCTCAATACTAAATGGGTAATTCAAGTATCTCTATCGGGGCTATGGACACCTAACTGGCAGTAGAGCAATGCTTTGAGATAACTAGAGGCATCTTCATTGGGGCTATGGATGCCTGGCTGGCAGTAGAGCAATACCCAGGATTCTATTGCATGACAGTCGAAGGACTCAACCCATGTAGCTTGAATCGTAGATATAGTTGTTTAGATGTGGAGAAAGCTCAAATAAAGAAGGATGCACTATAAGCATGCACACACTCAGATTCAAGCAGTAGTTTGTGTTGGTCCTACATTTGAGATTCCAACTCAACTTTACTTAAATATGATGATCACACTTTAGTTAACATGTCTCATAAGGTATAAGTTTTGGGATGATTAAATTCTTCAATATCTTTCAAAATGGGTAAACCATTTTCCCATTCGAGTCGCTATTTGTTATGCCTTGCATAACCACCCCATTTTATTTTACTTTAGAACAAAATGGGTCCCCCTTTTCTTTTGTTTTCATCACCTTTGGTTGTTTGGTTGGGTTTTAGGAGTTCTTTTGTTTTCCTCCTAAGTCTATGTTTTGTTCTGTCGGAGCCGGGTCTGGGGCTAAATCTGAACTTTGAGCTCTTTCAAGGTTTTTGGTCTGGTTTCCATCTTGACTCCGACTTCGCCTTTTCTTTTTGTTTCTTCTTCTTTGTTCATTTTCCTTTCATTTTGTGTTTTGTGCCTTAGGATTTTCATTTCTTCCTTGGGCCTTTTGTTTTGTTCCTGCGGGTGCGGGATCGGAACTGAAACCGAGCTTGGAATTCCTTTCAGGTTCTAGTTCTGCCTCCTTGGACCTTTCATTTTCTTTGGTGTTTTGTTCCTTTTGTTCTGGTAGACGCAGAATTGGGATCGAAACCAAACTTGGGAATGTCGTCCAAGTTCTGATTTTTTGTCCTTTCCTAGTTCCGGTTCTGCCTCTTTTATTTTTTTCCTTGGGTGTTTTCGGTTTTATTCCGGTGAATGCATAACCGGAACCAGAACCAAACTCTGGAACTTCTTAAAAGTCCTAGGTTCGGGTTTCTTTCTAGTCCTAGTTCCACCTATCTTGTTCTTTTTTCCTTTGTTCCTTATGTTTTGTCATGGGGTGCTTTCTCCCCTTCTTTTTCTACATTGTCCCTTGGAGTGTTGTCAGAGGCGGGGTCGGGACAGAAAATGAACCTGAAACTTTGAAAAGTTTTAGGATCAGATTTGGTTCTGGTCCTGGTTTCACCGGGTTCATTTGTTTTCCATCCGGTTCTGATCATTCGGTTGGTTGGTCGGGTTTTGTTTTTTGCATTTTTTTCTTTTGCGGACGCGGAGCCGGAACGGTGCGATGAATTGAAGTTAATGAGTTGTCTTATGTTCGGTTCCCGTTCTAACTCTGGTCCCAGTTCTGATTTCATTTTGGCTCCCATCCCGCCAGTATTGAAGGTAGGTGTTGTTCTTAGTTTGGGTTCGGTCCTGCCTCCACCGGAGTTAAGTTTTGAATGAAGGGTCTGAAGGATAAGACGAGGATTGATAATATTTTCTATGCTTGGAGGATTAATGAGGGCATTGTTTTGCAGGATTAAAGCGTGTCAAGAGCACCTAATGTTGTCTCAAGGAAATCTATTGGAAAATGTTCCTTAATCTTGTTAGCATGAAGCTCCTAAAAGAGTAAGTCGGTGAGACCTTCTAGAAGTCTTGCTGACTAGCAGTTGTGTTCTATTCATTTGAGACACTCAAGTCGCCAAGAATTTTTGGTCGTTGTGAGTCTTCTATTTCTCTTCGCCCGGGGAGAACTCTTGCCGACAGTTGTTCACAAGGTTGTCATCAGGGAGACTCTTGGATGAAAGGTTTGTATTCACTATGATGTCCTGCTGATGGGTGTTGGTCTCGCCGATGGGAATATGTGTCTTCGGTGAGACTCTTGGCGACAGGTAGCGTCGGGGAGAGGTGTGACCCTCATTGGGAGTCATGCCAACTGATGAAGTCTCACCAATGGAAGGACTCTTCACTATGATATGGATGCTCGGCAAGACCTTGCTCTGACTTGTTGGTCTTGTCGATAGCGATGGGTCTATTGTAGGCTTCGGTGAGACCTCTTTTTGACAAATGATAGTCTGGGTGATGGAAAACGATATCGGTATGACTCTTGCAGCCCACTATGACCACTTGTCGAATGCGATGGTCTCGCCGACAATCTTGGAAAGCAGTATAACTCTTGAGAGCTTGTTGTGACCTCTTGTTGAATGCAATTGTCTTGTCGATGAGTCTGCTATGGACTTCGGTCAAAGGTCTCGCCGATCTAGCTGATAGCGATAGTCTAGGTGACAATATTTGACATCGGTATAACTCTTTCTGCTTGCTATGAACTCTCACCGATAGTTGTAAGTTATGCTGATAGCGATGGTGAAGCATTGTAGCATTAGGGAGACATGGCTAGTGTCTCACTGACATGCAATTCTATTTGAACGACTTTTGACCACCTAAAAATCTTATGTGGTGTATGTTCAACCAATCAAAGGAGGCTGAAGGTGAACCTGTGGTAGTTGGATTGTTGCGGTTGTTCTTGTGACGAAGATCAATAGATCATAGACGACATGGATATACTCAGAAGATGATGTTTGGTCGGATGAATGGTTCGATGGATGATCAGGGCATGTGAATTCAGTTTAGAGGGCATCTGATGCTGCTTCTTGAAGGGGGTCAACTTGTAGAAAGGTCTAGAACAAGAGGAAAGTAGAAAGGAAGAAGCCGCGAGGATAGCTGGGATGTCTACTGGAAAAAGTGGATCTACATTAATGACTATACTTCTGAACATTCAAAGTAGCTCTGCAAAGAACTTCAAGGGTGGACATGGGGGCCAAAAGTTAATGTGATGGTTGCAAAAGATCTGAAGGCCATGCCTGGGAGAAATCTTTCACCGACATGAGTAAGGTAGTGCATTAAATGCATCCTTGACTTTATTCAAACTCTTCTAGGGCCGACTCTGCTGCAAACCAACATATATTGTAAACCCTAAAATGGGGCTGATATTTTTTGAAGGAACATGTATATATGGCATTTTTCCTCTTTGTAAGGAGGATAGATACATTTTAGAGGATACAAAAATTTTAAAAGAGACACACATAGAGAGAGATTTTCTTTTGTTAAGAATTAGCAACCTAGGGTTTTACAGGAAGTTAGGCATTTTTTTTTTTAGTTTAATAGGAAGGAAGTGTTGTATCTTTCAAGTTTTCTTAGTATAGATGGAGATAATCTAAAGACATGGGTTTTCTATACACTAGTGATTTTTCCAAATTTGTAAATGTTGTTTATCTGTTTCACCAACAGTAGAAGCAACCAGATTTAAATCTACTTCATATTGTGCTCCAGAATGGTATTTATCTTGGGTTAATTATTTGATTTGGAAGGCTTTCAAGGAATGAAATTTTATCTTATGTTTTGTTTAAATGATGATTTACAATCTGCTATTAAAGTTTGCACTGTGAATGAATGAAATTGTGTTAATTGCAAGTTGATTTTATTCTACAGTTTTAGTTTAGGAATTCCTTGGAAGGCAACAAGTCTGATTACTTGGATGAATTAACATTCTCTTTAGTTCCAAAGCTTTGATCTATCTTTTTCTATTTCTTAAAAACCCCCTGTTAAAGTAGGTTTGTATATATGTTTGATCTTAGAACAATCCAGAAACTCAACACCAGTAGGCCCCTTGAACATTATAGTTACATCAACCATTGAGTGAAATCAGCACAGTCATGAACCGATTAACATGACCTTGGGAGTTAGGTATCCATGTGTTATCTTTCTCTTTCAGGAGAAACATAATATCAATATTTTGTTTACATGTTGTGCTAATCTGACCATCAACAATAAGGATGTTATGAAATCTATGTAGAGTTGCAAAGTTTTTCAAGTTGCAAAGGGAGTAGTCAGAATGTTGGATTGTATAAGCCTTTGACAGTTTTGGAGAGACCTTGGGAGGATATTAGTATGGATTTCATACTTGGTTTTTCGAAGACATAAAGAGGTAATGATTCTGTATTCATGGTGGTTGATCGATTTTCTAAAATGGAACATTTCATACCTTGTAAGAAGATGACCGATGCAATACATGTAGCAGACTTTTTTTTCAAAGAAGTGGTCAGATTGCATGGATTACCTAGAAGTATAGTTTTAGATAGGGATACAAAATTTGTTGGTTACTTTTGGAGAACACTTTGGAAGAAGTTGAAGACAGATTTGAAGCTCAGTTCTACTTTTCACCTACAAACTGATGGATAGATAGAGGTAGTGAATAGGAGTTTAGGGAATTTACTGAGATGTTTGGTTGGAGAGAAAACCGGAAGTTGGGATTTAGTTCTTGCACAAGCAAAATTTTCTTACAATAATTTAGTAAACAGGAGTACAAGAAAAACACCTTTTGAAATTGTTACTTGAGTTCATCCTAGAGGTATATCAGAATTGAGAGATATCAGTATGAAAGGTAAACGGAGCACAGAAGTAGAGGAATTTGTGGAACATATGAAGAAAGTGCATACTCAAGTGAAATAGTAGTTGGAAGATATGAACAAGAAGTATAAGGAGAAAGAAAATGAGAAGAGGAGACATAAGGAGTTTGAAGTTGGAGATGAGGTGATGGTGTATTTGAGAAAGGAGAGATTTCTAGTTGGAACATATAGTAAGCTGAATATGAGGAAGTTTGGATCCTATAGGATTTTGAGGAAATTTGATTCAGGAAATGCATATGAAGTAGAGGTACCAGATGGCATGGGTATATCGCCTATATTCAACATTACAGACCTACACCAATACCATGAAACAAAATTCAGAGAAGACAGTGAAGTAAGACTAGAAAACTAGTTTCCTAAGTAGCAGTCAGATGAGATTGAAGAGATTTTGGATGTCAGAGATGGGAGGAAGACTCATGGAAAATAGTACAAAGAATATCTTGTGAAATGGAAAGACAGACCAGTTGCGGATTCTTCTTGGATTTCTTAGGTTGAGGTAGACCGTCTTGGTTTTCCTTTAGCCCCAGCAAAGTGAGGGACTCACTTTTCATTAACCCCTGATGTCTGATGTAGGAGTGTCCTTGGTTCTTGCCAATCTTGCATCAACCAAAAATATTTTCTTTTAGTTTTGTTCTTGTTCTTGCTCAATTCGTGTTGGTGGATTCATCATTTTTACTCACTAGACCCTATGGATCTTTTTGTACATTGTGGACATGTTCATTTTCCTTATTCCAAGATTTGGGCATGATTGGATCTTTCTCTAGCAAGTTATCACTTTCGGGATTTCATGGCAGTTTCTTGAACTGGCACCAGAATAGTTTTCAAGCCTATTGATTAATCTGATCATTCGTGGATCCTCCCCATGACTTGTAGATTTTGAAAGTGTGATTCTAAGTGTTTCATGGAGTGTCCCCAACCTTCCTTATAGGTCCACATTTCATTCTATGCACTTGTTGATAGAGTAATTCAAATTTCAGGCCGACCTATTCATGTGCACATTACATTTCCTCTCCTTGGATAATGTGATGATCTTTGGCCAACGTGGATGTTTCCACAATTGTGGATATAGTATAAAGCTTGTAATGAATCATTAGAATAGGGAAGCAGAGTTAGTAGTTGATGGAGTAGATTAAGATTGATCTTAATTGAAAGAATTCAGCTCGCATATAGGAGCATATTGGAAAGTTGTAATATTGAACATGTTATATTAGGCTTGTGAGCCGAATCTGTAAGCCTAGATGTTGTCGGCCGAATGTAATTGAGATTTATGTTAATGACCATATTTGCATCTACATTTTCCTCCATATTATGTGTTTCTTATGTTGCGTTACTCTTGCTACATGGTCCAGATTATTCTCCTTGAGGACCCTCCTACTGTGGCTGCGTCATTCTCCTCCTCGAGTAGGGATTTCCTTTATCACTCCTTTGTTCATTTCTCTCTATCTATTTTGTTGTCCATAGAGGTGGGAACACCAAATGGGGGTTTGATTAAGGAAAACCCCTATACAGCTCCAACATTTTATCCATATCTTATGCATGTAGGTATTAAAGACATTCATTTGTTGGAGGCTCCATTACTTGGGTTTTTGTAAGCTTCTTCTATCTCTCATCCTCTTTAACTTTATCATTTGTACTTCACTTTATTTCAGTTTTTTTATATTTTGTGACTTTCTTGCATTCTATAAATTCTCAGTAATCTGATTGTAAGAGGTCACTTTGCTTTTTTCTATGATATTCTCATTCTCTGGTCCATACTAGATGCCAATGCACCTCTGGGATTCCAATGCGTTGTGTTGTCGTCCTTATTCTATGTTTTTGTCCTTTCGCCAAGAGCCCGCTAATTTGTCTAGAAAACCTTTGTGATTTACTCTTTTTGATTCTAGAACTCTCACTTTGTTCCATGAGGTAGTTTAGGGAACTTCACCCCTTGGGAATCTCTTGAGAATATAGAGACTCGTGAGTAGTGAATCCCCCTTCTCTACACTTTGTAAGAAGAATGAAAAAGGGCTCTAGTAAGTGTGAAGGTAAGTTAGCTTTTAAATGCTTTAGTTGTGGAGGAATTGGTCATTATGCTTTGATATTTCCAAAAAGAGCTAAGAAGAATAAACACAAATTAAGGAAAGAAAACAAAGGGAAGATGATTAAGAGAGCATATTTTGTAAATGAAGATGTTGGTATTTCTGATGAAGAGTCTGATTATGGAGATTTTAATGATAACAAATGCTTGTTCTTGGCTAGAAAAATGAATCTACTCCTACTAATACTGAAAGACAAGTGCAGGAAAGTCCTCCGAAGAAAGATGAAGGTATTGTGATCTCTGTCCTACATGCTAAATAAGAAAATAACTACCGAGTTGTCGACAGTGGTTGTTCACATCACATGACTGGTGATAAGAGTAAGTTTGTTAAACTTGAAAAATATGATGGGGGCTTGGTTAAAGTTGGAGATGATATTAGTGCTAAGATTTGTGGGTAGGTTCAGTAAGTTTTGATGGAAAGCATAATACTGATGATGTCTACTATGTTAAGGGTTTATTGCATAATCTCTTAAGTGTTGGGAAAATGTGTAGTAAAGGATAAAAATTTTTATTTGAGGATGAGAGATGTGAAATCAAAAAAGGATCCAGAACAGTGATTGTTGTTTGTAAGAAGTATGAAAGAAATATTTATCAACTTAAGGGTGTTGATGGACATTTCTTTATAACTCAAATTAATGATAGTTGGCTATAGCACCACAGAATGTGTCACATGAATTTTGATAATATGGTGAGAATCAATGCACTACAAGATGTGGGAGATTTACTGAGGATTACAAAGCCTATTAATGCTATTTGCAAGAATTCTTAGTTTGGAAAGCAAGCTAGAAACAACTTCAAATCAAAGGAACAATCTACTACCAAACTACTAGATTTGATTCATACAAATCTCTATGGTCCTACAAGAGTGAAAAGTCTACAAGGGTACATGTACTTTATGATTTTGATTGATTATTACTCTATATATACATGGGTTACTTTTCTTAGAGAGAAATATGATGCATTAGATAGATTCAAGGAATTTAAGGCTATGGTTGAGAATGAAACAAATTTGAGAATAAATTTTTTGAGGTCTGACAGAGGTGGTGAATTCACCTTGAATGAGTTTAACATGTTTTGTGAAGTTCATGGAATAAAAAGATAATTATCCACTCCTAGAACTCCTCAACATAATGGAGTTGTTGAAAGAAAGAACAAAATGATTCAAGAACCTGCTAGATCAATGATTATAGAGGTAGGTCTATAGGAATTTTACTGGAAAGAAGCTATTCACACTATTGTTTATGTGTTCAATCAAGTTCAAGCAAAAGCTAATAGTACTAAGACCCCCTATGAGCTATGGTGTGGAAGAATTCCTACTGTCAGGTATTTTAAGGTATTCAGAAGTAAATGTTATATTAGATGGGATGAAGAACGTATAGGGAAGTTTGATGCTAGGTGTGATGAAGGTATCTTCGTTGGATCCTCTACTAGAATCAAAGCTTACAAATGTTTTAACAAAAGACTAGAAAGATTGTAGAGAGCACAGATGTCAAGGTTGATGAAGCATTGAAGAATTCCATTGAAGTTGATTCATATGTATTTGATGAACCTAATTACATAAGAGTAGAAGAAGTTGTGGAAGAACATGAGAGGTAGAATGAAGAAGAAGATGCTTCAATGGTGTCCCCAAAGACACCTAAATATGTGCAAAAAAAATATTCAAAAATTCAAAAAATTGGAAATAAGAGGAAATGAGTATTGACAAGAAGCAAAGCTACTACTAGTGGTGAAATAAATTTGTGTTTACTTTCTGAAGTTGAACCTAAGATAGTGAGTGAAGCATGTAATGATGAGAATTGGATGAAAGCTATGGAAGAAGAACTTATGCAGATTGAGAAGAATCAAACTTGGGAATTCATCCCTACACCGGTAGATAAAAACATAATTGGATCAAAATGGGTATTTAGAAACAAATTGAATGAGAATGGAGAAGTGGTTAGAAATAAAGCAATACTTGTGTGTAAGGGTTACTCACAAGTAGAAGGTATAGATTTTTAGGAAACCTTTGCTCCGGTGGTAAGGATGGAAACTATCAAAATGTTTTTAGCATTTGCTGCTCATAAAGAATTTAAAGTTTATCAGATGGATGTTAAGTCTACATTTCTGAATGGTGAATTAGAAGAAGAGGTCTACATGGAACAACCAGAAGGATTTCAATTGTTAGATCAACCATATATGGTTTGCAGATTAAAGAAGGCCTTATACAGATTGAAGCAAGCTCCTAGAGCTTGGTATGCAATGTTAGATAGATATTTGATTCAACAAAGTTTTAATAAAGGTACAACGGATAGTAATTTTATACTTCAAAATTGAAAATGAGAAGATCTTGATAGTGGTTGTATATGTTGATGACATTATCTTTGGAGGAAATGAAACAATGTACAAGATGTTTGTTGAAGAGATGCAAAAATAATTTGAGATGTCTATGTTTGGTGAGATGAATTTATTTCTTGGGCTGCAAATCAATCAAATAGAGAAAGGTATTTTTATTTCACAGTAAAAGTATGTAAGAGAAATGTTGAAGAAGTTTGGGATGGATGGTTCCAAAATGGTATGCACTCCTATGGTGAATAGTTGCAAATTGATTAAAGATGATGATTCCCCTAAGGTTGATTAGAGAAAATACAAATCTATGATTAGAGGATTGACGTATTTAACTACTACTAGACCGGATATCATACATGCAGTTTGTCTTGTGGCTAGATTTAGAGAAGATCCTAGAGAAACACATGTTGCTATTGTTAAGAGGATATTCAAATATTTGAATGGAACTCTAGATTATGGCTTGTGGTATCCTAGGGATACTAATTTTACACTAAGTGATTATACAGATGTAGATTGGGTAGGTTGTGTTGATGATAGAAAGAGTACAACTAGTGGTGCATTCTTTCTTGGTTGCAAATTGGTGTCATGGTTGAGTAAAGAGCAAGATTCGGTTTCCTTATCCACTACAGAGGCTGAGTATATTGTTGGAGCATCTTGTTGTACACAAGTTTTGTGGATGAGACTGACATTGAATGATATCAAAGTAATGTATGATGATCCTATTTCTATCTTCTGCAATAATACAAGTGCAATTAACATTTCAAAGAATCTAGTGATGCACTCAAGGACAAAGCATGTATCAATAAGGTATCAATTTTTGAGAGAAAAGGTTGTGGAAAATAAAGTAAAGCTTAAGTATGTACCTATGAAGGATCAGGTTGCTGACATGTTTACGAAGGCTCTTCCTAAAGACACTTTTGAGTATCTCAGGGAGAAGTTATGGGTTATTGCCCCTCCTTTCTTGAACTAGATGCATATGGAGATGCATCAGTTTGATGGGTCTATGGATCTATCTTTCTTCTGGACTGATGTTTGGTGGCTACCTCTTACGGGGAGTAGGTAGTGTCAGGCATCATCATTGCAAGAGTATTCAGTACTGGTAGTGTTCTTAATGTCAAAGGGTAAACCAATGTAAAAAATATTTTTCCTTTTCCATTTATGTCAAAGGGGGAGAGAGTATCATGTGAAAAAAATTATCTACTAAGGGGGAGAAAGAAAAATCATGAGAAAGTGTGTTCAAAGTTGTTGTGTTGTCTTTGATGGTTTTTCACATCATGTGTTGTCATCAATGACAAAGGGGGAGATTGTTGCAGGTATGAAGGTGTTGTCATTGATGTCAATTGGTTAACTAGTTTCCAACTGGTTGATGTTTTCATTGATGCCATGAATGATGATTATTGATTGTATATGTTGAGGATATTGAGAAAATTATAATAAAGGAAGGTTGCAGGTATTCAGTGTTTGCTCTAGGTTTTTCTCTAGGATTTTCTACTATGCTAGTAAGGATCTAAGGTATTGTTCCTGGTTGTTGGGAGTTTCTATATCTAGATTTTTGGTTTCTAGATTGTTGTATAGTGTGAGTTATGTTCACTAGTTGTGAACTGTTCTTTTTTGCATATCTGGATGAGGTTCGGGAGAAATGTTGTTGGTCTAGATTTCTTCTTGTTTGAGTCTTATGATGTGCGGTTCTCAGGATAAGTTGTTGAGGTTGTGTTCAAGTTAATTTTGTTATCTAAAATATTGGATCGTGTTAAGGTTGTGTGTGCTTAATTGATTTATGTGTTTTACACTAGTTTGGACAACCTTGTGTTTAACACTACTTACAAAGTTAATGGAAGCATGTTGAAGCATGTTGGGACTGATTTAGGTCCTCATTAGATGTGTGTTTGGGTTTCCCTAATTCTAATTCCACTGTAGAATGTTTTGGCACCGACCTAATTTGAATTTGTAAATGTAAATGGTGTGTGGCTAACTTTGGATGAGTTTCAAAGTTGAAGACGGTATAAATACAAGTTGAGATGTTTGTGAAGATGGATGAATCTAAGCAAGATAGATGTGAAACAATGTGTATGTAATGCGAGTTTGATTAGATTAGTGCAAAATCTATTTGTGAGTTTTTGGAAGCAGTGAGTTGAAGGTGTACTCTATCATTCAAGCATGTTGACAAGTGTGTGAGTGAATTGTGCTGGAAATATTTGTTGCATTAAGATTTTTTTCTCTCTATAACAAATCTCTTCTATCTTCTTTGTAATTTTGTAGTAGTGATCCCTCCAGGTGGTTAACTCTTGTTGGACAGTGAGTCCTAATCCAGATAGTAAGTCCTATTTTGGCAATGAACCTTCTCTGGCAGTGAGCCTTTGTATTCGATTTTGATATTCTCTATATTGTGAGCTGATCCTCACTATGGCTTTTCCCTTATTGATTTTTCCATGTAAATCTTGTGTTATTGTGTGTGATGTTTTTCAGTTTATGCTTTTGCACTTACTAATTAATCACATTAGTAGAGTAAAGGATTTATGAATGATAATTGATCTAATCTCTAGTGGAAGTTCTTAAAGGTTGAAATTTGTTTCAACTAATTCACCCCCCCTCAATTGTCTTGTTCAATAATACTAAAATTGGAAGTGTTGGATGTTGTGGATGTGTTGCTGATATGTGGTTGTCATTGATGTCAACACTATTAGAATTTGGTGTATTAGAGGTTGTATATGTCAAGGATATTGAGAAATTTGTAAAATAAAGTGTTCCAGGTTCCCAGTGGAATTGTATAGGTCATGAAGGCGTCTTGTTTTGTACATTCAAGTTTATTTTTTGTTGACTAAAGGGTTTATTTTTTAGAGTATCTAGATCATCTACCAGAATTTTTAGAGGTCTGCGTATAGATTTGATCATGTTGTGGTCTGACAGTATTTATGTGGTCTCTGTCAGTGTTCCTGAGTCAAGTTTGTGTGATTCTGGTAATCTCAGTTGCTATGTATGTTTCTCTATTGTTTCTTGATGTTTTTGGATGTCTCTAGATCATGCTCTATCTTTGTACTATGTCCACATTGATCAGTGTGCTCATGGTTGAATATTTTTCTTGCGCACATTCAGGTTTTCATGTTCTTGGCTGACATGATGGTGGTAACATGGTGTGGATCCTTGAAAAGTTAAATTTGAATGTTTGGTGCACTCATGAATATTGTTTTGGGTCACGTAATTTTTTTGGCCAACGATGTTTAGATCCACATTGAAAATTTAATTATAAATTTGGGCTGACATTACAAATATGTTTTATTTTCGTGGCTAACTAAGTTGATGAAATCTCATGTAGCGGATATATAAGAGTGATTGTTTCATCGGTGCAAAGTGTGCTTCATGTGTTGGGTGTGCTCCTATGTGTGTATGTGTGAATATCATTCGATTGTAGAGTAGAGTGTGAAGAAGATTGAGTGAAGTGTGAAGTAGTTTTAGTGAAAAGTGAAGGAGTTTTATGTGCTTAATTGGAACTATAATCAAGCTTGTACAAAAGCTATTTTCTTAGTTCGTACCCTCCTGATTTTAATCCTATTATGTATTGTTGGGTAGCAAGCCCCTTTTGTAATTGAGCAGTGAGCTCTAGGAAGTGTGTTTGAATGCATGTGCATTCCCCTTTATTGTTCTCATTATAATTTTAATAGGGTATAATATTGTGGACTAACATCCACCGTGGTTTTTCCCCTAACAGGGTTTCCACAAAAAATTCTTGGTGTTCTTTTTCTCTCTGATGTGTTAATTGCTTATGCTGATTAAGTTAAGTAAAGTTTGAAAAGTTTATTATTTTGTGACGAAAAATTCTTGGTGTTCTCTGTCTCTCTGATGTGTTAATTGCTTATGCTGATTAAGTTAAGTAAAGTTTGAAAAGTTTATTATTTTGTGACAACTAATTCACCCCCCCTCTCAGTTGTTTGTCCTTGTTTTTCCAATAATTGGTATCAGAGCAAGTTCCTTTGAAGAATTCTAAAAGCTTGAGGTGATTTGAGATGACAACATTCAAGAAGGACAAACTGAGATTTGATGGAACTAACTACTCAATGTGGAAAGTCAGGATGCAATGTCACCTAAGGTGTATTAGTGAAGCCTACTAGAAGATTACAAAAGATCTATATGTTATTCCTCAAAATGGTTCCTCCACTACTGATGAGATCAAAGATGTTGAAAACAATATCAGGGCTATTGAAGCTTTGGTGAGTGCTCTGATAGATTCAAAGATGGAAAATGTGGTAAGATTGTAGACAGCTCATGAGATTTGGATGAAGATGGAAACTTTGTATGAAGGAGATGCACAAGTGAATATGGCTAAGCTACAGAGTTTGAAAGGAAAGTATGAGAATTTGAAGATGGGTGAAGATGAAAATATCACTTCTTTTATGTAAAGAGTAAATGAAATAGTGATGGGTATTACATGTTCCAATGGTTCTTTATATGAGGATGAAATTTTAGCTAAGATACTCAAATCCTTGCCTCCCTCCTACAAAGTGAAGGCTCACGCTATTGAAGAGCTCAGATCAGTAACAAATATGTCAAGAGACACGCTGGTTGGTAAGCTTGCTGCCTTTGAATTAAGTGAATTTGGTGAATCTATTTCGAAGACTGAATCTACATTCAAGGCTACTATATCTAGAAGTAACAAGCAAAGATATGGTCCAGGAGAATGTTCCAGAAAGATATCCAAGTATGATGAAGAATTGAAATAGCTTGAAGATTAAGAAAGAGAGGTAGAAGAATTGGAAGCACTGATTGTAAAGAATGAAGGAGTGTTGCCTATTAAATGTTTTTCTTGCTGTAAAATAGGTCATTTTGCATCAAGATTTACTAAAAGAGTTCCTAGATCTAAGCCTACAAGTCTAGATTCCAAAAGAAATGTTACTTTGCTGAAGGAGTGACTAATGATGAGTTTGATAAAGACAATGGAAATGAAGATGAATGGGTTTCGATTGCTACCATTGAAAATAGTCTTGTGGCTACTGAATTTGCTAAAGATGAGAAAGCTCTTGCAACCCGAGTTGAAGAAAATGATGAGTGGGTTATTGACAGTGGATGCTCGCATCATATGACTAGTGATAAAAACAAATTTGTAAGTCTAGAGAAGTATGATGGTTGTGTTGTAAGATTTGGAGACAACAATGTTGGTGTGATTCGTGGCAGAGGTTCTATTTGCCTTGGTGGTAAGGATAACACTGATGATGTTCTTTATGTTGAAGGCCTAGAGCACAATATTTTGAGTGTTGGACAGATGGTGGACAAAGGCTATGATCTACAATTCAAAGATGGAAGATACAAGATACGTGGAAGTTCTGGCAATATGATTGCTACAAGTAGAAAGACTAAAGGTAATATTTTTCACTTGAATACTGTTAGTGGAAGTTGTTTAATTTCTCAAGTAGATGAAAGATGGTTGTGGCATAAGAGGCTGTGTCATGTAAATTTTGATAACATTTTCAAGGTAAGTTCCACTCAAGCAGTAAGAGCTCTACCTAAGTTAGTGAAGCTTGCTAACACAATTTGTAAGGAGTGCCAGATGGGTAAACAAACTAGAGTCTCCTTCTGGATCAAATAGTCTCATTCAAATGATTTGCTGGAGCTACTAAATACTAACCTTTGGAGTCCCTCCAGAGTCATAAGTATTCATGGAGAAAGGTACTTTATGTTGATTATTGATGATTACTCTAGAATGATATGGGTTTCCTTCTTAAGAGAAAAATGTGAAGCACTAGAAAAGTTCAAAAGTTTCAAGGGTATGGCAGAGAATGAGAAAGGTCTGAAAGTCAAATGTCTGAGTTCTAACAGAGATGGTGAGTTCACCTCCAGGGAGTTCAACTCTTTTTGTGAAGAACATGGAATCAGAAGATAGTTATCTACTCCCTGAACCCCTCAACAAAATGGAGTTACAGAAAGAAAGAATGGAACAATTTTGGATGCTTCCAGAACAATGATGATAGAAGGAAATGTGCCCCATATCTATTGGAGTGAAGTTGTAAGAACTATTGTGTATACTTTAAACCGAGTAAATTTTAATGGTAATTCTGGTAAGACCCCTTTTGAGCTATGGTTTTGTTATAAGCCTACTGTTAAATATTTCAAGATCTTTGGAAGAAAATGTTATATCAAGAGAGATGATTATATAGGCAAGTTTGATGCAAGAAGCGATGAAGGAATATTTTTAGGTTACTCTACTAAAATCAAGGCCTACCAAAGCTATAGAAAAAGACTAAGAAAGATGGTTGAGAGTGCAAATGTCAGATTTGATGAGGATTCTGCTAAATCATCTAAATATTGTGGATATGATTCAAATGAAGACAATACAAACAAAGGGAAAAAATTTAAGACACCAAATGAACTTCAAAATATTCCATATGTTCTGGTAAAGCAACCTCAATTCATTTTGGTAAATCAAGTAAATCGGGAAGCACAGACAAGTGCAAGTGCAGAAGAAAGAACATAAGAACTAGAAGATCATGAAATTCCAAAAACTCCAAGGTATGTAAATCTAAATCATTATGAAAGTCAAATTATAGGAGATAAGAATAAAGGAGTGCAAACTAGAAGAAAGAGTGCAGAAGAGTATTGCCTGATTTCCAAGATTGAACCTAAAAATGTCATTGAAGCCTGCTAAGATGAACATTAGATCAAAGCTATGAAGGAAGAGCTGACACAAATTGAAAAGAATGACATGTGGACATTGGTTCCTAGACCTAAAGACAAAAATGTGATTGGTACTAAATGGGTGTTTCAGAACAAGCTAAATGAACAAGGTGAACTGGTCTGAAATAAAGCAAGACTGGTATGTAAAGGGTATTCTCAGATGGAAGGTGTTGATTTTGAAGAAATTTTTACCCTTGTTGCCAGAATTGAAGCTATTAGATTATTTCTTGCTTATGTTGCATTCAAGAACTATAAAGTCTATCAAATGGATGTGAAGTCAGCATTTTTAAATGGAGAACTAGAAGAAGTATACATTGAATAGCCAGATGGATTTCAGCTAACTGACAAAGAAGATATGGTTTTCCACTTGAAGAAAGATCTATATGGACTTAAGCAAGCTGCTAAAGCCTGGTAAGCTAGATTGGACAAATACTTACTGAAGCTTGGATTCACTAAAGGTATTGTTGATAGCAACTTATATTTCAAGTTGGATCATGATAAAGAGTTAATTATAGACGTCTTTGTTGATGACATCATTTTTGGAGGAGATGACAATCTATGTATGAAGTTTGTTGATGAGATGAAGGGTGAATTTGAGATGAGTATGATTGGAGAGATGAAGTTATTTCTGGGATTGTAAGTTACCTAGTTAGACAAGGAAATTTTCATATCTCAGTCCAAATATGTGAGAGAGCTACTGAAGAAATTTGGGATGGAAGAATCAAAGCCTGTTGGTACTCCCATGGTGACCGGATGCAAGCTAACACAGAATGATGATTCTCCTAAGATGAATCAAACTAGATATAGGTCAATGATTTGTGTATTTCTCTATTTAACCTAGACTAGACTAGATATTATGAATGTTGTATGTATGGTTGCTAGATTTTAGGTTGATCCAAAATAATCACATGTGATTGTTGTTAAGAGAATCTTCAGATATCTGAAAGGAATAGTTGACTTTTCACTTTGGTATCTAAAGGATGATGATCTCACTTTGAGTGCATATATTGATGTGGATTGGGCTAGAGATGTAGATGACATGAAAAGTACTAGTGGTGATGCTTTCTTCCTAGGAAAGAAACTGGTTTCCTAGTTGAGCAAAAAGCAGAATTCCATTTCTCTATCTACTGCTAAAGCAAAATATATTGCTGCTACAAATAATTGTACTCAAGTGATATGGATGAAACAAATGTTGAAAGATATTAGGGTAATATATGAAGCTCACCTATTGCCATATACTGTGAAAATTCAAGTGCAATAAATATTTCAAAGAATCTGGTGCTACACTCTAAGACTAAACATATATCAATCAAGTTTCACTTCTTGAGGGAGAAAGTGAATGAGAAAGAAGTTAGATTAGAGTATGTGCCTACCAAAGAATAGATTGCAGACATCTTTACTAAGCCATTGCCAAAGGATAATTTTGAGTATCTCAGAGGAATGCTAGGGGTAATTATCCCTCTTGATAAGAACTAAAAGATGCATTTACTTGCATCAATCTGTGAGCTACATTGCTATATTCTGATCTGAATTGATTTTTATGTGGCTACTACGTAGGGGGAGTAGTCAGATGTGCAGATATGTGGTTCAGAGCGTGTATATGGAAAGGTCATGGTTACCTTTTCCATTGATGTCAAAGGGGGAGAAGTGCAATGTGAAAAATCTTTCGAGGAGAAGATCCTTGTGGGAGAAAAGCAATTAAGAAGCAAGTGTGTTGGGTTGATGGTATTTTTTACATCATTTTTTTCCATCAATTCCAAAGGGGGAGATTGTTGGATGTTTTGGATGTGTTGTTGATATGTGGTTGTCATTGATGTCAACACTATTAGCATTTGGTGTATCAGAGGCTGTATATGTCGAGGATATTAAGAAAATTGTAAAATAAAGTGTTCCAGGTTCCCAGTGGAACTATGTAGATCATGAAGGTGTCTTGTTTTGTACATTAAAGTTTAGTTGTTGTGGACTAAAGGGATTTTTTTGAGAGTATCTATATCATCTATCAGAATTTTTAGAGGTCCGCATATAGATTTGATCATGTTGTGGTCTGACAGTATTTTGTGGTGTATGTCAGTGTTCCTGAGTGAAGTTTGTGTGTTTCTAGTAATCTCAATTGTTGTGGATGTTTCTATATTATTTCTTGATGTTTTTGGATGTCTCTAGATCATGCTCTATCTTTGTAGTATGTCTACATTGATTGGTGTGCTCGTGGTTGAAGATTTTTCTTGCGCATGTTCAGGTTTTCATGTTCTTGGCTGACATGATGGTGGTAACATGTTGTGGATCCTTGAAAAGTTAAATTTGAATGGTTGGCATGCTCATGAATAATTTTTTGGGTCACATCATTGTTTTGGTCAATGATGTTTAGATCCAAATTGAAAATTTAATTGTAAATTTGGGTTGACATTGAAAATATGTTTTATTTTTCTAGTTGACTAAGTTGTTGATGAAATCTCATGTAGTGGATATATAAGGGCAATTTTTTCATTGGTGCAAAGTGTGCTTCATGTGTTGGGTGTGCTCCTATGTGTGTATGTACGAATATCATTCAATTGCAGAGTAGAGTGTGAAGAAGATTGAGCAAAGTGTGAAGTAGTTTGAGTGAAAAGTGAAGGAGTTTTTTGTGCTTAATTGGAACTGTAATCAAGCTTGTGCAGGAGCTATTTTCTCAATTCGTACCCTCTGGATTTTAATCCTATTCTATATTGTTGGGTGGTGAGCCCCTTTTATAATTGAGTGGTGAGCTCTAGGTAGTGTGCTTGAATGCATGTGCATTCCTCTTTATTGTTTTCACTATACTTTTAACAGGGTATAATATTGTGGACTAACATCCACCATGGTTTTCCCCTAATAGGGTTTCCACGTAAAAATATCTTGGTGTTCTCTGTCTCTCTAATGTGTTAATTACTTATTCATCAGATATGAGATTAAGTTAAGTTTGAAAATTTTATTATTTTGTGACAACTAATTCACCCCCCCTCTCAGTTGTTTGTCCTTGTTTTTCCAACAAGAAGTGCATGCCTAATGCAATTAATCAAATAGAATTTTCTTGTGCTTACCGTTCCTTGAATAATCATATGCAAAGTTTTTTGAAATAATTGTCATTATAGTGTTATAATGGTAAGTGTTAGTTGTTGTTTAGGTGATAGTGTATATTTTGGATCCTTCAACTCATGGACTAGTCATCTTGTTAGTACATCTTATTTTTTCTTTTACAATATTATATGGTGTCATGCAAATGTGGGGGTATAGTATGTTTATCCCATTTTTTGATGCTATAAAAATATATATACAAATAATTTCAAGGGTATAAATAAATTTATACCTCTATCAAGTTCCATTTGTGATAGTGACTCTCGTTCATTCATTTATCTTGTATTTCCTATGTCTATCTCATTAAATTAATGTCCTTGTTCTCTTCATGGTTAAAGTATGTCTCAATTATGTAGTCAACATGCCATACATGGAATATCTTTATATTCATTATCTTCCAAATTTTAATTACCACATCTTTTATGACACATATATCTATGGGTCATGCCATGTAAATTCTTGTAGAGAAGTAGCTCACTCCAATAGAATATTTCAAAATGATACAATAATTTTTTAAAATAGTATATAATTAGGGAAAGACATTGATGATTTCCTTTTTGTCATATATTTCCACTTGCACCCTTTGCAATAGGAATAAAGCGAGAAGAATCATGCAAATTCAATGTGTTATTAGTTCCATTTTAGGAGGGTGTTGCATGCAGGAATGTAGGATTATAATTCATTTTCATTTATATTTTTGGTGATCTAATGAAATAATTTTTGCTAATATTTAATATCAGAAAGGAGTAGTTGAGTATAATGTTGTGCATGTTTTGCACACACACCCCACCTAAGGACAGGGACCCCCATTTGTTTCTTTTCTTTTTCCCTTGCTCCTATTGGTTGGAATTTCCCTTGGTCATCGAACCACTATTCGTGAGCCTAAGTTGGTCACAGGCCTTAAAGTGATCAAAAAAATCTTGGCCAAATTCAACTATCCACATTTCACCAAGTTTCAGCTTTTGTAGAACTTGCGCTATGGGTTTTCGTCCACCCGTGGTCACCGCATCCATCGCCCTTGGCAAACCCGCATTTGCTAGTCTACCTTAGCAGACTATCATGCATATTTTGTTGTTCCTTACAATGCTCATTAGAGGCATCCCTGCGTATGTTCCCCACAACAGAGTCATCCCACCTTATGCCTACAGTTGTAAAAGCATAACATCAAATCAAGGTGGTTTATGTGCATCCTAATGAATCTATGGTGTATATTATATTTGGAGTGAGGGGATTTTTGTGGAACTATTCAATGACAAGGTCGGATTGAATACTTCACATTTCACAGACATCATGCTTGTTGACGTTGTCTCTTTTATACTGGCGGGAGTTCTTACATGGGCCTTCACTCTATCATTATCATTTCCTACAAAAAACTCACCAAGGATCCCCGCACACTCCTCCCTACATGGACCTCCCATTTTCAGAGGTTGTTGCCTTCCTTGTCATTCACAAACAACATTCTTATATGGAGTTTTCACATCATTTTCTCATGGGGCTTGGGCATGTGGGGTTTCCATGTTATGTCTTCATAGGTCACAAATCAACTTGTTCCAATGGCAGCCTTTGCACCTTTTGGCCTACAAAGTGGTTTCTCTCACAAAATCTTGATGCTCCATATTTACACGATGGCGATGTTGGAATCAAGCAACACTAATAGGGGGTGAATTAGTGTTGTGCAATTTTTAACTTTATTAATTGGATCTTCAAAGAACTTATAGCATTCAACCAAAATAAATATGCATGAACATAAAGTAAGCAACCACAACACCATAACACAAGGATTTTTACGTGGAAACCCTGTTAGGGGAAAACCCACAGTGGATGGCCAATCCACAATATAATCTAAGTATACTCAAAAGGATGTTTACAAAATGGGAATGCACTTGCATTCAGGCACACTACCTAGAGCTCATTGCTCAAAAATAGAAAGGCTTACTGCCTTACAAAATTTTGGAATACTTCCAAAATATTTGAACTGAGAAAGATAGCATCTACAAATGCCTGATTATAGTTATGGTCAGGCTCAACAATCGATCTCTTAACCTTCTAACTGATTCTTCTCTTCTACTTTGTTCTGCTTCAACTCGCATCACAAAATCCTTAATGCACAAGTAAAACTGTGCATTATCGCTTTCCTGATCTTCTAATATTCATAACATACATCAACTCACATCGAACATATATCAAAATGATATAATCGATCACTTATATATATCTGCTACAGGGAATTTAATCGCTTTATGTAAACTTCAACAAAATAAGAAATATTCATAAACTGTCAGCTCAAATCATCCATAATATTCAATGCGCATCCACAAGAATCATCCACAGCATAGTGAGGACCCAAAAAAAAATCCTCAAACACAAAAACAATTAAACAATAACTCCTCAAATATTTGCGACACACTATATTCACCAAGCCGGCCTTCATACATTGATGAACAAAAAAATTGCCAACTGGACCTTCTAACTTTCACTCAAATTGATATGAGGCACCAAGGTTTACAGATAACATAAATTATGCATTGAAAAAACTTCCTTGAGATCCACAACACATAATAATAATAGAAAATTTGCATATGAATCGAAGAACACAAATTTATCGGATGCTCTGTTCAAGCTTAACAGATAAACACTGATATTCAATCTGTCTATCAGTATGAGTAAATGACAACGTGCGAATTGACTAGCTAAAAAGGGTTTCCATCAATGACAACACCAAAAACATGTGGAATGTCTCTTTCCAACAATCTCCCCCTTTGGCATTGATGGCAACACTTAGTGAAAAATAACTAAGTGTTGGATCAGTACCAACATAAATACACTGCCAACCAAAACTCCAAAAAGATCTTTGTTCACAACTCAAAACTACAACTCCCCCTAGATGAACATACATTTTTCACTATTCTATTCTCCCCCTTTGACATCAATGGAAAAGATAGGGAATCCACGTACAAAACAAATAAAAGCTTCATACTACATATGTACAAACTTGTTTCAACAATTTACACAAACTTGAAAATATCTGTAAAGTTGGTTTTCAACAAGTTCAGGCTTGAGTCCCAACACTTCTTAAGGCTTTCCAGAATAGTTATGTGACCACAAAGTAAATAATATTGCATCTATGTTGTTTCAAGGTTCACCGGATCACTAACCGCCAAAGCATCTTGTGCTTCCTTCAAAGCACTCAACATAGTTTCCATCTTAGGACCAATTAGGCCTCTAAGTTCACAAGCTCTTTCCACAACCCTGCCATTATCATGCTTTAGACACTTTATCTTGTCAAGTAGAGATATAACTTGACCTTCTTGCTCTCCAACATAAATAGTTAAAGGATCAAAAGCATCATAAATAGCAGCTAACTCTTTCTCATGATCCTTAACCTTCTTCTCATTGTCCTCAGTAAGTTTAGACAAAGATAAACATGACTTATAAACCTTTCCACCTTCAGATAGAGCATTTTGAACATTCTTCACATAGGTAGCTAATAGATATTTATCTTTAGCTATCATACCTTTCAGACTACTGAACCTTTTGTCATCAAACTCCTTTTGTGCCTTGACCAACACTGACTTCTCAAGTGACTAAAAATGAGTACTTACTGAATTTATAAGCTTCTTCAGCTCATCATAGAAAGAACTAGATTGGTCCTTAACATGAGTAGGCATGATCTTCCTAGAATACCAAATGCAGTATTCAATAATTGTGGGACTTCAGAATTTCTTCCCTAGCCTTAGCTTGTGCAAATGATGTGACTTTCATTTTCTAAATTAGGGATAAAGTAGACAAACGAATAGGGGCATCTCCCAACTCAAGATAAAATTCTCCCTTTTTCTCTTCTAGAAATTTATTCACTGCCTCTGCGGTGTCTCTTGCTTCCACTAGAATTTCCTTAACTTCAACCTTCTCTTGTTCAACCACTGATTCTTTAGGCACAGACTCATGCTTTCCTTTAGGAACCTCAACTTTTACACTTGGCATCTCCTTTTCTTGAACTGTCACAACTTTAGGAGCTTCAGTCTCCATAGGTACTTTTGTTTCAAGCACATCAAGAGGAATTTGAGTGTCCTCAACTGTAACCTCTTCATTTAACAGACCAAATGAAGTATCTTCCACATGCATTTCTTTAGAAACAACATCAATTATGTTCTTTAATAGAACTTCCCTCAGAATACTTTCAGTTTCTTTTGCTACATCTTCAATCTTACCAATCATAAGCTTGTTTATTCTTGTTTTTCTCTTGAATTCCTTCTTGGCTTTATTCAGGATTGACTTCATCTCCTCCATAAACACCATCGGACATAACTCTGCAAGAATTCACTCTCTCATTTTCTCTTCTTTAGTCCTTGCACTTACTCTCCTCATCTCCAAAATTTCATACAATTCCTTAGGCAAGTGTGCCATTATCTCAACAAGAGTCATATTGAAATTGTTCAAGTATTTTATTGTAGCCTTCTTAAGGACTCTTTGACCAACACTATCAAAGGTACCATATACTTCATATAGGGGTTTAAGATTACCATCTTTGATTATATATTTCTCAACTTCTTCTACAGACATACCTGGTTTCTCAGGCTTCATCCTCTTCTTTGCTTTCACCTTTTCATTGGAGGGCTTGTACTTAGTGACTGTTGTTGCTGCTTGAGTTCCCATATGCTTTATTTCTCTAACTTCTTCATCATATTTTGTCTCTTCATCTTCTAAGACCACTAAATAAACTCTTGTGCTCTTATCCTTCTTCCTCTTGCCAGATGCCTTAACTTAAGCCTTTTCAGGGGCCGAATTGTTTGCATGACCGGATAGGGGTACAGAGCTCCTTGTTGATCTATTTTGGGAAAAGGATGCCACCAGGCTAGTAGATTCAATTTTATTAGGTTCTTTTCCTTTTTCACTTTTAGCTTGTTCTCTCTTCCTTCTGGCTTCTCTTCTTTTGCAGATATACCCATGCTTTCTGTAAAGACTTCCACTTCTTTTCTTACTCTCCAGACTATCATTGATTTCTTTAACTGCTCATGCATTTGCATGTCCTCTGCATATGTTCCAAACCTTTCTTCTGTCATATCCTAAGGTTTACTCAATAAATGTTGTGCATATAATTCCAAAATGTTCTCCTCAACTTCATAACCCATTGGAATAATCCAAACGGTTCTAGGTTCTGCAGCTTCCATCAAGCATTGATCAATATCCACCATAAAACAAATTGTATCCTTATACTTCTCCACAATAGAAGTAGGAATTATTTCTTTTGATTGCATTACATTCTGAAAGTTCTTGAGATATCCCCATATTGCAGTTTTCCTGGTTTGCAAATCACCAAGGTTGAATAACATATCTCTAATCTGAATAGCTACAGGCTTGCCACCTCTTTGTCAGATTACTTTCCCGACTCTCGGAACTTCATTCATGAAATAAAATAACATAGTAACAGATTACTGTACTTAAAGGAATTCTTCTTGTCTTTCTTTATCTTACCAATATTCTCCATAAGCTGACTTTGAAGAAACTCACATAAATCATATTTTGCATTCTCTTTCACCATCTGATATGTTGCATATATGGCAGTATCGGATACAAAATTTTCTTGGTTGGCATCATATATCTTGTAGCCAATGACCATCAAGGAAAATTTCACATCCACATCAATGATGTTATCAATTTTCATTGCTCTTCTATCAAATGTCGAAACAGTTGCATCAGTGACCGTTTGATTCTTTATGGATTTCAAAATTGGAAAACCACTGAAAGAATTTAAACCTGTAACAACTCTTATAGCTTCTTTTGTAATCTTGAAAGGTTGATTCAACCACATAAATTCAGCATGAACTTGACTCAAGATATACTAGACCCATTCACTTTCATCAAACATGGGGAATTTCACAATCTGCATGAATTTCTTCTCCTCTAGGGTTTTGAATTAAGACTTAACACAAAAATCCTATCCAACAATGTGTTTGGAATATAAATTCAGCAACTGTGAGCTTCCTAACTCCTCAATATTAGCATGAATGTAGGCCCTAATATCTTCAATATGCAATATGATGTATGAAATGAATGAAAATGCACCTAAGGGCTCGGTCTCAACAAACTTGAAAGGATGCCACTTGAATTTCGGACGGGGTCTATCCTTAACTTCAACTACCAATGGAGTAGCCATTTTCACAAATTCACAAGATCACAAGTTTTCCCAATAAATACCTTTTCGTCATATTAGGGTTTGATCTTTGAATTCCCTTCACACTTTAATCCTTGCCAAATTTTTCCAAAGTTCACTTCAGAGCTCTTCAAACTCCTTCTCTTCAAAATGCAAAGTGACAAATGAAAGATAGAAATGACCTTTTATCATTCGTACACCTAACCTTCTTATTGCAATAAATTATTTTTCCCTAACTCATCTGAATACCCCGTTTCCATATATTGTTAAAGATAACTCTTCTACGGATCTTTAATTCTACATAAATACTTTTTCCAACTATCCAACAGCATCTGTAGATCATTAATACAGTCATTGTACTCATCCACATCTCGGTGTCAATTATGACAGGAGGTTTGAAAGATTTCTTTGACAGTTCCCCCTAGGCCAAAGGCCTAAGAACTAATTCTCAGAGGAATTACCAGAAGCAGGTTCTGGTGCTGGCTCATTTTCTGCAATAGAGGGACTCTTCTTTACCCATTTCTTCTTCATATGCTTCCTGATCTGATCTGTAGTGACTTTCCCTTTTCCTTTTACATCTTTCTATAGATTTATCAGACCTCTTCTGCAGAATCTAGCAATATGACCGATTATGTTGCAGTTGTAGCACACCACATTTCTCTATCCAGACCACTTGTTCCACTGATTTTCTCTTGATCTAAACTGGTTAGCAATATGGCCAAATATATTACATGTATAACATCTGACATCTCTATAAAATTTGTTCATCACATTTCTGCATTCATTTAACTTATGACCATACTTGTTACAATTAAAGCACTGACCAAAAAATGATGGACCACTTGAATGTATTCTACTTCTGCATTGAGCCGCCATATGACCAAATTATTGCAAGTAAAATAATAACCATTGAACCTCTAGGAATTAGGTTGTCTTACCAGATACCTTCCAACATTGTTCATCTAATATCCTTGTTTGGATCTCCTTTGTCTAGTTTGTCTCCTTTGTCCAAATCTGGAACTTTCTCCTTCCTCATATCCAAGACCTCGCTTGTTACCATCCGTCCTCTAAATTTTAATCAGTTCATCAAGCTTGGATGAGCTAACCTTAAACTTCTCCTTGAATTCATTTGCAGTAGCAAGTTCATCTCTAGGATCAACAATGTGCTTTTCAAGCTCTTCCTCATTATGTCTGGATTGCTCCAACTCAAGTTACAACTGATTGAATCTATTAGTAATTCGGCTACATTCTTCATATTTTTCATTCAGGGACTATGAGAGCTTCTCTTCTTTCTTCTTTCTGTCTTCAATTTCCTTGGTCATCCTCATCATAATAGATTCCATCTCATGCTTTAGGACTGTATTCTCTCTAAAAAAAATTCACATTCTTCTGTCTTTTCCTTTAGGGCTTGACTCATTTGTTCATCTTCAATGCATTTACTATCATCCTTCTTGATCTGATCACATAGTTTCCTTCTCTTCTCCCTGGACTTATTGATTTTATCTTTCAATGATTCAATGAATCTCAGCATTCAAAATATTTTCTTTCAATTTTTAGGCTTTAGATCTTGACTGATCAAGATCATCTAAGGCCACCATAAGTTGTTGTTGAAGACTACTTGAATCCATTGAAACACTTTCCAAGATCTTCCCCAAGCTATTAAACTCCTTTCGAGGAACTAAGCTCTGATACCAATTTTTGGAATCAAGCAACATTGAGAGGTGGGGTGAATCAGTGTTGTGCAATTTTTAACTTTATTAATCTAATCTTCAAAGCACTTATAACATTCAACCAAAAGAAATATGCATGAACATAAAGTAAGCAACCATAACACCATAACACAAGGATTTTTACGTGGAAACCCTGTTAGGGGAAAAACCACGATGGATGGCCAATCCACAATATAATCTGAGTATACTCAAAAGGATGTTTACAAAATGGGAATGCACTTGCATTCAGGCACACTTCCTAGAGCTCACTACTCAAAAATAGAAAGGCTTACCGCCTTACAAAAGTTTGGAATACTTCCAAAATATTTGAAGTAAGAAAGATAGCATCTACAAATTCTTGATTACAGTTCTAGTTAGGCTCAACAATTGATCTCTTAACCTTCTCACTAATTTTTCTCTTATGCTTTGTTCTGCTTCAACTCGCATCACAAAATACTTAATGCACAAGTGAAACTATGCATTATAACTTTCCTGATCTTCTGATATTTGCAACATACATCAACTCACATCGAAAATATATCAAAATGATATAATCGATCACTTACATATATTTGCTACAAGGAATTCAATCACTTTATGTTGGCTTCAAAAAAATAAGAAATATTCACAAAATAGTGGCTCAAATCATCCATAATATTCAATGCGTATCCACAAGAATAAGCCACAGCATAGTGAGGACCCAAAAAAAAATGCTTGAACATAAAAACACTTAAACAATAACTCCTCAAATATCCACGACACACTATATTCACCAAGTCAGCCTTCATACAATGATGAATAGAAAATTTTCCAAGCAAACCTTCTAACTTCCACTCAAATTGATATGAGGCACCAAGGTTATAGATAACATAGATTATGCATTGAAAAAACTTCCTTAAGATCCACAACACAAAATAATAACAAAAAATTTTCATATGAATCAAAGAACACAGATTTACAGGATGCTCTATTCAAGCTTAACAAATTAACACTAATTTTCAAATTGTCTATCAATATGAGTAAATGACTTGTGAATTGACTAGCTGACAAGAGTTTTCATCAATGACAACACCAGAAAACATGTGCAGTGTCTCTTGCCAATAGGTGGGGGCTAACCCCATCTAGGTTGAGGATTAGATGCATCAAATTTTTAGGTGAGATTCTTGGGAGAAAATTGTATGGTCAGGACGTTAGTCAGGTGTTGTCATCTTCTCAATCTACACAGAGAAATATGAATAATGGAAAGGTTTGGTATGGAGCTCATATTGAATAATATCATAAGATACTTAGATTTTATAGGTGTTGATGATTGCAATCTCCCCATTCATTGAAAATAATCACTAAGGGTGGTTTGTTTATTAGTTTCATATTGTAGAACTAGCAGGAGGGGTCGACTTCATGATTTTGCAATAACCGTAGAAGCCTTTTTTCCTACCAATCAAGGATGTGTCATTAAAATTTCACTTGGTTCACCAGATGTGCCACCCTTGGTTTCTGCTTCGCATTTGTGTTGGTCATCTCCTCGCGGAGGTCACCCTTTCACTATCCAGTGGGAAGTTTTGTGTGGGTCTCTGCTTCTACATTGTCATCCTTTACGTCATCTATACATGGCCCCATTGCCTATTTCTTCTACAAATGACACTCTCACCCAACATTCCCATGTGCGATCTCTAAAAAATAATTGTTGTCTCTCATTAGGTGGAAGCGGTTATGACACAAGTTTGTTCATTCAAATGGAATGTTGCAAATGTTTGATATCAACTTTAAATCAAAAGAGCATCAAATGATTATGTAGGATGTCCATGGAAGAGGAGTGTTCTCTGATTTGTTTGTGCAAAGGTGATGGATGATACAAGAGCACTATTGTAAATATATGTCATTATGGGCCATCTTTCTGGCCAAGCCACTCTTGAACCCCACATTCCTACTCAGAGCGGTATCGAATGTCACCTGGGTAGACTATTTTGCAAGTACTCCCTTCACTTAGTCTAGCCATTATCTCAAAATTAATGAAAAAGGAGGGGAGGCAGAAATTACGATGACCAAAGCAAATTTACGAAAGCATTATTGAAATATGAGGGGTGTTCGTGCTTGTATTACTATGGTTGAAATTTTTTTTATGGTCATGGTATAGCTAGCCTCAGTCCTCATGTTAGTATTTTGTGGGCTTTTCCAAGGTGGGGGTCATGTTGCTCCAAGCCATTCATTAATGACATTCTAGACTCGGCCTCCTGTGCTGGTGTTCTAGCATTTCATTTTGGTAGATATTCATGGGGAGGAAGTTGTCATTTATTGGAAAGCTCTAATGGTGTCATATCTTTGGAACCTCACACATGGGCATCCGCTTCATCATGTTTTCCAGGGCACGGGGAATTTCAACACTATCTCCCCTCATTGGATTTTGTCTCTACATTATCTAAGGTTGATCGCATCAACCAAATCATTTCCATTGGCTAAAGTCTACATGAGCAATGTTGATAGAAAGCTTTGACGAAATATATAAAGAATGTATGATGCAAAAACATTGCTCACTATTTAAGAAGTCTAGTTCCAGGAACCTTTGATTTGGCCCGGTGATCATCTTATGAAGATTTTCTTCAACCTCAAGGGGTAGTGATGGAAGTGTATATTTTAGTATTGATATCCAAAAACTAGGAGTGCCTGCTTAGTGGAATGCATTACAAGATCTCAAAAAATGATCAAAGAGACAGACTCCAGATTTTAGTGAAGATACATGTAAATAAGCATCGATAGGCTACCTTGTATGAGGTTGCAAGGACAAAGGAAGATCATTCAGATTGTGATCAACAATGGTGGTTCTTAGGTGCCACTATGCACATCTTTACAAAAATCACGGATCTTCTATGGATCTCATCATGATACTATTTAATGACACTATAGCTTGATCCTCCCGTACTCTCATTTTTCACACCTTGTTTTTCTATGGAAATCTCTTCTGCAGAGCCTGCACGTCCTTGAGTAGTTTAAAGAACATTCCAACATTGGCTTTCTGCATTCGCATCCCCACAGCCACATAATAACATTGTTTCCCCATGTATTTTCCTCACACCATCCCCACGTGCCATTCTTTTTATGAGAGTTATGAGTAATTGATCCTGTGCACGGTTGGGCTAGTCATTGTATCAATGTGGCCTATTGTGCTCGTAAGACATTCCCAATGGGATTTGGCATAACTATTATGACCTCTCATTTTACTAGACAAACCATGCCACTGGTGTTGACCTTTTGGCATCACTGCAATTCGAGTAAGACCCACTGGATTGATGAATTAATGATCCTACACCTTGAAATAAGATTAAGGAATTATAGGAGGCACTGGGGCAAATGATGGTGTCTGATACAGTTATACTGGTGGTGCAATGAGATAGCATACAATGACAATTGGTCTTCCCACAATAAACACAAAGGGCTAGCATCAATAGATTTTTTGCAGCCTTAGGTAGTTTGAGTTTGCTAGGATCAAAGAAAATGGTGAAGCTTGAGGTCATCTGAAATATCATGTATTGTTACTTAACGAGCTAAAACATGGGGTGACAAAGGCTTATGCGTAGGGTGATATTGTGGACATGGTCAATTTTCATACTGGTAGAACTTCTAGTGTGGGTCTCCTCTCTTTCATCATTGTTTCCTATGGATGTCTTGTCACAGCTCTCCAACCTCGGACCACTGCATTCCGTCTTTTGCATCCCACTTCGTGTAGAGACTTTCATGCGAGAGTCATCCACTGGCTCACCACTTCTTTTTGGCCTCCCCACACGACAACCCCACATCCTTCTCCCGAAAACAAAAGGTTTTCTCATGGATTAGTCCCTCAAGAGCATGGTGGCTTATTCCTAGCCACACAAGAAAAACTAGGATGTTCCATCATTTTATCAGTTTTCCTTATGGGAAGGATGGGTAATCATTAGCACCTGCAAACCATTTTATCTGTGCAACAATTGTGGGAATGTTGAAGCTTTATTTCCACACCAATCAAACTAGTTGATGATGAGAGTGTCATCTTTTACATGACTTCAAAGCTTGTCAATAATTAGGTGGATGGTGGTGGGATTATGCATTGGTGGTACCATTTCTTATCCTGATGATTCTCAGTTTTCCACAAGATGAAGCATGCAATAATTTGGGTCACACGGGACGGGGGCGACTTAAGCAAGTATTGATAGAAACTAATGAGTCAATCACTAATGATTGCGGCTAATCTACACCACGAAGGTAGCTCAATATCAAGCCAACAACAATGAATTGGTTAATATGTTATACCTACGGTAGGAAGCCATGAATTTTGAAGCGTATCCTTTTTATAATGATGCCCAATATCTGAGGTGAAGTGAACAAAGGAAGCAGGCGTGAGGCAGAGGAGGATCTATGTGAGATAGTGAGTGGGGTCAAGTGTGAGTGGCGGTGCAGACATGACCTCTATGGGTTTCATTGGCTCATCCACCATTTTTTATGGTATTTCTTCAATGGACCCTCCCACCCCCTCCTTTTCACCGCATTCCACTTGGCTAAACCCATCACTTTTTACGATGAAGGGGGAACTATTCATCTCCATGAATAAAATTTTCCCCATTAATACTCCATGTCCCTTGATATTCTTGTAATTTGGCATAACTGATAGGAAAATCCAAAGACAAGGGTGCCTTAATGTTAGGATTGAATTCAAAAGAGGGAGTTGGCCCAATATGATCACATGGGAATGTTATAACAAAGGAAAATATTTAGTAATTTAGACAAACTATGTGGCCATGTTGAAGGTAGTTAAATATGTAATGCCAATAGACTCTAAACCTTTAAGAACCATTTAAACCACGGTTGACCAGTCACGGATGAGGGCATCATGCAAACCTCATAGGGTAACATAAATACTACCTTCCTCAGAGTTTGAGGAGTCGAAAAACAAAAATGAATTGAATAACCATCACGGGAATTTAAAAGGGGTTTCATGTTATTTAAAATATAATGGGTTATCCGCATAATGTAGGTCTAATTTAATCCATTATCTTGTGCAGGGATTTAATTATGAAATGGAGATTACAATACAATGTCGTCAAGAAGAAGATTGTTGATGATGCACCACGTGTGTAAACTATGGAACCATCTTGCACTGGGGATTTTAGTACACTCAGGGGATAATCAAATCATTGAGATGAGCCTACCTATAGACATGTCCTTGGATTTTGCATCGTTGAAGGGGGGAGACGAACCTACTAATAGGATAAAGTTGAGGAGGTGCTACTACATGGAGATACTTGCATACAAAATGTGTTGCTAAGGATCCAAGGTGTTGAAGGGATGATTATTAAATGGGGACATATTCATGAATACATGTTGAATATTGTGCTACCTGAAGAATTTTGGGATCAACCCAAGCATTCAAAGAAGAGGAGTTCATATTGGCATGCCAGAAGGTGATTCCAAATAGGATGATCAAAGGGGTTGTTTTACTCCACCGAATGATGATGATTGTCAAGGCTTGTGCATCAAAATCAAAGGGTGGGAGATTTCTACTCAGTAAAAATAGATTTGCAACAAGAACCGCCTAATTGAATGAAGAGATGTTGTAAAAGTGTCAACAAATGGAAGATTTCAACAGTTTCTAGCTACAGTGTAAAGGCAACAAAAAGACAAAATAGCTAAAGGACGAAATAGACTACAAAACAAAATAGGGAAAAGACAAAAGTCTATTTTTATATTGTAATATATTGGGGGTAAGTGAAACCCTAGGATGTATTGAATCTGGTTCATTCATTGCAAATCAATCCTGTCCATTCATTTCACTTTTGGAAAATTATAAATAGGGGCTTCCTCCTCATTTGTAGGTGCTGTTGAATTTTTGTAAAGTGGAATTTTGCAGCAATAAGAGGAATCATTGCATTGAATTTGGGTTTTTTCTTTGAGCTTTCTCATTTTGCATGCATGATTCAGCCTCCATGTTATTTTTGTTTGTTAGTTTCTTCAATGACTTTGATGATGGCTATTTGTTACAGTATTTGATGCACTTCCAGATCATGCTTTTTTTCGTTTTATTGATGATAGATCACTTTGTAAAGCTATTATGAGCTTCCTTTTTATGTTGCACCTTAATCAATTGTATTTTCATGCTAGATAGGTGAATGCGCAGTCTAAAAATTTGCAAGTAGGCTTCTCTTGGTGAAGCAAAACTCAGTCTTATGGGAGTCTGTCTACTATAGCATCCTCTATTATTACTATTCATTCATAGCTTAGATTTAGAATAACTCTCTCAACCCTTTCCTCTTTTGATGTTTCTTTTAGATGTTTGTTAGTTTAGGACTCCAAGAATCACAACAATGTTAAATATGATGTTCAAAGTGAGTTTCAACTTGTTGTTTAGAGTGGGCACCACTGTTCATTCATTTCCAGAACCTTGAAACTCCATTTGCAACCTAAAACTTCCATGATTTGTGAACCGTAAATGCCCCTCGTGATTACCAACAAATGACATCAACCATTGAGCTATACCATGCATAGTCATGACCTGACACCTAGGAGACCTTGGGGTGATTTTTTGAAACTTTGTTGTGGGAAATTGGATTTCAAGAGAGACAGTGCACTTGTGATTTGTCTGTGTTGAGAAGTGTAAAAACACCCATCAACAGAACGGGTGCTAGAAGGAGGTTCGAGTATGAAGCTACAAAGCTGTAAGTTGAATGCACCTTCAAGTAAAATCTGAGATACCATAGATCTCATCATAAGAAGAAAATTTTAAAATCAGAAAATTGGAAGACAAACAAGATCTTAGTTGAGAATGGAGCAGCAATTTCATATCAGCATCACTTAGCTTCAAGAAGATTTGAGTAGGAGGTTGGAGGAGCCATTGCAACATTTTGCATTGTTGGACAAATGCAGAATTCATAACACATTTAGACACAATGAAATGGAGTGTTTGACATTCTTGGGAAGAATTAAGAAGGCATTATAGGGAGAAATATTCTTTCGGTATGTGCACCAACCGTTGGCTCCTGCTGATCTAGGAGAAGGACTTGTTGACATTGCAACCAAAGCATTTGAAGAGATGATCAAGGAACAAATGAGAAACAAGGATGGACTAAGCTTAGAGGAAGTGTTAATGTCCAGATGGTGCAGGGTCCATAATGCACCTCATTCAGAATTAACTTTCCCTTCATGTGCAGATATCATTGCTCAAGCTAGAAGCTATTTGAACCAGATAGAGTAGCCAACTAGCAATGAAGATGATTCATCTACTGAGGCAAAAGAATAGTCAACATTTGGAGAAAAACACACTGGAATTGAATCAAGAAATTCTACATAAATAAGTGTTGGGACAACCAATGTAGATGCTAAAAACCAGAAGGAGGGGGCTGAAACTCCTAGGACAACAAAGAATAGTGATGGTAGTTTAAGTGAAATGGGATTAGAAGACATTTTCTCCATGGATGAAGGTGATCAAGCATTCAAAAAGGAAGATCCAGAGGAGTGGGATCAACCACAAGCTGAGGCAATCCACCATCAAACTTATTCCCCAAACATTGGTGAAGACCTGATATTGGAGTGCTATAGTGAACTCATCTTAAGGCTCATGAGGGACTAGTCAGAATTGTGATACCAGATAGATTTGGAGGTGTTGTTGATGTTGAGTTGGTGTAGGCTTCATGATTTTTCACATTCAGATTTCACATGTGAGTTGTGTTAAGAATCCATCAGGCATGATAGGGAATGAGTGAGGCATCCAAATCCAAAGCCTCCTACAGTTGCTTCAAGAATTGATCCAAAAGTCCAAGAACTAGAACCAAGTGATAACATAGCTAGGCACAGCTCACAAGAGGGTGTTGGGACAACAAAAGAAGAGGAACAATACGGTCCCACCAATGATAGGACAGAATCGGGTATTAAGCCATTGGTTGGCCATTAAGAGTCCTCCCCCCTAGTAGATAATTTATACATGATTGATGATCAACTTTATGGGGAATCCTTAGAGGAAAATCACATATTAGATTTTTCTCCCCTTGAGGTGGTACCGTCAATTGATGACTTCTTTCCATTGAGAGCTATACTGCAGAGGTATAATGACACAAAGCAAGGGTATGTTTTAGAAGTTGGTAGTGATGAGGAAATATAACCCAAACCTCTAGATTGAAAAACATTCAAGCTCCTAGATTGGGAAGAGGATACCATTTCCATCTATAGCAGTAGTGAACAAGAGGAAATGAGTGAATATCCTAACAAGCTACATGAACTAAAAAAGAGAAGAAGACCAAAGCAAGGATGTCTCAGAGGATACCCATGAAGGTGATATACCTCACCAACCATAGCCTACAACAACAAGTCTTTCCACCCTATCTATTTTTGATCCTCCTACACATTTTGAGGATTGTAGTAGAACAGATTCATCCATGTCATGTTTTTATGACATGAACCATAAAGAAATTGAGATCAACATGAACAAAATTACAAAGGATAGCATGTTGCCTTTTGAGAATGACAACTCAGTAGACACAAGGACCATGAATGATCAGTATGCCAGTGTGTATCTCCTTGAGGAATAGTTGATGGAGGTTGAAATTCCCACTAATAGCTTGGAAGAGGTGTTGGATGGATCATTTTCTCAGCCTTATGCAACTCCAGAATCAGGTAGAAGGTTCCTTGCATTTGAAAAAATTTCTTCATAGTATCTACTACCTTATCAATTTGATCATGCTTTGTATATTTACAATGTGAAAGGGATGAAACACCACCAACTACATCCACTTGAAGTAGACGGTGCATGGTTAGATGATACCACACATGCTCTGAACCATCAAACACTACTCCCCTCACATGATGACATCTAGGTTCTATCTTTCCTTTCTCCTATGAACACTCGTACCTACCTTTATTATTTTTATCATGGTAATGAGGGAAGGAAAACTTGCTTATGGATTGACCACAGGCTTCATGAACTACCCAAACTGTTGGTTTTTCTTGAATGTGTTATTGGATTCAAATGTTTTGATATACAATTTTATTTTTCTGAATACAAAGATGAATTTGTAGTGCTTAGGACTATAACGATTACCTTGC
Organism: Sequoia sempervirens; assembly: GCA_007258455.2. Lineage (NCBI taxonomy): Eukaryota > Viridiplantae > Streptophyta > Pinopsida > Cupressales > Cupressaceae > Sequoia > Sequoia sempervirens. Next base: position 35,614,585 of record VDFB02353493.1, read on the forward strand.
TACTTGTGCATGCATTGTGAAATCACATTGGGTTAGGTGTCAGTTTTCCTTGCTTGAACGTGGTTCTTTTTGAGTTTCTGTGTACATAGTTCATTTTGAGTCTATACATTTCTTTGCTTTACTAATTTCATTAGATTAGTTGGTTTGTCGTAGATTTAGCTTGCTTTAGAGTTAGTTTCCTTGTTTTCTCTTGCTTTCTCGCTTTGGTTAGTTTTGGTGTTTTTCTTAGGTTAGTTTTCTTTTAGTTTGGCTTTGCTTACATTTTGCTTCTTTGCTAAAGGTCCCTTGTCTCTTGCCTAGGTATGTTTGCAAGTGCATCAACTATTTATTTATCTAGGGGATTGTTCTAATTATTTCCTCGATAAACTTCAATCAAGTTTTTAGATTGGATGGTGAAGGTCTTCTACTAGTGTCAAGTGACCTGGATGTTTGATTCAAAGGGGATAAGTCATTGGTTTAATCCAATTCTGATGTATTCTAAAATCTTACACCTTTCATGCTTTAAGAATCTTGAGGTTTCTATAGATCCTTTTGTGAAGTCAGGTTAAGTGAAAAATATAAAATTTTCTTCAGTGCCACTGTGATTATAAGCCCTGAGTGCAAGCTTCACTATTTGTGGGTTGAAATGAAAAGAAGAGAAAAGAAAAATCAAAAGAAACAAAAGCAAGAAAAGAAAGAAAACAATGAAAATAAAAAGAAAGAAATTCAACTTTCAAGAGGATATGAATAACTCTATCGGGGCTATGGACGCCCGGCTAGTAGTAGAGCAATGTTTAGGAGAATCACAACAACAACCTCATCGGGGCTATGGATCCCTAACTAGTAGCAAGGCAATGTCCAAGTGATTTTGGAGTCAGAATCAATCACGTAGGTTAACTTGATGAAGCTTAGGTTCCTATAGTGACTTAAGGATGGGAATGAATACATTTGCACACACTTGGATTTTTAGCATATTGAAGGTTGGCTTGACTAGTGGTTTTGGTCCTTTGGTCAAGTGTTCAGTTTGTTTTCCCTAGCATCAAGGTCAAAACTAGAGATTCTGGGTTTGTGATTCTAGTTTTTCATTGAAATGCTTTGGAGCATTTACCCAACTGAGTCACCATTTGTTGTGCATGTTTTGCACACACACCTCACCTAAGGGTAGGGACCCCCTTTGTTTCTTTGATTTTTCCCTTTCTCCTGTTAGTTAGCATTTTCCTTGGTTTTCAGACCCCTATTCTTGAGCCTAAGTTGGTCATAGGCCTTAAAATGATTAAAAATATCTTGGCCAATTCACCTATCCAAATTTCACCACGTTTTCAACTTTTGTGGAACTTGCATTGTGGGTTTCCATCCACCCATGGTCGCCGCATCCATCCCCCTTGGCAGACCCATATCTACAAGTCTCCCTTAGTGGATTGTCATGCATATTTCATCGTTCCTTATGGAGTTCGTTAACAACATCCTCACGTATGTTTCCCACAGGAGTGTCATCCCACCTTATGCCCGTGGTTGTAAAAGCATAACATGAAATCAAGGTGGTTTATGTGCATCCTAATGAATATATGGTGTATATTATATTTGGAGTGATGGGATGTTTGTGGAACTATTTAGTGGTAGGGTTGGATTGAAGACTTCACATTTTGTGGACATCATGCTTGTCGACATCTTCTCTTTCATGCTGGTAGGAGTTCTTAGACAGGCCTCTACTTTATCATTGTCATTTCCTATAAAAAACTCACCAAGGATCCCCTCACACTCCTCCCCGATGTGGACCTTCTACTAGTGGAGGTTGTTTCCTTCCTTGCCATTCACAAATAGCATTCTTATGCAAATTTTTCGCACCATTTTTCCATGGGGCTTGGGCATGTGGGGTTTCCATGTTATTTCTTCATAGGTCACAAATCAACTTCTTCCAACGGTGGTCTTTGCACCTTTTTTTCCCACAAAGTGGTTTCTCTCACGAAATCTTGATGATCCATATTTACAAGATGGTGGGGGCTAACCCCGTCTAGGTCAAGGATCGGATGCTCCAAATTATCGAGTGCGATTCTTGGGAGAAAATTGTATGGTTAGGACATTCGTTGGGTGTTTTCGTCACCTCAATCTACATAGAGAAATTTGAATTTTGGAAAGGTTTGGTATGGAGCTCATATTGAATAATATCACGAGATACTTGGAGTTTACAGGTGTTAGTGATTGCAATCTCCCCATTCGCTGAAAATCATCGCTAAGGATGGTCTATTTATTAGTTTCATGTTGTGGAACCAGCATGAGGGGTCAACTTCATGATTTTTCAATAACTGTACAAGCCTTTTCATCTACCAATTAAGGATGTGTCATTAAAATTTCACTTGGTTCACTAGTCGTGCCACCCTTGGTTTTTGCTTCCCATTTGTGCAAGTCATCTCCTTGCGGAGGTCGCCCTTTTACTGGCTGGTGAGAAGTTTTGGGTGGGTCTTCACTTCTATGTTTCCATCCTTTATGAAATTTATACACGTCCCCCCTTTCCTATTTATTCTACAAATAGTGGTCTTACCCGACGTTCCTACGCATGATTTCTAAAAAATAACTATGGTCTTTCATCAGGTGGAAGTGGTTATGACACAAGTTTGATTTTTAAAATGGAATGGTGCAAATGTGTGATATCAAATTTAAATCATAAGAGAAAGCATCGAATGATTGTGTAGGATGTCCATGGAAGAGGAGTGGTATCTGATTTGTTCATACAAAGGCAATGGATGATACAAGCATACTATTGTACAGATATGTCATTACTGGCCATCTCTCTAGCCATGCCACTCTTGAACCATGCATCACTGCTCAGAGGGGTATCGAATGTCACCTGGGTAGACTATTTTGCAAGTACTCCCTTCACTTAGTGTAGCCATTATCTCAGACTCAACAAAAAGGAGGGGAGGAAGAAATTATGATGACCAAAGCTGATTTACAACAACATTATTGAATTATGAGGGGTTGCAAAAGTTTTTATGGTCACGGCATAGCTGGCCTGAGGCTCAGTCCCTACGTTAGTATTTTGCAGGATTTTCCATGACGGGGGTCATGTTGCTCTAGGTCACTCATTAACAACATTCTAGCCATGACCTCCTACGCTAGTGTTATTGCATTTCATTTTGGTGGATATTTGTGGGGAGGAAGCTATCATATATTGGGCAGCTCTAATGGTGTCTGTAGACACCTAAAAATGACCTAGGCCTGCAAACTTCATTTTTACCACTTTCGTCCTAGCATAATTAAGTTATTTAATTATATCCTCGATCCACATTCGACTATTGGTTAAATAATTCATAATTATTTAATTAATTCATGTCATTTGTTCCTCCTTGATTATTAAATAAATAAATATTATTTATTTATCTAATACGTCATTAATTATCTAAGTCTTCCTTTAAATTAAATAAATTTCATAATTTATTTAATTCCCTTTTGTCATTTATGTCTTCTTGATTAATTAAATAAATTTTAATTACGTCACTATTAAATCCCCTTCTTCTAAAAATTAAATAAATTCTTATTTATTTAATTTTGTCCACTTTCCACTATAATTAAATAATTATTCTAATTATTTAAATATTCGTTAGCTTTTTCTCTCATTAAAATTAAATAAATTTGATTTATTTAATTTAGCCAATTCTCTTGAATTTTGAATTAAATCATTATTTAATTCAAAATAATTCTTTTGTCACATTCCTCCATAATTAAATAATATCTTTATTATTTAATTATTTACTGGTCACCTGGAGTAAATAAATTCTATTATTTAATTTCTCCAGCAACCTCTTTGTCCATGCCAGTCTTATCTTCCAAATTAATTCTTGACTTTTGACATCTCATTTAATTTCAGCCCTAGATTGAATTATTTTATAATTCAATCTCAGCCCTCCATTCTTACCTTTTGCCCTAATTTTGACCTAACCCTAATGCACACAGCAAAATTTAATCTTGATCATTGATTCTAGGGTTCTGGTCATCTTTTCATCCTAGCCACACATTCAAAATTGTAGTTTTCATAAAAGGGCAATTTGATTCTCATTTGCTCCTCTCTCTTGGTCTCTTTCATGCTTAGATTTCACTTTATGCTACTATTAGTTTACAGTCATAGTCACTTACAGTCATAGTCATTTTAGTCCATTGTAGGGTCATTTTATTTTATGCAAATCCTTCAACACTTGCATAGGGCTTAGTCATTTGTCATAGTTGCTCACACAAATCTGAGGGCACATTTTATTTACTGCAAACTAGGAGGTGTAACAAAGGTCAGCCATGGAAGGTGGAGACTTAGGGTAACATTGTCCCTTTTTGTCTTCACATTATTTCCTTTGTGCTTTGTTATTTCATAGGAATTTTAATGTTATTGTGCTAACCCTTTAACAAATCTGATTTTCCCTTGATTACATTGGTGAACCCGACGTCGTTTTTCGGCTTTTCGTACTTTTTTTTGGTGTTTTTTGTTGTTTTGTAGGGTACAGGTATGGATCGCCGCAACTTTTTTAAAAACAGTGTGACGCACCAGATGCGTTGCGACGCACCCGAGAATCGTAGAGCCGCAACTACTCTGACGCCCCACAACTAACACACATAACGACGCATCTATTTTTCCTGAGCTGCATCCGAAACCCCAAAAGCTTCATTTTCTATTCCGAGCCGCATCCATCTGGTATAATTCTTCTTTCAGTTTGGGGTTTTATTTTTGGATTTCGAGTGTTCTAATCTTATGTCTTCCTGTATTTTGTGTTTATTCCTGCATGTTGGATAAGATTAGATTTTGTCACTAATCCTTTCTGGTAGCGACTTTCTATTTTCGTAGGATTTGTTTTCTGTTGTTTTGCAGGATACTAGTACAGATCGCCGCAAACGTCACAACGCATCTGCTGACAGAAATGATGCAACTGTTCTGACAAGCCGCAACTAATAGCTACAGAGACACATTCGATATTTTGAGCCGCATTCGATAACCCGAACGACGCATTTTCCAAACTACACCGCATCTGCCTGGTAATAACGTGCCGCATTTGTCTAGTAAATTTTTTCTATCAGTTTTGAGATTTTAATTGTCGAATTTTGGGTTTTTCTGTGTACTGGTTTTCTGGTTTTCTGTCTTTTTCTGTGTTTTTATTCCTGCATGTTAACCAGATTAGATCTTTTGTGTTACTAATATTTTCTTGTAGCGTGTGGCGATCCTTTTTTGTGTGTCCAAGACCATTACATACAAGACTACTAACTCATTGTTTGCAAATTCGCATGTCAAAGAAGGAGAAAACAAACATTGTGCTTGTTTATTTCTAGATTAGCAAACTTTGAATTTGGTGCTTATAAAAAAAATCATGTCTTTCATGCTTGATTATGCTTGTGGAGTGGTAGGTGAGTATGCTCTCACTTGGTGAAAACCTTGTGATCGAAAACTAGACCCATTCTTTTATGTTATTTTACCCTTCATGATTTGGTATATTGGAGTATCCTCTCCTTAGCATTCGTGCGATCCTAGGTGTAAGAGAAACGGTTACCGACTCTAGAACTTGGGCGTTCGTGGGAAAAAGTACTCACCCCAGGATGACTCGACTGGTAGCACCCGACACCGAGGGACTTCAGCCAGTATAGAAAGTGGGTTCTTGGGGAAAGCCCAAGAATCACGAGTGGTTCCGACGAGATGGATCCGAAAGGGGACTCTCGCCGCATGGATCATGCCCCACGAACGGAATGCCCGAATTAAACACCTCTTGTCTTAGTGTCCAACCATTCTATTGGCGTTGCTTGATATAGTGCAGGGTACAGTATCATGCCCGAAGATTACTCACTACTGATCCCCTTGAGTAGAGATAGCAATTCTTGGGATGTCACTACCCAATGAATCCAAATTTGGTGTGCTCGAATGACGTTAATGAGCCGTGGAGGGGAGCCAATGCCACCAAAATTCTAAGCTATCCGCTCTCGAGAAGGAAAGGTGTTCATCACCAATCCGGGGTATAACTGGTGGGCTATATCAAGTATACAAACCCGTGGCCTAGTGGCCTTTTTAGGATTGTGCTTATCTCATGTGTGTTTGGTTACCCCTTAAAACGCTGTGTTTCTCAAGTGCATTATGGTTTTGTCACAGTCCAAACAAAACATTCATCAAACAGATCAAAAACTTCCATCAAAATACCACAAAAATCACTTTGAAACAAAACTGTCATATTTGTCAAACCGCAACTGACATTCTGTAACGCAACTACCCTGATAAACCGCATCTGAAACTTAGAACAACGCATCTGTAGGCGTCGCGACGCATCTATCAATCCGAAAGCCACATATGATAAACCGTGTCGCATCTGACAGTCAAAAAGCCGCAAGTGAAAAATTGAACCGCAGTTGCCATACCGTGACGCAATTTCCAAAATAAGACGCATTTGCCTGTCAAAATTTTAAAACTGCACAGTCGAAACCAGAGACCTCCAAACTGTTAGCCATCTGTCAAACTCTGTCACCAAGAAGATTCTGTCAAAATCCTAATTTGAAATTGCTCAAAGTCTTGTCTCTTAACTTGCATTGATCACCTTAGGTTTCATACCTCACCCCATTTAAGTATCATACATTCAACATTACGTTGTCCCTAGGCTCATATCTTGCATACTTAGGAGTAGGAAAATCTTAAGCACCCCTTGGAAAAATCATTGTTTTCAAAATTAGACCCTTTTGGACCAAGTTATCAAACATCCTTTTAGTCATTGTCCTCTTTTGTGAGATTTCTTCCAACTCAAAATTCTAGTTAGGAAGACTCACTAGTCATCTTGTCAACTTGTCATTAACAACAAAGTCCTTTAGCAGTCCAAATCAAAAATGAATTTCAAGCTTAGAAGTGCTTAGATAGCCTCATCTTACATTGCATCCACATTGCATACCTTATTCACAAAAATCCAAAAACAGTGGTCATTTTAGTTGTCAGTTTGAACCTTAGATTTCACCTAGTGTCATACTTGCATTTAGTGGACATTCCCTTTGAGCAATCTCATTTATGGTCGAAACCAGACTTCAAAAGCACAAGAGACAAATGGAAAACTTTGGACGAGATCCCAACAGTCCTCCACATGACTCAAACTGGACCGTGAATGATCCCTTTACCAATCTAGACAATCAACCTCCAGTGACAACACAATCCTTATCTAACAACTCATTCGAACTCTACTTGCAAAGAGATGCAAACGGTCAACTACTTCAGGAACACATAGAAGCATTGACACAAGACCCAGAGGTCTATCAGTTGGCTGAAATAATAGCACGTCACGACAGAGACAGATTCGTAGCTATGCTCTTGAGTGAAGGAGCCAAGTTACCACCAGGATTTGACATTAACATGTTACATGACCCTAATGTCAACAATGTTCATAACATCTCACACAGTGGTCAAGTCCTAAATACTACAAGCAACATCCCTTTTGACACCACAATGACACTGCATACCACATCCAACATCCCAAACATCTCCAATACAATAAACGCTACATCTATTGGGGGATCACAATCATCCACAACACTACCCCAATTAAATACAACCACTCTTGGCTCCTTGACACCATTGGCAAATTATTCCAATCCTCCTGTTATCGCAACCGCAAACACCACGGGGGCATCATCAAGTCATCACAACTCCCCCTTGACAACTACATCTACTACCATGAACACAACTTCAACAAAATCGTTCAGTAGTAATTCACAACATCCTTTGGGAGGAGCCACAGGGCGTATCTTTATACAAGGACAACAACAAAATGTTAACACGACAACACAGTCAAATGTCCTTACCTCCCAAGGTACAAATACCAATGTTCCCCTTGCGCAAAATCAGCAATTCACACAAAGTGGCCAAATAACTCAACCCATGACATCGTTAATACATCCTAACAGTCATGGTCACAACATCCCCCAAATAACGACATGCATAGCTGGGGGACACATTCCAACATACTCATCCAATGTTCACACCCATCAACATGCACCTAATCACAATTTCCAATACCAACAACACATGTCATACGTACCGCAACAACCCATCCCGCCACAATACACCTATACTCACGCAGGAACACATGGTGTACCAGGCAATCCAATGTATGGAAATCTAAATGACCCTACCATAGATGAACTCAAAGCAACAGTGCGGGATATGGAGAAGAAAATGCAAAACATGTTCATCACAGGCGGGAAATCTGAAATATCATATGATCTGGATGTATACCCATTTGACACAAACTTACGTATGCCCGCATTTCCGCCAGGATATGTGTCACCCAACTTCACTAAATATAAAGGCAAGACAAATCCCATTGAACATCTTTGTGAATTCACAACTAACTGTATGGATATCGCCTACGAACCCACATACTTGATGAGACTTTTTCCAAAAGTTTGGCAGGTCAGGCCCTTGAATGGTTTTCAATGCAAAAAGATATCCAAACATGGGATGAGCTCAAAAGAAGGTTCATAAAAAATTACGCATACAATATTGAAATGGACACCTCTATCAATAGTTTGTGCAATCTCACACAAGAAGAGTCGGGTGAGACATTTATCCCGTTCTTTCAAAAATGGAGAAGTATCGCTAGTCGATGTCACATTGACATTCCTGAAAGAGAAAAGGTTGACATGTTTGTCCAAACACTTCTAGGGCCCCTCAAATTTGCATTGCAAATACATTGTTGCACAACCTTCACAGAATTAGTGGAAAAGGGGGTCCAAATTGAGAAAGCCCTTATCACAAAGGGAGAACTAAGGTATGGTTCCAAAAACACAAACACCAACCCACCCGCTGACAAAAACAAATATTGGGTCAAGAATAAACATGTTACAAATGATGGTGTTGTAGACGCCAAGACTGCAAGTCCCGTATTGGCTCTGAAAGGGGTACAACAACAAAATAGACCAACAATGACATCGACACCCCCCAATACTCCTTCAAACAGTCAAAATGGTCAAAACCGTCAAGGACAATATCGTCAACAAAGACAATTCCCTAGGGGTCGCACATACACCAATTTAGGTGAACCCATTGCAGATGTCCTCAAGAAATGCATCCAACATGGGGTCATCACACTTTCGGAAATAAAACCTTATGATCCAAGACAATTCAAACTAGCATGGTGGGATGACAATGCAATTTGCGAATACCATCGAGTCAAAGGGCATACAACCTCCAACTGTCGACAACTGAAAAATGTAATCCAAGACCTTATTGAAAATCGCACCATCGAAGTAGGTGGATCGCAATTCAATTCCAACTCAGATCATACTATCCACAAGAATCCACTACAGGATCATGGTCCCCATAATGCTTCCACTTCAGGTCCACAAAACCAAGCTAACTTCACCCGAACCAAGTACGATTACTCTGGTGGACCAACAATAAATAATGTTAGAACAGACGAGGAGTACATCAACACCATTACAATCAGGAGAGCACCACAGTGCAATGCTACTACGCGAAGTGGCAAGGTCACTATTGCTGGTCCACCTCCCCCTAAACAAGCCAAGATCATTATAGCAAGCCCATCTACTAAACAATCACAACCAACTTCATCTGCTAAACAACCAAAACCTATCTCAACCCCACAACAGTGGAAACCCAAAAGTTAGTTCAATCTCATTGACCAACTAGGAAAGACTCCTGCGCAAATATTTATCCTTGAGCTGCTTTGTATCTCTCCTGCACACAAAGAAATCATGGATAAAACTCTCTTAGAGTCATCGGTCCCGAAGGACATTGATGTCAATCAGTTTGAAACCATGGTGGGATATCTCACCACGCCGCACCATGTCACCTTCTCAGATCAGGATTACTCATCATCTAAAACCAACCACAATGATGTGTTACACATAGAAGTTTTTGTCCACAAGCACAAGGTTAGACGGGTTTTAATAGATGGCAGAGCAGGGTTGAATATATGCTCCCTTAAACTGGTTAAGGCTCTCAGATTCTCTGATGCATGCGTAGACCCAACAAAAGCATAGTGATCAAAGCATATGATGACGAGGAACGCTCTTCACGAGGTGTTATCTCTCTCCCTATCAAAGTGGTACCACTCATTGTCGACACAACTTGCCAGGTCCTAGATTTGGAACTACCGTACAACATCTTACTTGGCCGCCCATGGATCCACGCCTTAAAGGCCATTCCATCGACATACCACCAATGCCTCAAGTTTCCTTTTGATGGTACAGAAGTAACCATATACGGAGACCCCGACCCTTTCCAATATTGTACCAATTTAAGGGGTATCTCTGAAAACCAAGTACCTATTAACCGAGAAGCACCTGGCTCCTCGTCCAAATACATCGACCCTTCCATGCTTGGGTCATCTTCCACATCCACTCCATCCACATCTTCTGACATATCACAACCCTCCACCAACCCTAAGACCAAATCAACTGATAAAATCCAAGACCTCGGCTGCGGAGAGTTCAAACTAAATACAACATACAGCATAACTACAATACCCACTCCTCCAAAGATATATGGTCGACCATGTTTCAGAATGGGACCGCAAGAAACATTCAAAGTTCCACCGAATACAGTTTTCATCAAGTGGGGAGACATGAGTGATGAAGACCTTGCCGACATCACAGGATGGATCTATAAGGATACAGTCTCACTACCTCCACTACCAATCCAGAAATATGGCAAGGGTTACATCATGAAGGCTAAAGGCTATGATGGTACTAGTGGCCTTGGAAAAAATAAAACTGCTCAAAGGGAACCCATAGAAACTTTCCAAACTCCGAAGTATCTTGGATTAGGGTTTGGATCACTCGACAATGGCGATCGACGTACCCCTGGACTTTCCAGTGAGCGGGTACATGCTTCTAAAAGTGTTGAGACTACTAGGGAATACCTAACCGAAATAGACTCCCACGAGTGGGAATTTGGCTCCGAACGATCCCTAAGTGACTGTTGTCTTGATGATTTGTTTGTCGAACCAGGGGAATTGACCTCTAAACAATGATTTTGGCAAACATTCAAAATTGAGCGGGCACCAAACAGTCAACATCCCACTAACACTTCTCATGACACACAACAACCACCATCCGAACCCCCTCAGTCTAATCTATCCGAAGTATCAGATGACATTGATAGCTAGGGCTGTCAAACCTTCACCCCTTATTATGACAATGAATATGACACTAGTGAAGGAGAATACTGGATAGAGTCTGATGTCGAGTTGGACGATGATAACCTCATCTACAACATCAACGAATCCATATGTATGCTATCGACATCCTCACCTGAATTCACTAGCCTTGACGATGGCATTTCATTAGTCTACCCTGAACTAGTCGATTGGGACCAACAAGGACCGCCAGTTCTAGACACACTCCAAAATGATGAAGCCATTGCTGAATTCATGGGATTACGCGAAGGCATACCCAGTGGGGATCACAAATCAGGATTTTCTATTGATCTAGGCTGCACGGCATACTTTGGTGAGACGGTTCAGTCCTCTAGTCGCAAAAGTAAAAATAAAGTAAAAAATGAAACATCTCTAGGTGAAAACCGAAAGGCACCTCTTGACGGTAAAATAGTAAAAACAAAGGACGTATCTATGGGTGAAAACCTCTCAGAGGCACCCAAAGATGGAGGACTAGACTTTCTACCCGTGCAACAGGAGAGACCGGCCATGCTTGTTGAGGACACCATAGAGGATAACATTTCGACTCCAGAAGACCCCAAGATGGTCCTATTTGTGGCATCATTGACAGATGAAGAGAAACCAGAATTTCATAAATTCTTTGCAGAACAGAAAATAAACTTTGCATGGTCCTACGCTGACATGCCAAGATTGGACCCCAAATTGGTTCTACATCATCTGCCACTAGTACCCAATGCTAAACCAGTCAAGCAGAAGTTGCGCAAAATGCACCCTCAAGTTGCTCTATTGGTTAAGGCTGAGTTAAAGAAATTATTGGATGCC
>VDFB02353493.1:35626623-35642522 GCA_007258455.2 Sequoia sempervirens
CATGATTTCTAAAAAATAACTATGGTCTTTCATCAGGTGGAAGTGGTTATGACACAAGTTTGATTTTTAAAATGGAATGGTGCAAATGTGTGATATCAAATTTAAATCATAAGAGAAAGCATCGAATGATTGTGTAGGATGTCCATGGAAGAGGAGTGGTATCTGATTTGTTCATACAAAGGCAATGGATGATACAAGCATACTATTGTACAGATATGTCATTACTGGCCATCTCTCTAGCCATGCCACTCTTGAACCATGCATCACTGCTCAGAGGGGTATCGAATGTCACCTGGGTAGACTATTTTGCAAGTACTCCCTTCACTTAGTGTAGCCATTATCTCAGACTCAACAAAAAGGAGGGGAGGAAGAAATTATGATGACCAAAGCTGATTTACAACAACATTATTGAATTATGAGGGGTTGCAAAAGTTTTTATGGTCACGGCATAGCTGGCCTGAGGCTCAGTCCCTACGTTAGTATTTTGCAGGATTTTCCATGACGGGGGTCATGTTGCTCTAGGTCACTCATTAACAACATTCTAGCCATGACCTCCTACGCTAGTGTTATTGCATTTCATTTTGGTGGATATTTGTGGGGAGGAAGCTATCATATATTGGGCAGCTCTAATGGTGTCTGTAGACACCTAAAAATGACCTAGGCCTGCAAACTTCATTTTTACCACTTTCGTCCTAGCATAATTAAGTTATTTAATTATATCCTCGATCCACATTCGACTATTGGTTAAATAATTCATAATTATTTAATTAATTCATGTCATTTGTTCCTCCTTGATTATTAAATAAATAAATATTATTTATTTATCTAATACGTCATTAATTATCTGTTTTCCTTCCTTAAATTAAATAAATTTCATAATTTATTTAATTCTCCTTTGTCATTTATGTCTTCTTGATTAATTAAATGAATTTTTATTTATTTAATTATGTCACTAATTAAGTCCCCTTCTAAAAAATTAAATAAATTCTTATTTATTTAATTTTGTCCACTTTCCACTATAATTAAATAATTGTTCTAATTCATTTATTCGTTAGGCTTATACAAAATGCTGAATAAATTTTGATTGGTTTAATTAGCCAATTTCTTTTGAATTTTGAATTTAGTTCACATTTAATTCAAAATAATTCTTTTGTCACATTCCTCCATAATTAAATAATATCTTTATTATTTAATTATTTACTGGTCACCTGGAGTAAATAAATTCTATTATTTAATTTCTCCAGCAACCTCTTTGTCCATGCCAGTCTTATCTTCCAAATTAATTCTTGACTTTTGACATCTCATTTAATTTCAGCCCTAGATTGAATTATTTTATAATTCAATCTCAGCCCTCCATTCTTACCTTTTGCCCTAATTTTGACCTAACCCTAATGCACACAGCAAAATTTAATCTTGATCATTGATTCTAGGGTTCTGGTCATCTTTTCATCCTAGCCACACATTCAAAATTGTAGTTTTCATAAAAGGGCAATTTGATTCTCATTTGCTCCTCTCTCTTGGTCTCTTTCATGCTTAGATTTCACTTTATGCTACTATTAGTTTACAGTCATAGTCACTTACAGTCATAGTCATTTTAGTCCATTGTAGGGTCATTTTATTTTATGCAAATCCTTCAACACTTGCATAGGGCTTAGTCATTTGTCATAGTTGCTCACACAAATCTGAGGGCACATTTTATTTACTGCAAACTAGGAGGTGTAACAAAGGTCAGCCATGGAAGGTGGAGACTTAGGGTAACATTGTCCCTTTTTGTCTTCACATTATTTCCTTTGTGCTTTGTTATTTCATAGGAATTTTAATGTTATTGTGCTAACCCTTTAACAAATCTGATTTTCCCTTGATTACATTGGTGAACCCGACGTCGTTTTTCGGCTTTTCGTACTTTTTTTTGGTGTTTTTTGTTGTTTTGTAGGGTACAGGTATGGATCGCCGCAACTTTTTTAAAAACAGTGTGACGCACCAGATGCGTTGCGACGCACCCGAGAATCGTAGAGCCGCAACTACTCTGACGCCCCACAACTAACACACATAACGACGCATCTATTTTTCCTGAGCTGCATCCGAAACCCCAAAAGCTTCATTTTCTATTCCGAGCCGCATCCATCTGGTATAATTCTTCTTTCAGTTTGGGGTTTTATTTTTGGATTTCGAGTGTTCTAATCTTATGTCTTCCTGTATTTTGTGTTTATTCCTGCATGTTGGATAAGATTAGATTTTGTCACTAATCCTTTCTGGTAGCGACTTTCTATTTTCGTAGGATTTGTTTTCTGTTGTTTTGCAGGATACTAGTACAGATCGCCGCAAACGTCACAACGCATCTGCTGACAGAAATGATGCAACTGTTCTGACAAGCCGCAACTAATAGCTACAGAGACACATTCGATATTTTGAGCCGCATTCGATAACCCGAACGACGCATTTTCCAAACTACACCGCATCTGCCTGGTAATAACGTGCCGCATTTGTCTAGTAAATTTTTTCTATCAGTTTTGAGATTTTAATTGTCGAATTTTGGGTTTTTCTGTGTACTGGTTTTCTGGTTTTCTGTCTTTTTCTGTGTTTTTATTCCTGCATGTTAACCAGATTAGATCTTTTGTGTTACTAATATTTTCTTGTAGCGTGTGGCGATCCTTTTTTGTGTGTCCAAGACCATTACATACAAGACTACTAACTCATTGTTTGCAAATTCGCATGTCAAAGAAGGAGAAAACAAACATTGTGCTTGTTTATTTCTAGATTAGCAAACTTTGAATTTGGTGCGCTTTGCAAAAAACTATCATGTCTTTCATGCTTGATTATGCTTGTGGAGTGGTAGGTGAGTATGCTCTCACTTGGTGAAACCTTGTGATCGTAAAACCAGACCCATTCTTTATGTTATTTTACCTTCATCGATTCGGGTATATCGAGTATCCTCTCTTATGGCAGATTCGTATGATCCCGGGTAAGAGAACGGTTTCACTCTGAATCAGCCCTCGTCGAAGTGGAAAAGTATCACCTCAGATGACCCGTGACTGTAGCAATCTTCTAACACCAGGATCTCCGTACCAAAGATAGAAAAGTGGGTTCTTGGGAAAGTCAAGAATCAATGGTATAATTCACGAGATGGATCCGAAGGGACTTCCGGTACGGATCATGGCTCCCACGCAACGTAATGCCCAATTAAACACACTCTTTGTCTTTAGTGTCCAACCATCTCATTGGTCGCTAGTTTGATATATGCGTACGTATATCATGCCTCAAGATTACTCACCATCGATCCTGAGATAGCAATTTTGGGATGTTCACCATCAATCCAAATTGGTGTGTTTGAATGACATAGCCGAGCTGAGGGGAGCCAATGCCACTGTACCAAGTATCCCATTTCTCGGAAGGAAAGGTGTTCATCACTCAACCGGCAGTAACCGGTGGGCTGGTATCAAGTATACAACCGTGTGGGTCGGTAGTTTTAGGATTAGAAGCGTCTCGTAAGCCTGGTTATCTTCTTTAAACAGGTTTTCGGCGCATATGGTTTTGTTGTACCAAAACAAAACATTCATCAAACAGACCAAAAACTTCCATCAACATACCACGAAAATTACTTTGAAACAAAACTATCATATCTGTTGAACCGCAACTGACATTCTGTAATGCAACTGCTTTGATAAACCACATCTGAAACTTAGAACAACGCATCTAGGTGCCGCTGACGCGATCTATCAATCCTAAAGCCACATATATGATAAACCGTGTCGATCTCGATACCAAAAAGTCATAGTGAAAAATTGAACTCAGCTACATATCATGGACGCATCAAAATAAGACGAGATTTGTCATTTCAAAATTTTTAAATTGCACATTCGAAACCAGAGACCCCCAAACTGTCAACCATCTGTCAAACTCTATCATTAAAGGGATTCTGCCAACAACCCAATTTGAAATTGCTCAAAATTTTGTCCCTTAGCTTGCATTTGATCACCTTAGGTTTCACACCTCACCCCATTTAGTATCATACATTCAACATTACGTTGTTCCTAGGTTCATATCTTGCATACTTAGGAGTAGACAAATCTTAAGCACCCCTTGGCAAAATCATTGTTTTCAAAATTAGACCCTTTTGGACCAAGTTATCAAACATCCTTTTAGTCATTGTCCTCTTTTGTGAGATTTCTTCCAACTCAAAATTCTAGTTAGGAAGACTCACTAGTCATCTTGTCAACTTGTCATTAACAACAAAGTCCTTTAGCAGTCCAAATCAAAAATGAATTTCAAGCTTAGAAGTGCTTAGATAGCCTCATCTTACATTGCATCCACATTGCATACCTTATTCACAAAAATCCAAAAACAGTGGTCATTTTAGTTGTCAGTTTGAACCTTAGATTTCACCTAGTGTCATACTTGCATTTAGTGGACATTCCCTTTGAGCAATCTCATTTATGGTCGAAACCAGACTTCAAAAGCACAAGAGACAAATGGAAAACTTTGGACGAGATCCCAACAGTCCTCCACATGACTCAAACTGGACCGTGAATGATCCCTTTACCAATCTAGACAATCAACCTCCAGTGACAACACAATCCTTATCTAACAACTCATTCGAACTCTACTTGCAAAGAGATGCAAACGGTCAACTACTTCAGGAACACATAGAAGCATTGACACAAGACCCAGAGGTCTATCAGTTGGCTGAAATAATAGCACGTCACGACAGAGACAGATTCGTAGCTATGCTCTTGAGTGAAGGAGCCAAGTTACCACCAGGATTTGACATTAACATGTTACATGACCCTAATGTCAACAATGTTCATAACATCTCACACAGTGGTCAAGTCCTAAATACTACAAGCAACATCCCTTTTGACACCACAATGACACTGCATACCACATCCAACATCCCAAACATCTCCAATACAATAAACGCTACATCTATTGGGGGATCACAATCATCCACAACACTACCCCAATTAAATACAACCACTCTTGGCTCCTTGACACCATTGGCAAATTATTCCAATCCTCCTGTTATCGCAACCGCAAACACCACGGGGGCATCATCAAGTCATCACAACTCCCCCTTGACAACTACATCTACTACCATGAACACAACTTCAACAAAATCGTTCAGTAGTAATTCACAACATCCTTTGGGAGGAGCCACAGGGCGTATCTTTATACAAGGACAACAACAAAATGTTAACACGACAACACAGTCAAATGTCCTTACCTCCCAAGGTACAAATACCAATGTTCCCCTTGCGCAAAATCAGCAATTCACACAAAGTGGCCAAATAACTCAACCCATGACATCGTTAATACATCCTAACAGTCATGGTCACAACATCCCCCAAATAACGACATGCATAGCTGGGGGACACATTCCAACATACTCATCCAATGTTCACACCCATCAACATGCACCTAATCACAATTTCCAATACCAACAACACATGTCATACGTACCGCAACAACCCATCCCGCCACAATACACCTATACTCACGCAGGAACACATGGTGTACCAGGCAATCCAATGTATGGAAATCTAAATGACCCTACCATAGATGAACTCAAAGCAACAGTGCGGGATATGGAGAAGAAAATGCAAAACATGTTCATCACAGGCGGGAAATCTGAAATATCATATGATCTGGATGTATACCCATTTGACACAAACTTACGTATGCCCGCATTTCCGCCAGGATATGTGTCACCCAACTTCACTAAATATAAAGGCAAGACAAATCCCATTGAACATCTTTGTGAATTCACAACTAACTGTATGGATATCGCCTACGAACCCACATACTTGATGAGACTTTTTCCAAAAGTTTGGCAGGTCAGGCCCTTGAATGGTTTTCAATGCAAAAAGATATCCAAACATGGGATGAGCTCAAAAGAAGGTTCATAAAAAATTACGCATACAATATTGAAATGGACACCTCTATCAATAGTTTGTGCAATCTCACACAAGAAGAGTCGGGTGAGACATTTATCCCGTTCTTTCAAAAATGGAGAAGTATCGCTAGTCGATGTCACATTGACATTCCTGAAAGAGAAAAGGTTGACATGTTTGTCCAAACACTTCTAGGGCCCCTCAAATTTGCATTGCAAATACATTGTTGCACAACCTTCACAGAATTAGTGGAAAAGGGGGTCCAAATTGAGAAAGCCCTTATCACAAAGGGAGAACTAAGGTATGGTTCCAAAAACACAAACACCAACCCACCCGCTGACAAAAACAAATATTGGGTCAAGAATAAACATGTTACAAATGATGGTGTTGTAGACGCCAAGACTGCAAGTCCCGTATTGGCTCTGAAAGGGGTACAACAACAAAATAGACCAACAATGACATCGACACCCCCCAATACTCCTTCAAACAGTCAAAATGGTCAAAACCGTCAAGGACAATATCGTCAACAAAGACAATTCCCTAGGGGTCGCACATACACCAATTTAGGTGAACCCATTGCAGATGTCCTCAAGAAATGCATCCAACATGGGGTCATCACACTTTCGGAAATAAAACCTTATGATCCAAGACAATTCAAACTAGCATGGTGGGATGACAATGCAATTTGCGAATACCATCGAGTCAAAGGGCATACAACCTCCAACTGTCGACAACTGAAAAATGTAATCCAAGACCTTATTGAAAATCGCACCATCGAAGTAGGTGGATCGCAATTCAATTCCAACTCAGATCATACTATCCACAAGAATCCACTACAGGATCATGGTCCCCATAATGCTTCCACTTCAGGTCCACAAAACCAAGCTAACTTCACCCGAACCAAGTACGATTACTCTGGTGGACCAACAATAAATAATGTTAGAACAGACGAGGAGTACATCAACACCATTACAATCAGGAGAGCACCACAGTGCAATGCTACTACGCGAAGTGGCAAGGTCACTATTGCTGGTCCACCTCCCCCTAAACAAGCCAAGATCATTATAGCAAGCCCATCTACTAAACAATCACAACCAACTTCATCTGCTAAACAACCAAAACCTATCTCAACCCCACAACAGTGGAAACCCAAAAGTTAGTTCAATCTCATTGACCAACTAGGAAAGACTCCTGCGCAAATATTTATCCTTGAGCTGCTTTGTATCTCTCCTGCACACAAAGAAATCATGGATAAAACTCTCTTAGAGTCATCGGTCCCGAAGGACATTGATGTCAATCAGTTTGAAACCATGGTGGGATAT
The DNA here is from genome assembly GCA_007258455.2 of Sequoia sempervirens. Classification (NCBI taxonomy): domain Eukaryota; kingdom Viridiplantae; phylum Streptophyta; class Pinopsida; order Cupressales; family Cupressaceae; genus Sequoia; species Sequoia sempervirens. The sequence continues at coordinate 35,633,834 of VDFB02353493.1, forward strand.
CTCACCACGCCGCACCATGTCACCTTCTCAGATCAGGATTACTCATCATCTAAAACCAACCACAATGATGTGTTACACATAGAAGTTTTTGTCCACAAGCACAAGGTTAGACGGGTTTTAATAGATGGCAGAGCAGGGTTGAATATATGCTCCCTTAAACTGGTTAAGGCTCTCAGATTCTCTGATGCATGCGTAGACCCAACAAAAGCATAGTGATCAAAGCATATGATGACGAGGAACGCTCTTCACGAGGTGTTATCTCTCTCCCTATCAAAGTGGTACCACTCATTGTCGACACAACTTGCCAGGTCCTAGATTTGGAACTACCGTACAACATCTTACTTGGCCGCCCATGGATCCACGCCTTAAAGGCCATTCCATCGACATACCACCAATGCCTCAAGTTTCCTTTTGATGGTACAGAAGTAACCATATACGGAGACCCCGACCCTTTCCAATATTGTACCAATTTAAGGGGTATCTCTGAAAACCAAGTACCTATTAACCGAGAAGCACCTGGCTCCTCGTCCAAATACATCGACCCTTCCATGCTTGGGTCATCTTCCACATCCACTCCATCCACATCTTCTGACATATCACAACCCTCCACCAACCCTAAGACCAAATCAACTGATAAAATCCAAGACCTCGGCTGCGGAGAGTTCAAACTAAATACAACATACAGCATAACTACAATACCCACTCCTCCAAAGATATATGGTCGACCATGTTTCAGAATGGGACCGCAAGAAACATTCAAAGTTCCACCGAATACAGTTTTCATCAAGTGGGGAGACATGAGTGATGAAGACCTTGCCGACATCACAGGATGGATCTATAAGGATACAGTCTCACTACCTCCACTACCAATCCAGAAATATGGCAAGGGTTACATCATGAAGGCTAAAGGCTATGATGGTACTAGTGGCCTTGGAAAAAATAAAACTGCTCAAAGGGAACCCATAGAAACTTTCCAAACTCCGAAGTATCTTGGATTAGGGTTTGGATCACTCGACAATGGCGATCGACGTACCCCTGGACTTTCCAGTGAGCGGGTACATGCTTCTAAAAGTGTTGAGACTACTAGGGAATACCTAACCGAAATAGACTCCCACGAGTGGGAATTTGGCTCCGAACGATCCCTAAGTGACTGTTGTCTTGATGATTTGTTTGTCGAACCAGGGGAATTGACCTCTAAACAATGATTTTGGCAAACATTCAAAATTGAGCGGGCACCAAACAGTCAACATCCCACTAACACTTCTCATGACACACAACAACCACCATCCGAACCCCCTCAGTCTAATCTATCCGAAGTATCAGATGACATTGATAGCTAGGGCTGTCAAACCTTCACCCCTTATTATGACAATGAATATGACACTAGTGAAGGAGAATACTGGATAGAGTCTGATGTCGAGTTGGACGATGATAACCTCATCTACAACATCAACGAATCCATATGTATGCTATCGACATCCTCACCTGAATTCACTAGCCTTGACGATGGCATTTCATTAGTCTACCCTGAACTAGTCGATTGGGACCAACAAGGACCGCCAGTTCTAGACACACTCCAAAATGATGAAGCCATTGCTGAATTCATGGGATTACGCGAAGGCATACCCAGTGGGGATCACAAATCAGGATTTTCTATTGATCTAGGCTGCACGGCATACTTTGGTGAGACGGTTCAGTCCTCTAGTCGCAAAAGTAAAAATAAAGTAAAAAATGAAACATCTCTAGGTGAAAACCGAAAGGCACCTCTTGACGGTAAAATAGTAAAAACAAAGGACGTATCTATGGGTGAAAACCTCTCAGAGGCACCCAAAGATGGAGGACTAGACTTTCTACCCGTGCAACAGGAGAGACCGGCCATGCTTGTTGAGGACACCATAGAGGATAACATTTCGACTCCAGAAGACCCCAAGATGGTCCTATTTGTGGCATCATTGACAGATGAAGAGAAACCAGAATTTCATAAATTCTTTGCAGAACAGAAAATAAACTTTGCATGGTCCTACGCTGACATGCCAAGATTGGACCCCAAATTGGTTCTACATCATCTGCCACTAGTACCCAATGCTAAACCAGTCAAGCAGAAGTTGCGCAAAATGCACCCTCAAGTTGCTCTATTGGTTAAGGCTGAGTTAAAGAAATTATTGGATGCCGGATTCATAAGGTCTATAGATTATGTTGAATGGATTTCCAACCTAGTGCCGGTGACAAAGCCAAATGGACTAATTCGGGTATGTACAGATTTCCGAACCTAAACAAAGCATGTCCAAAGGATGACTTTCCTTTGCCCAACATTGACATCATAGTCTATCTAACTGCAAGACACGAGATGCTACCCCTCATGGATGGTTTCTATGGTTATAATCAAATCTGCATTGCTCCTGAGGACCAACACAAAATAGCATTTACTTGCCCATGGGGTACATACTGTTGGAATGTCATGCCCTTCGGTCTCAAAAATGCAGGTGCCACATACCAAAGGGCTATGACCACGATCTTCCATGATATGATGCACAATATAATGGAAGATTATGTAGATGACCTATTGGCCAAATCAGCAACAAGGAAAGATCATTTGAAGGTACTTGACAAAATTTTCAAGAGACTAGAAGAGTACAAGGTTCGGTTAAACCCTAAGAAATGTGTTTTTGGGGTCACGTCAGGTAAGCTATTGGGGTACATAGTTTCCCGAAGAGGCATAGAGGTTGATCCGGCAAAGGTTAAAGCAATCATAGACATGCCTCCACCTAGAGGAATCAGTGAACTCAGAACCCTGCAAGGCAGAGTGCAATCTATTCGCTGCTTCATAGCTCAATTGGCAGATAAGTGCCACCCATTCCAGTATCTGTTACACAAAGGTGTCCCCTTTGTATGGACAGATAAATGTCAACAGGCCTTCCAGCAAATCAAAGATTACCTGCTATCAACACCAGTCCTCATGTCGCCTATTCATGGAAAGCCATTAATTCTATACATCTCAACCACTAGTTCAGCACTGGGGGCATTACTGGCTCAAAATGATCATGAAGGGAAAGAAAGATCAATCTACTACATCAGCCGCACACTGATCGGTTATGAGTTGAATTATACATACATTGAACGTGCATGCCTCACAGTTGTCTTTGTAGCCCAAAAACTAAGGCATTATATGCTCAATCATCAGACACAACTAGTTGCCAAAATTGACCCATTGAAATACCTATTAAGTCGAGCAGCGTTAACAGGCCGATTGGCAAAATGGGTCATGATCCTAAGTGAGTACAACATACAGTATGTTGAATGCAAGGCAATAAAAGGGCAAGTAATAGCAGATAAATTGGTAGATGCGCCAATGCAAGCCTCTCATCCATTGGTAACTGATTTTCCTGACGAGTCCATCTTTCATACGGAACCAGCAACACCATAGAAGCTGTATTTTGATGGGTCCCACACTAGTCATGGCTCAGGGGCTGGAATCTTGTTCATCACACCACAAGGGGATTCAATTCCCAAGTCATTTTGAATCACTTTCCCTTGCACAAACAACATTGCCGAATACGAAGCACTCGTTACAGGTCTCAAGTTGGCAATCAAATGGAAAATTCAAACATTGCTTGTATTCAGGGATTCCCAGCTAGTAATCAACCAAGTGAATGGTGACTATGAAACAAAGGATGAGAAGTTGCTTCCTTACAAGAGGATGGTGGATAGTTTCCTAACATACTTCCAATCAGTGTCTTTTGAACAAATCCCCAGGGTACAGAATAAAGCAGCTGACGCAATGGCTACTATTAGTTCTCTCTTGGACATCCCTAAAAATGTGTCACAATTTGAGTTCCTAGTAGAATAGCTGTTGATACCGGCATATGATATCCCAGAGTCGGAAATGGTTTGTGAACTTGTTGGTCCCAACTCTCCTTGGTATCAGGACATTTATGACTATCTAACGACTCACACCCTTCCATCGAACCTATCCAATAACCAAAGGAAGTCCTCCATTAGGAAATCCACAAGGTATGTCGTTATTAGTGACACCCTATACCGTCGTAGTTTCGACAATACCCTCCTTAGATGTCTTGACACCGATGAAGCATGTACGACCTTACGAGAAGTGCACGATGGTATATGCGGATCTCATTCGAGCGGTCCTACTCTGGCTAAGAAACTAACGAGACTTGTATATTATTGGCCGACAATGGAAAAAGATGCAATAGAATATGTCAGAACCTGTCGCAAGTGTCAAATCCATAGTGATTTGGTCCATGCTCTAGCACAAGAACTTTGGCCAATCACTTCTCTGTGGCCCTTCGCTCAATGGGGACTAGACCTCATGGGTAAGATTCATCCAACCTCCTCCAACAGCCATAAATTCATTATCACCGCCATAGAGTATTTCACAAAGTGGATCAAAGCCATTCCATTGACATACATTACTGGCAAACAAATATCAAAGTTTATCCTCAACTACATCATTTGCCGGTATGGCCTCCCACAGTCCATCATCACTGACAATGGACGTCCGTTCAAAAACCAAGATGTACGTGAGTTATGTGAGCGATTCCATATCCAACACCACTTTTCATCCCCATACTTCCCCCAAGGAAACGGCCAAGCTGAGGCGTCGAATAAAACCATTATCAAGATCCTTAAAAAGACTGTCAATGACGCTGGCTGCGATTGGCACATACAACTTAACCCTGCCCTGTGGGCTTACCGAACTAGCATTCATATGCCTACAGGAGCTACCCCATTCGCCCTGGTTTTTGGCGCAGAAGCCATCTTACCCATTGAGGTCGAAATTCCTTCGCTACGGGTCTCTTTCAAGGGTCTAACTAATGAAGAGGAATACCGACAATAACGCTTGCACGAGCTAGAAATGTTGGACGAGAGAAGACAAAACTCACTGAATCACCTCCAAGTGTATCAAAATCGCCTTTGTTGCAGCTACAATAAAAAGGTTATGGTCAGAAAGTTTGACATTGGTGATCTGGTTCTCATGCAGAACCCTAAGAACCAAGCAAATAGAGAAAAGCCAGGAAAGTTCGAACCAAACTGGCTGGGTCCATATATCATCATATCTTCTTTTCGTTCTGGAGCATATCAACTAGCAACACCAGATAGAGAACAGTTGACTGAACCCATCAACAATTTACACCTCCAAAAGTTCTACGCATAGCATCAGAGGACAAAGCTGGAGGGCCCTAAAATACAAAAAAAAAAAAAAATTGTCACCTTGATGAAAACCTGGCAAACAGGCATCTTGGTGACACCAAAAAAATAAAAAAATCACAAAAATAGTAAAAAGAAAAATAATTCGTCCAATAGTGAAAACCTGGCAAACAAGCGCTTTGGACAAGTACCATGGTGAAAACCTGGAAAACAGGCGCCATGCGTAATCAATCATTGCTCTGCCATCTATTGTCACTTGGTCTAAACTTGGCTTAGGATGAAAGCTATCTTCGCCGTTATTCTGCAAGTCGCTATCACATCCTACCCTTCCTATCATAGTGGATGACTGATTGACATCATGTTCTGGCAAATGTCTGTCTAGCAAGTCAGCGACATCCCGTCCATGTTCCTTGTAAACGGCTAAGTCTTAGACCTGACTGGGGGAAAAATGTTTATCATGCAGCATCCTAAAATGTCCTGAAAAAAGATAAAAACATCATAAAATGTCCTGAAAAAAGACAAAAACATCATAAAATGTCCTGAAAAAAGACAAAAACATCATAAAATGTCCTGAAAAAAGACAAAAACATCATAAACTGTCCTGAAAAAAGATCAAAAACATTGCAAAATGGCCTGAGAAAAGACCTAAAAATCATAAAACGTCCTGAAGAAAACCAAACAAAACATTCGACCGCACAAGGCACACAAGTGCACTGTCATCTCTTGTCTAAGTCAATCAGGTCAATAAGTCCATGTCATTGTCTAAACTACGTTGTCTCTGCGCATTTGCTACATAGGCAAGACTCATACTTGAGTCCCCGAGACATTAGGTCAGTCCTATTAGGTTTGTCAAAATAAATCATGGCGCAATCTTTGCTCATCAAGACAAAATCATTGGTCGTGTCGAACTACGAGGTCTCTGAGTGTATAACGTAGGCAAGGCCATCTATCGATGAGCCCCCGAGGCCGAACTAGGTCAGTCTATTAGGGTTCATGGCACTACACTGGCACACACGTCAGAAGTCTTCAATCATTTCTCCATATGGGGGGGAAACTCCTAAAAACGGAGTAAAACAATCATGTTATTTGACATGACAATCTCATCAGTACAAGCTCATATCATCAAGTCAACCCCAGTCAAACACAAGTCAAAGCAAGCCAAATCATTATCACTGATCAAATTGTCAAATTTTGGTTAGTCTTCATATGAGTCCTTCTGAAAGATAACCTCTATCATTTACGCCTTAGGATGGTCCTCCCTAGGCGTCGTCATCGTCATTCGGCCTTTCGAGCGATCCTCTTGACATCTAAGGATCACTCTTCCTGACATTAGCGTTCTTCAGATGAGTCCTTCTGAAGAACCAACTCTGTCATTTATGCTTTAAGATGTGTCCTTCCTAGGCATTGTCATTATTTTGAGGGACCCTTTACGACCATTAGGGATCAAATCCTCCTGACATTTGGCATCATTCAGGATGTGTCCTTCCTGAATTCACCAAGTCTCGACATCTTCAAGGTCATCAAAACTTTAAACATTCGGACATCTTGGCATCATCAAACATGACACCTTGGCATCAGAACAATGCATATCTAGATGCACTTGACAAACACTTGACAACTGTCTTTTCATCTTTTATCATGTTATTAGTTTTTCAGCGAGATCCCACTAAGCAGGATTTAAAGAAGCAACGACGTAGCATGACAATTGACACGCATGACTACTAGCTTCTCAGTGAGATCCTGATCTTGGGATTTAGAAAAGCAACGACATATCATGACAGAGACTTTATTTTTGAAGTTTGACAATCATGTCACTAGTTTCTCAAGGATGTCCTGGCAACAGGATTTAGAGAAGCAACGACATTTCATGATCTATCATTGTCTTTTTCTGCTTGTGGTTGATTATGACAACAAGATTGGGGCAAGCACGCTCCTAGTATGTGTCATAATCATCCTTGTCTGTGACTGTTTTGTCTTGGGTAATGGTACGATCTTGCACACCTTGATGTATGTCATATCTTGGTGTTTGTTGGCCATTACAACAGTTTTCCCAATGATGATTAAAGAGCAACGAATATTAAAATTCCTACAGTAAAGTTTTGAAGGATTCGTATCTTCTCATAGGTCTCATATCTTCTCCTCTTTGGTCTGGTCATCTTCTCTCTTCAGTCCCGCCGTCTTCTCTCGTCCATCCTATGATGATATCCTGTGTCATTCAAAAACATAAGTGCATACATGATATATCCATTGCATTAGGTCTATACATACATCATCCATGGAATTAAATAATATCATACATGGCATTACATCATATACATAATCACAAACATTGCATTAACATAATCATCATCATTGTATCTTTTACATAAATGCATCATGCACATCATTAACATAAGCATATGAATATTGCATCATCATGGCATCAAAAATCACAACATAGACATCATAATACATAAATGGCATCATAAATTAAGCATCATACATCATACACACATAATGCATAGAACATCACATAACACATATAGGCTGCATCAAAACTGCATCATCATATAAATATCATCTCAAAAATATGCAATGTCACAGGATAAAGTCAATGGATATCCCAAAAATGGAGCTCGTAGGCTCAACAATAAACATAGTGTGTCCAAATACAAATATGCCCCTAGGGTAGGCTCTCATCATCCCCTCGGGGTGAAGAATGTGGTGGTGGCTGAGGCCCTGTCACTAGCTCTAAAGTAATGGATGGTCCTGTAGTGGCTTGTGTTTGTGAAGATGAGGGAACTGCAAAAGAAGGTATCATCGTGACAGTAGGGAACACCTGTGAGGTCACTACTGCTAGACTCTGAGAAGTGGTAGGATCTGTCATTGGTGGCTGACCTCGTACCGACCTCTGTGTTGAACCAATGGAACCCTGACTATGCCCCGAATGATGACTCGGAGTATGCCTGCGGGAGTGATGTGATCTGTGGCCTGATGTGTGTCCTGTGGAAGTCGACCCTCCGACATTGGTATGGCTCCTGGTACCACTGCCACTGCCTGACCTGTGCCCACTGCCTGTCCTTGTCTGTGATCGAGATAGGGTAGGATCTCGCTGCTCTGGCGGCACTGCCTACTCATAGAGGGTCCTATACTATCCCAACCTGGTGCTCACCCCGGCAAGCTCCTGAGCCATGTCTCCTGTGGGTCCTATGCATAGGGCCGCAAACTTTGTGCACCACCGAGCTGCATCCTGCTGGCGAATCACCGCCTGATCCTGCTCTACACGGGCTACCTCCAGTGCAGACTATAGGGATCTAACATGTTCCAGGCTGGCATCTAATCTCCGCTGAAGATCAGCCACTCGCTGGTCGGCTGTAGCATCCGGTGGCAACTCTGAGGATGGTATCTCCTCCTCACCCTCCACCATCTGCCATCTCAAGAGTCTCTCTGTCTCACCTATAGCCTCATCCTCCTCGTCATCATCATCCTCCTCCTGTCTCTCCCCCTCCACCTCCTCCTGTCCCCCCACCTCTGGCTCCCCTCT
>VDFB02353493.1:35642622-35691375 GCA_007258455.2 Sequoia sempervirens
AAAATGGCACCCACTGTGGGGCCCTGCCCCATTTTTTTTAACATTCTGGAAAATTTATGTTTGCAGGTTCAAACGTGAGACTTTTGGCGCAAACGACACTTTCTCTAGCGCATATTGCTTTCAGATTGGTTTCCTAGATTTGTTGTTAAAGACTCAAACATAAACTACTAACATATTGCAGGGGCTGGAAGTGATTTAATTGTTTCATTTTGGTTAATTTAGGAACATAGCTTAATTAAAGGATTAATAAACATCGTGTCTTTCATGCTTAATGGATGGTAGGCATATGATCTCCCCTTAACTGGGTGACCAAAAATCCAGACCCATTTGTTTTTATCTGTGAGTGTGAGTGGAGTATATAGTGTGTGTTCTCTCTTTATTCACGTAGAATAAAGAGTGATTGAACTATGGGTATACTTGCTTGCTTTTGTTTATCTTAGAGGGTCTGCCTTGTGGGAAAAAGTAATAACCCAAGGGAATGACCCAACTAGTAACATTCTAAAGCCAGGCGACTTCCAGCTAGTATATAAATGTGGGTACTTGAACAAAGGAAAATATCACGAGGATTGTTCCGACAAGAAGGGCACCAATGGTCTCTCACCACATGGATTATCCCCCATGAACAGAATGTCTATACTAGAACCCTTGTTATAGTTTGGCCAAAAACCTTTATCTATTCTTTGGTGAAGCAACAGTCATTGCAAAGGCATCCACATTCTCATAGTTTTTAGTAGAGATGATCAGCATGCCATGGGAGTTTTATGGGGGTTGGAAGCTTGGTTGACCTGAGAAGTGAGTGCACTGTAAGGGGGAGCCCGTGTGGCAAATCTTCTAAATTCATCCGCTAAGAATAAGTGTGGTTGGGGTAAAACCCGCATGGAATCCAAAAGAATATAGTCTTTCATAGCCTTGGGATTGTACATTGCTTGATGTGTCTTTATCAAAGTGTTTTCAAAACAAATTTCAAACAAAACATCATATGTCAAAAGTGAAAACCTTGATTCAGAATAACATTCATTGAAATGACCAAATCTCTAACTAGAAAATCTGAAGAATCAAAAAAACTTTCAAGAAACAATGTTGTTCTCCCAGTCTGGCGCATCTTGTAAACCTTCTAGCACATATTGGATACTTTCTAGCGCATCTTGCACTTGTATTCATGCATACTATCCAAGTTACCAAAGTCAAAACCTACTTACAGAGCCTTGTAGAACTTTTTGGCGCAACTTGCAAGTCCTGCAGTGCATCTTGTACCTATTTCAATGCATCTTGCACCTATTTCAATGCATCTTGCACCTATTCCAATGCATATTGCACCTATTCTGGTGCATTGTGCACTTGTTATGGCACATTTTGCACTTGTTATGGCACATTTTGCACTTGTTTTGGCACATTTTGTACTTGTTCTGGAACATTTTGTGGATCAAAAAACCAGTGACCTAAATTCATCTCTTGTCTGACAGTCAGTCTCATCCCAGGAATCCTCAATAGTACACAATAGAGTCTAAACATGTGCTTTACCAAATGATTTTATGAAAGATTAAAATCCGGAAACCAAATTCCATAGCTCTTAGTCCAAAAGCTCATCAAAAACGTCTCCTAACACTATGAATTTAGGGAGAGGATTGGTCTTCAATTTCTACAAAAGAGCTTCAAAGAACAATCCCAACTTGTATTCATTTTACTATTGTCAAAATCCAAGAATTTTCCAAAAAATTGAGCATCTCGTATAGGAAGAAAAACTTGTCCCCTATTTCATAGTTGGAACCAAAATTTTAGAACCTTCTCAAGTTTAGAATCATTCCTTAGGTATCTTAGAGTCTAAACTTTTTAAAATTGACCTCTACAAGTGGAATTCTCCAACCTAAACCAAGATCTAACATCTCAAAGTGCCAAAATCATCAAATTTATCACACCTTTGATTATTAAGCCTAGTTTCATCATCAGGATTTATCATCCTCTCATCACTAAATGAAGCTACATAGTCAAATCAAACTTAGTCTCATTAGAATTTTTCATTCTATTTGGCTTAGTTGTAATCCTTGGTACTTTTCCAAAACCTAGATCAAAATTTAGTCTAAACTATAACACTTGTATGCCCATTCAAACAAGGTTACAAAAATAAAAACTTGAGGAAAAAGGACTTGAAAATCACAACATTGAAGATCCAAACATTGAAACCCCAACCATTGAAACTTCAAACATTGAAATCCCAACCATTGAAACTCTGATCATTGAGACTCAAAACACCAAAACTCAAAACAATGAAACACAAAACACCATGGCGGAGGCTAAAGAGAATCCTTTTCATGGACTCAACAACACTAATGAAGAAGAAATAACTGAAGAAGATATCCAACATGTTGAACAAGACCCCAACTTCCACAAGTGTTTAGAAAATATTTTTGAAAGAAATGGGGAAAAATACCTCCTTATGCTAGCCAAACAAGGTGCCAAATTTTTGGAAGACTTTGATGTGAATCAATTGAAAGTACCACCCAAAAAGCCCCAAAATGATCCTGAACAAGAGGTTACTCTCACTGACCAAATGAAGAACCTTCAACAACAAATCCTTGATATGCAAAGAGGGACTTCAAAATGATACTTGATCCAAGACATTTGTCCTTATCCATTTGATCAAAGTATTCACATGATACCCTTTCCCAAACATTGCAAGTTCTCAAAGTACAACAAATGCAATGGCAAAATTGATCCAATAGACCATGTGAGATAATTTAGAACCATGAGTCTTGACTTTTCATATGAGGAAACAGATTTGATGATATTATTCCCAAGAAGCTTAGGTGGACATTGTCTTGAATGGCTCTCCAAACTCACGCCACCAATTAACAACTTTGAGGAATTAGTCAATAAGTTCATCACCCAATATTCTTACAACATCCAACAAGACATTACTATGAAAGATATTTGTAACTTGAAGTAAAAGAAGGGTGAATCATTCCTTGTATTCTTGCAAAAATGGAGAAGGTTATTTGCATGATATTCTCGTCTCGTACCAGAAAAGGAAAAGATATCAATCTTTATTGAAAACCTTAATGACGAGATGAGTTATAGATTGGAATTACAATGTCCCCCAAGCTTTGAAAAATTCATTAAGAATGGGATTAAAATTGAGGATGCCTTAGTCAAGAGAGGAGTCATCAAAATATACAATGAAAACAACTCATCAAACTCCTCCAACAATTACAATAGTGGTGACAAACCCAAGTTTTGGCAACGAAACAAGAATGTTGGAAAACAACGATGGTACAGTCGAAGGTCAAAATGAAAAACTTGTATTCAACCTAACTGCAGCTGCCACCAAAACTAATCAGAATAACAATCTCCCTAACAATCAAAGCAACAACCAATGAAACAACCAAAGCAACAACCAAGGTAATAACTAGGGCAACAACCAAAATTTCAACCAAAGCAACAATCAAGGTAATGCTGGATCTAGGACACCATCGTATTGAGCATCCTCAAATCGAAGGAGGTTCACACCTTTTGGTAAATCACTAGAATCAACATTGAAAGAACTTCTCAAAGCTAAGGCCATAACTCTACCAGAAGCAATAAATTGGGAACCACAAGTTAAACCCTCGTGGTGGAATGAGGCCCATTTATGTGAGTTTCACCACAACAAGGGACATAAAACCAACAACTACATGTAGTTGAAACACTTGATACAATATCTAATTGACAACAAGACTATATTTGTAGAACTCCAAACAAACAATGGCAATGGGGCATTCAAGAACTCTCTACCAAACTATGAGAAAGGAGACTCTTCATCATCAAACAACAAGGGAAAAAACATAAATTATGTCTATGACACCACCATTCTACATATTGAGGTGGTTGATGATGCAACTCATGACACATCAAATCTTATTGCAAATGATAACTCAACCAATGATAACACCATTGAACATGAACAAGACATCATTGCAATTGAAAAACATCACCATAACATTGACAATACCTCACATCAAATCAATGTTATCAAAATCAGGGAACAACAAGACAACACACCCGTCAATGCTATCACACAAGGACAAGCCAAAATAACATTGAAAGGAGCTACCCCTTCCACATCCATATCAATTCCTATCCCTGCAACCCAATATAACATAGTAGATTAGTTGCAGAAGATACCCGCACAAATATCCATATTAGAACTTCTCAAGATTTCACCTGCTCACAAGGAAATCCTGGAACAAGCTCTAGTTGCCACCATAGTACCAAACAATCTAGAAGTTTTCCAATTCTAAACTATGGTGGGACATTTGACTGCATCGCACTGCTTATCCTTTTCTAAATATGATGATGTATCTATCAATCATCCCCACAACACTGCCCTACACATTGAGGTCCTAATCCACAAGCATTGTGTTAAACGTGTCCTAATAGATGGAGGAGCTAGCTTGAATATATTTACTTTGAAAATTGTCTATGCACTAGGCTATTCAAAAAATGCTATTGATCCTAGGAGGAAAATCACAATAAAAGTGTATGATGACGAAGAAAGATCTTCACAAGGATTGATAGTGCTACCTATTCAAGTGGGACCAGTTGTCAGAGATATAGTATGCCAAGTGTTAGACAAAGAGCTAACCAACAACATACTCTTGGGAAGACCTTGGATTCATGACATGAAAGTAGTACCATCCACATATCACCAGTGTTTGAAGTTCCCGTTCAATGGGCAGGAAATCACTATTGTAGCTAACTCAAATAACCCCCAATATTGTAACACCCTCAAGACTACCCAAGATACTTTTGTACCACACAAAAAGGAAGCCCCAACTCAGGGTTTATCAAATGATGGGAAACAACTAAAAGCCTTGTCAAAGTGGGTTGAGAAAAAGGACCAATCAAAGGATAAGGATATCGGCAATGCCAATCCCTCAAATAAAGAAAGCACATCAAATCCTACTCCACAAAGTCAGGAAAGTCAACTTGAATCATTATCAAAACAAGTTGCCAAGATCCAATTGAAAGACAAAGGCATGGGGGAATAATCATTTCAAAAATCCTTATGTTTATCACAACTTTCATCTACTCCAAAGTCATATGGATGACCATCAACATCAAGACAACAATCATCACAACCCACCACACTATTTGATGGAACCTTTGTGAGAGAAGGAACATTAGTGGATGAGTCAGATGACAAAGAGGTTTTAAACTAGTTGTACAAAGATGAAGACTCATCACAAGCATCCACTTCAAGTGTACAAACAGAGCAGTATGGAAAAGGAAAGACAATCATGGAAAAGTGGGATACGAGGGAAAAGGTCTTATTGATAAAAGGAAAGAATGCATCATAGAACCGATACAACCCATCACAATGCAAGTCAAAGATAAAACAAGACTGGGGTATAGAGAAGAATCCAGAGAAGAAATCAAACAACAAGTTGTTGAAAGAATCCTTCAACTACAAGCTAGTGATGTTCATGAAACTAATTCAAATGAGTAAGAGTTGGATTCATTATCTGAAGAGTCTTGTACTGATAAGGAAATTGATGTAGTCCAAAATTATACACCCATATGTGAGGAGGGTCAAAGTTTAGATCATGGACTGCTTGAAATAAGATCACTACACATTGATGATTCTAGCGAAGACGATTAGACTCAGAGTGAAATGGATATTCGGAGGAGAGTTACCTTATAGAAATCAATTTTTATTTTGGACAATCCAAAGACATTACCATCGATACTCTTACTGCATCTAACTTTAGCCAATCCAATGACTCCTTACCCCTGATACATCCTGAACTAATAGATTGGGATTAAACTGAGCCATTTGATGTCCCCTCTTTTCAAACAACGAAGCCATTGTCAACTTCCTATGCTCCACCAATCCCAAGACAAATTCCACCATTGAACATCATAATGAAGCTTCCAATCAGGAGAGTGTCAAATTTTCTAGCTACAAAATGAATAATACAGGGAATAGATCTAATGGTGAAAACCATTCAATGGCAATATCAGATCTAGAAAAACTAAAAACAAAGAGTGTATCCAACAATGAAAACCTCTCTAAGGCATTGAAGGATGGAATATTTGACACACACCTTGAACACTTTCAGGAATGATCAATATTATTGGTTGAACCCACCCATTCTATCAATATTGACAATGAAGAAACAATGAAGACTGTCCATCTAGCATAATCCTTGACAAATCAAGAAAAATAAGACTTCATCAAATTCTTCACAGAAAGGAAAATCAACTTTGCTTGGTCTTATGCTAACATGCCAGTGATTGATCTAGAACTCATCATGCATCACTTATCTCTACCAACAGGAGTAAAACCGATCAAACAAAAATTAAGGAAAATGCATCCCCACATTGCCATATTGGTCAAAGTCGAACTAAAGAAGTTATTAGATGTGGGATTTATCAGATCTATCAACCATGCAAAGTGGATCTCTAACATTTTACTTGTTTCCAAGCCAGACAAAAGCATCAGAATATGCATAGATTTTAGAGATCTCAATAAATCTTGCCCAAAAGATGACTTTCCCCTGCCTAATATTGACATCATTCTGGACTTGACTGCTGGCCATGAAATTCTCTTGCTTATGGCCGGATTTTCAAGGTATAATCAAATCAAAATTGCTCCTGAAGATCAAGATAAAACTGCCTTCACATGTCCTTAGGGCACTTTCTACTGGAATGTCATGCCATTCGGGTTGAAAAATGTCGGAGCCACATATCAAAGAGCAATGACCACCATCTTTCATGACATGATGTACAATTTTATGGAAGAATATGTAGATGATCTATTGGAAAATTTCTACACCAAAGAAGGACACCTAGAGATCTTAGATAAAATCTTCACTAGACTGGAGAAGTTCAATGTGAGACTAAATCCCAAGAAATGTGTATTTAGTGTAACATCGGCTAAACTTTTGGGATACATTATGTCAGCTAAAGGCCTTTAGGTAGACCCTACAAAGGTTAAAGCTATCATGGAGATGCCTCCTCCTAAAAACATCATCCAACTCAGATCCTTGCAAGCAAGATTCCAATCTATCAGGAGGTTTATCGCACAACTGGCTGAAAAAATTCACCCCTTCAACCACTTGCTTCACAAAAATGTATCTTTCCGATGGGATGAGAAATGCGAAGGAGCCTTCAATCAATTGAAACAATATCTGATGAGTCCACCTGTCTTGATACCACTAGCAGAAGGAAAGCCACTTTTATTATACATAGAAACAACTAAGATATCATTGGGAGCCTTGTTAGCACAAGAGGATTCAACAAGAAAAGAAAGGGAAATCTATTATATCATCAGAACCTTAAATGGCTATGAGATCAATTACACCTTCATTGAAAAGGATTTTCTGGCAGTAGTGTTTGCTACCCAGCAATTGCAACATTACATGCTCACTCATACCATCAAATTGATAGCCAAGATAGATCCACTGAAATACCTGTTGTGTAGTTTTGCACACACGCCCCACTGAAAGTAGGGACCCTCTTTTTGCTCTAGCTTTTGGTGTCTTTTGGCCCCTTAATTTTATTGATTTCATTGCCTTTGGAGGTCCTTAGATGTTCATCTTGTTTTTCCAAGTGAGTTCCCCAGGCTGCACTTTGAAAAAACTAAGTTCTGAGCAAAATCAGGGTTTTTACCCCAATCCGGGATTTTTCGGTCCGTCTGGATTTTCCCGGATTCTGCTCAAAGTCCGGCTCTGTGCAAAAATCTGGGTTTTTACCCCAATCCACGATTTTCTGGTCCATCCGGATTATCTCGGATTCTACTCAAAGTCCGGCTCTGTGCGAAAATCTGGGTTTTTACCCTAATCCAGGATTTTCCGGTCCGTCCGGATTTTCCCGATTTCCATGAAAATTCTGGATCCGAGCGAAGTCCGGGTTTTTGCCTGCGTTCGGGATTTTTCGCCCAACCCGGATTTTCCTGGATTTCTTCAGATTTTTAGAATGTGCCAAAGTTTGGAATTTTATGCCATCCACAGAAATTCAGTCCACCCGGATTTTTCTAGATTCTCTGCCAGACTTTGTGCAAATTGAAATACGGGATTAAATTGATGAATTTGATGATAAATACTCAACACCCCATGCTTAATTTGATATATTACATGATGTTGCACGCATTCTTGGTTCGTTTTGATGATCTATTGTTGAAATTTTTTCCTTATTTGGTAAAATCCACCTAACCTAGATTTTCCCGGAATCCTGTCTGGATAGAATTTCCCGAAATCCTGGCCGCCTGGTTTTTTCCGGATTCTGCTCTGGAGTCCGCCTAACCTGGATTTTCCCCTTGGTCTGGTTTCCCGAAATGGAATTTTTTCTGAAAATGATTATTTTTCCAAAAATGGAAATTTTTTAAAAATGATGCTGAAAATGAAAATTTCTTGGGATAAAAACATAAAATTTGAAAATAAAATTTCCAAAATGGAAAAAATTCTGAAAATGGAAGGTTTCCTTATAAAAATGTAAGTTTTTTAGAAAAATTCAAAATTTTATTCAAATTTAATTTGAACATGTGGGCTATTAATGATGATATCTGTTTTTCAGGACTAAACAAATATTAAAAGGGGGATTTGCATATGGATTCATGCCAAAAGGGGGAAATCTGGAAATGTTCAATTTAATTTTCAAAGTGGGACCTACCTAAGAATCTGTGCCAAAACTGTCTACAGCTGGAGGACTTTCTAGAAGACATGTGAATTTGATTTTGCTGGAGATCGTAAGCCGACATGGATAATATTCATGCATTTAATGCAAATCTTGTCATATTTTGAAATTCTCCTGGCCGACCTGTTTTAGGGCCAGTTATTATTGTAAAATCTAATTAGGCCGGCTTGTTTGGGGGTTCTCTATAAATGGCATTTGTGCCTCATTTGTAAAGGGTAGATAGATAGAATAGAGAACAGAGGAATGCACGGATAGATACAAGCGAGTTTAGCAGTAGTTAGAGTTAGGAGTTAGCTTCTTTCAAGCAAATGTTGTAACAGAACATTAGAATTGTTGCTGGAGTTTTGTGATTCAATGCAATTGCATACATTATGATTTTCTGGTGATCTCTTTTGTGTTGACTTATCTTGCATGGTTCTTATGATTCAATCTTTCAGATTGCTCAAGGTTGTTAGATTTAGATTCAAATCCGATTCAATGATGTTTATGATTTAATGTTTGAAGTGTTTGCAGCAATCCCTGGTCCATACTTTTTGCAGCTAGCTAATTGTTAGTTGCTTTGTAAAGTTAGCCTGGACCTTTATACTCATTGTGCTTGGTTCAATTGTGGAGATTTATTCATTTCAGCTGCAATTGGGTTGTTTTGGGTAAATGTTCATGATCTGAAAATCTTTAAAACCTTAGAAAATTGCACTATTTCTGTAAGATTACAGATTAATCTTGGTCAAGCAGAGATTGGTTTCGTTGGGATTGGTCCATTTCAAGTGTTTATCATTTGCATTGTTAGTCTTAGAAGTAGAATATAATAGAATCTCTCTAAACCCTTATCTCTTTTGTTGTTTATTTTGAATCTGGGTTAGTTTTAGGATTGAAAGCATCACCATATTGTTGCATCTGATGAAGTTCACTCCCAGCATTGTTCATTTGTAAGGCCCCTTGTGATTACCAGCATTTTCACATATTATCTGAGTTGTTTATGCATTTTCATGACCTGACACCCGAGAGACCTTGGGGTGATTTTCAGTAATTTATTGTTGAAGATTACCTTTCAAGAGAGATAGGATATTGTATTCTGTCTGAGTTGTTGCTATGTAGAAAACACCATCAACAATACCTTCTTAGCAAAGCTAATCTAACAAGAAGACTAGCTAAGTGGGTCATGATGCTGAGTGAATTTAACATCCAATATGTTGATAGGAAGGCAATCAAAGGACAAGAAATCATAGATCAGTTAGTTGAAGCACCATTGCAAGACAATCATCCAATGAACATTGAGTTTCCAAATGTTGATGTCCTAACAGTGTCCACACAACAATGGGTCTTGTACTTTGATGGTTCTTACACACAACATGGATTAGGAGCCAGAATCTTGTTTATCTGCCACAAGGACATACCATTCCCAAGTCCTATAGATTGATGTTCCCTTGCACCAACAATATAGTCGAATATGAAGCCTTAATCATTGGAATCAAAGTAGCAGTTGAGTGGAAAATCATAGAGTCACATGTCTATGGGGATTCACAACTAGTCATTAATCAGGTAAATGATGACTATCAAACAAAGTATGACAAGCTGATGCCATACAAAAGAATGGTTGATGACTTCAAAAAATACTTTGTGGAAATAAGATTTGAGTAGATTCCTCGAAGCCACAACAAAGCCGTTGATGCCATGGCGACCATTGCTTCTCTCTTGCAGATTCTGGAGAAATGAGCCCATTACGAGTTCATGGTGGAACAATTGTTCAACCCTTCTTATGACAACCCCGAGTTCCAAGTTATCTACCATCTAGCTGAGGCTGACACTTCCCTCTATGAGAAAATGTATACATACCATTCATCTCAATCCACCCTTCCTATTGCTCTTCGAAGTAATTTGGGTGTCAAATGTCAAAAGCTCCCATATCAAAATTCACATGTGTCAAAGGATCAACATGTCTCCTCGAAGAGGCATGCAAAAATAAAAGAAAATTTGATCCAAAATCAAAGGACAAATCAAAAAGACCACAAAGGCCCATCAAAGCAAAAATTAAATTTTCAAAGACCACAAAGGTCCATAAATCAAAAGAAAATTTCAAAAAGCCACAAAGGCCCATCAAAGCAAAAAGAAAAATTTCCAAGGCCACAAAGGCCCATAAATCAAAAAGAAAAATCTCGAAGGCCATAAAGGCCCACAAAGCAAAAATCAAGTCAAAAGTCATGTGGATTCCAAAAAGTCTCATAGAAGCAATGAAATCTAAATTGGCATCCAAATTTGCTAATCCAAAAGCTTCCTCCAATTTTTCATCTAAAGACTTATCACCTTCCAAATCCATTTTTCCTCCATCACTCCACCATCCTTCAAGGTGTGTGCCAATGTTGACCTTGCAATCCTTTCCATCTATCCATCAGCAAGTCTTCCCACCTCCTATCCATTACCCAACATTCATCCCCCATTATTCTCCTTTAATCCAAATCTTTGGATAAGTCCCTGGTTCTTCCAGCATACCTTTAATAGTCCAACATTTATGAGTCTAATCCCCATTTCCATGGTTTATTAAAGGGATATTTGGTTGTGAAACTTGATGCTTAAGTCCTTCCTCCATCTCCCTATCATATATATCCTATTTTCCATATTCCTCTTGCACTGTACACTTGGGGAAAGTTTCATCCATCTTATCATTCTTTACATTTCCACCTTTGATCTTGACAAGGTTAAGGATCTTCTTGAAAATCATATATCTTATCCTATTCGCTTTGTCCATATCTTTCGTCTTATCCATATTCCATCATTATTACTAGATACATCCTTCTTCTTGTCCTTGGTCTTGATGAGGAATAGGGGAAAAATATTTGGGCCTTGTGTCTATATCTTATCTAGTTGATCTTGATTATCCCAATCGTTACCCTTATCCTTTCATTCTTCCATTCCATATCTCCTAGCTTATAAAAATCCATGTCATCATGTCCCTTTGCAACCTTGAATCTTATCATGCAAATCATATTTGAGCCTAGTTGTAAAACATTATCCAATCCTCATATCCTTTGTCAAATCAATCATCAACAATCATCAATCTTATCATCATCATGCCTTATGCAATCAATCATTTTTGGCATCTTAATCAATCAACCATTATCATCTTTTGACAAGAGATATGTTGCTTGTGTGACATGTTTTGTAGTGAATCTTTCATTTTGATCTATCATTTATCCATGGTTGCATTATCTCTATTGTGGGGAATCTTGTTCCTTCAACCGGTCATATCACTTCATTCCATCTTAAAAAGTCCTAAAAAATACCAAAAACATCAGAAAATGTCCTGAAAAAATGGTTGCCTTGATGAAAACTTGGAAAACAGGCATCTTGGTGACAACAAAAAAATAAAAAAAGATCAAAAAAATCATAAAATCTGAAAAAGTGCAATAAAAGCAAGTAGTGAAAACCTGGCAACATGCGCTATTTGTGATAGGTTAGTTTTTCCATCTATTTGAGCATGTCGACCATTTGCTTTCACCATCCTCTTTCGCTATCCATCTGCATATCCTTTGAAAGCATCATGTACATATTCTAGTGTCGTGGTCGTGTCTCACCCTAGATTGGGGGAAAAATACTGAACTCATTGGGGGAAAATAAACTTTGAACTTAAACCAACGGACAAACAATAGTAAGACAAACGCAGAAAAAATAATGATCAAAACACAACCCAACATTGAACATCAATCACCATCAAAAACACATCAAACATCCATATCATACCAAAATCCAAAAAAAGGTCAAAAGTCATTCAAAAATTCAAAAACAGAGTCATCTTGTCGAACTACATGGTCTTTGCGTATATAACGTAGGCAAGGCTAAACTTTGATCAACTCTTGAGACCCCTAGGATAGGTCTTTAGGTTAGGTTCTTGGTCAAAATCTCATAAAACACCTAAAATTTGGAAAATCAAAAAAATCCTAAAAACATTAGAAAATCGAACATAAAATCAAATCAAAAGGATGATGCTCTTTTGAATCATGGGTTATCATGTTAAACACAAATGTTCAATTATTGTACTTTGATTTTTGTTATCATATCTCTGAATTCCCTCGATGATGTATCGAACTAGAAGAGCCAGGAAGGAGTATGATTTTTCTTTGTATGTTGTCTGTGAGTTGATCAGTATTACTGTGCAAATTGTTGCGAGACATGCGCTATAGAGTATCACTGATGGCATTCTGAATTTGCATAGGAAAATGATTAACTCTTGCCTATTTACACAAGCAATGCTCAGGTCATCTTGGTTTAATTATACTTAGATGCTTGTGTTAACTTGCACTATCAAACATCATGGAAGTAGTACTCGGGTCATCGTGGTCTAAATATACCATTGATGCTTGTACTCACTTTCAACATTTTAAAGGCCCAATGATGGTAAAAAGCATGACAAATCGGCTATTATGAATGACAACTTTTGTATACGAGATCTACATGTTTAGAGTAGATTGCATCCATCTTAGTTTGCATTTGTATTTATGGCATTTCCAAAGCTGCAACAATGATGTTATCTCTTGCATTAAGGGATTGAGTACACTTGACATTTCCAAAAACACATCATTTTCATATAATTAGAAAACATTCACATTTAGTTGCATATCACTTGCATTGGAAAATATTACAACATCATTCATCCATTCATGCATCACATCATAATATTTGCATCGGAAAACAAAAAATGACATCCATCACATCTCATTTACATAATCAAAATCATTTCATTTATTGGCATTAGGGAAGTGGTTCACTAAGCTTAAATGAGTGAGTCTCTTTAGATTTCCAAAAGAATTGGGAAATATGTTAGGTTTTGTGAAGCTTAATGTAACAAAGAATCAATTGATGACAACCTTCCCACAACTCTTGGAAGGTGGATAGATTCACTCATTTAAGCTTAAGACCCTAGAAAAAAATCATCTGCATAATCATTTGTATCACATAATCATCATTCATCCTTACAAAACATCACACATCATTTGCATCGCATCCATACATATTCAACATAATCATCACATGGAACATCTTACATCATTTGCATAATCAAACCCATCATCCATAAAGCATAAAAAATCATCATTGCATACATCACATATACATCAACATAAATGTGCATCATCATGTGATCATTTCATATACATATTCATTCATTCATTACATCATTTATTTGCATTAGAAAATAACAAAAACATAAAATGCATCACATACATCATATAGACATCATACATAAAGCATCATAGAATCATAACACATCAGTTGCACCATCACTTACATCCATAACATATCATATCATCATCATATAGAGCATCACATAGCATCATAAAATAGAAATCAAATGCATCCATCATAATCATCATGATCATTATCACATAGAAACATCATATAGACACATAGATCAATCATCATCATCGCTGCATGTCATATATAACTCAAAATGATGTCAAAGTGTACAAGGATATCCAAAGGTATAAAGAGATACATCAATATCAAAAATGGCAATGTATCATAATGTCTCAAGTCAAGAGGTACATTATCAATGTCTCAACTGAATCAGTGCATACATCAGGTCTTGATACATCATCAAGTCTTAGTACATTAATCAATCCTATACTAGGGCATATCAATCAATCAGAGAAGTCAAACCACATCGCCCAATCGAATCTGAATCCACCTGCACTAGATGTGGAAATCATCCTATGATCATAACATATCGCAAATCAGCAATCTTATCAATCAATCAACATCAATCAATCAATCAAATCTAATCAGCTCTAATGCAATTTCGATCAAATCTCGTGAGCATCTATCATTGATCCTCGCCTATCATGAGGAAAATCATCATCATCATCAATCTATCATTGATCCTCGTCTATCATGAAGTCAATCATCAATCTATCATTGATCCTCACCTATCATGAGGTCAATCATCAATCTATCATTGATCCTCGCCCATCATGAGGTCAATCATCAATCTATCATTGATCCTCACCTATCATGAGGTAAATCATCAATCTATCATTGATCCTCGCCTATCATGAGGTCAATCATCAATCTATCATTGATCCTCGCCTATCATGAGGTCAATCATCATCATCCTATCATTGATCCTCGCCTATCATGAGATCAATCATCAATCTATCATTTATCCTCACCTATCATGAGGACAATCAACAACATCCTATCATTGGCCCTCACCTATCATGAGGTCAATCATCATCATCCTATCATTGATCCTCACCTATCATGAGGTCAATCATCAACTATCACATCAACATCATCAAATCAATTGGCTGAACATGATCATCAAACATCAAACACAAGGAGGCAACATAAGGCATCAATTCATCAAATCACTCACTCACAAGTTTTCAAATTTCCAAAGGCTCAAATGAACTTTCTAATCACACTTTTTATCCTTTTAAGGTTAATTAAGTGGCATTTTATGGGGATGTTTATTTTTCAAAGGGGCCCTAATTAATCAATTTCATCACCTAATGGCTTATACATCATTTTTTGGGAGATAAATCATTTCTGACGCATAAAATTTTGAGATCATCATCAAATCATCGAAAAAACATCAAAAATTTCCAAAAATTCAAAAATTCACCGATTTATCTTCCGAGGGGGCATATATCCATCATCACCTAAAAATCAATGTCTTGGGCATCGAAAAATTTATTTTCTTGGCATCGGTATCAAAATTTTCTTTGAAGCAACATGTAAACACATTACTTCAAAGAGGGGCAAAATGTATACACCTAAAATCGGTCACAACGTTTAATTAATTAAATACTAGTTATTTAATTAATATTCGACTACGTATAAATAAATTCACAATTTATTTATATTGTTCATATCCTTTAATTCTTCAAATCTAAAAAAACTCATATTCTTCTAATTTAATTAAATAAACGAATTTCTAAAGTTTGTTTTATTTAACTAAGTTTCACTAATCTTAGATTAGGAATTCAAGCACATGTCTACAACTTTTTATGCCACCTCACCAAGGTCACATGAAATTAAATAATTAGAATTTTTAAATTAGAATTATTTTCACACATGGCTTATTCCTCACACACTTGATTCTCCCACACATTTGGCATTCAAGCACATGGCTCATTTGCTCCCACATTTCCACCAATTTTGGAGCACATGACTTATTCCTCCCACACTTCCACCAATTTTGGAAGCACATGGTCTTTTCTTCCCACACTTGAATCTTCCATCCAAATGGCATGTTTCCCATTGGTTAAGAGATTCTTCCATCCAAATGGCATGTTTCCCATTGGTTAAGAGATTCTTCCATCCAAATGGCATGTTGTCTTTGGTCAAGGGGACAACATCTTGATTCTTTTAATCTTCACCGTCCATTTTTCTTATTCAAATTTGGACCGTTGATTATTGCCACCTCACTATATGCTTGGAAAAGGCTATAAATACAACCCTTGGGCCTTGTATTTGGAATCCACTTTTGAATAGAGTTATCATGCAGGTTTATCATTTGAGCTTGGGAGCACTTTGGAGTCTTATAATTAATTTTTATATCATGTTTTGCATCATAGTTAGATCTTAGACTAACACTTTGCTTCATAGTTGCATTTTATGTCATCCTTTGCATCATAGTTGCATTTTAGATTAGTATATTTAGAGTTTGCATTTGATCATATGTAGAATCATATATAGAATCATATAGATCACCACCATAGTATCCACCACCATTTTTCCATTCATCATATTCACCCACCATTCATCATAATCATCCATCATTCATCATAATATCCATCATCATTTCTACCATTTAGTTAATGTAGGAATTAAATTATCTTACATGTTGAATACTAATCTCATTTCTTAAGTTTCATTCTAATAGCCTTTGTGCACATAGAAATATGAGGGCCAAAAGGTTAAAGGAATCATTAAGAATAGAGGGCAATGAGATGTTCTTGAAAGATTCATTAAATTGCAATTTAGAGTAGCTTCTTTGCTTTAAATCTTTAATATAAATCATTTCATTAAGGCTTGTGTTGATACTAACTTTCCACATTTAACACACACAACTAGAACTCACTACAACCACTCAAGTTTGCACAACAAAATGCAAGAGAGGACATAGAAAGAACAACCGATATGTAGGAAGCAAATATGCAATTTTATTATTCAAAAATGGAAACAAATACATAATTACATGGGTTGTTTAATTACGACAACATTTGTTCCCAACATGTTGGTTGGCATTCAACTCTGCTCTTTGATCTTCAACCACCCCTGCTATAGGATACTCCTCCACCTCCACACACTCTCCCCTATCCACTCTCTATCTCTGGTGATTTCTATATACTATATTCCTCCTTCAAGTCAGCCTTGACGTTCTTCTCTTTTTTTGTCATAGTATCCATTGTCATCCAATGAGCATTTGAAATCATGAGGTGGTTACCTAGTTATCAGTGTGTCCAATCCCTGTCATTAGGTATACAACTACTGACCAATAGCCACATTGTTTCACAACTACGATGTGAAAAAAATGAACGATGTTGATCCAAGTGTCATCTTGTTATTCATCTCCATCTATCATCTTTGACCCACTCACAAAATTGTTCTTCCCTCTCGTCATTTCCATATTGAGGGATACCAAATCCTTTCTCTCTGAAACTAGCAAGTCTCCCCGAAATGAAAGTCCCTTAATGTCATTACATTATCAACATATCAAGGGGATGGGGTCTTAGGTCTTCCCAAAGTTTCAAGGTTACCATGATATGACATGTCACCTTATTGAAGAGACTCCAGAACAACTCCCACCAAAAAAACCAAGTCACCTCAATGCTTCTTACTGTCCATCAGGATGTCGAGGGGACATTATGTTTCATCCTTTTGAAATATAGGCCTCTCTCTGATGTAACACCACCACACCCATCTACCGCCACCGTTGATGCCATCAACACTTCAAAAGGACAAAAAACCAAGTCCCATCGAACTCTTCTTGTCATAGCGATGAACCATCGTGAAGAAGTATTGAATGTTGAATGGAAATCAAGGTGTAAACACTATAACTGTACCTCGATGTCGACTATACTTGAACTAATTAGCCCTTATTGGATGAAAATAATCAGATTGATGTAAGATTGCTTTATGCCCTAGATGTTCCTGCATTAAACCCCTGGGGTAGGAATAAATTTATGAATATGGATTCACAAAATGGGGTTGAGTGGTACTACCACCCTTTCAAACTACAGGAAATCCTCATCCAACACCATTGCTGAAATTGGTACCTGCAATTGCTTCTTCTTTCTCCTCTTCCAACACTTAGCTCGAACAAGCAATCTCCTCCTATGAAAACTCTTCTTTGCACTCAACCTCCTGGATGTGGAATCAACTCCACCATAGTCCATCCACCTCCACCAATTTACACCTGTACCTAACCCTGCAACACCTTGCAACTCTTTCTTTGCATACCAATCATCCTTCTCATCACTTGTTGCAACCTCAACTTCATTCTCTTCCTTCATTCCTTTAATAAGACATGCAACTATATCAATTCCTTTTCCTATAACTAATGCATCACACTCTTCTTTCAGTGCTACAAAATTTTCATCTACACAAAATCCAATTTCATCTTTATCATAAAAATGAAACATATTACGCATTACCTCTTTTTCCTTGCCAATGTCTTCAACCATATCTCCTTCACTTTCACTCTCAACTTTGGCTACAACCTTTGTGTTAGCTGAAATTTTCTCATTCCACTCTCTTTCAATTGCTTCTAGTTACATTAGCAAATCATCCTCCTCATATCTAACCATCCCATTCATATCATGTAAACTAGAATCCTCTATGAATTCACAAGATACAAGTTTTACCTTTTCTTCAATCGCTACCACTTGTGTTTCCTCTTCTTCAAGGTCCTCCATTGCTCTCAACTCTTTTGTGGTTGATACCACCTTTGGATCCTCATTCTTTATGTCTTGTAATAGACATCCTTCCATTTCAGGTTCAATTTCCTTAACATGCACATCCTCTTCCTCGGTGTCACATGCATGACACTCTACTACATCCTCTTTCTTTCTTGTAGTTAAAACATCATTAGAAAGATAAAATTCATCTTTATCTCTTGGCTTCTTTTGTTTCCACCCTCTTATCTTGTCCTCCAATTCATTTAATTGTTGCTTCAACTCTATCAACTCTCTTTCTTTGAATCTCTTTCTGATTTCCTCTAATCTAGGAAACCTTAGAATTTATCTAATGACAATGCCCTTTCTCCTTTCCATTTTCTAGGCCTCTCAAATCTGTAACAACACCAATCGTCAACCCCTAGGTTACTTTTACAGACTTGCAAGTCCCTCTGCAGTCATAAGTACTCCTTGCAATAATATCTCGCTCACACAACTACCCTCTACCCAACAAAGACTCTGGAAGATACTTCCTCTACCAACCTTCTCGTGGAGGAACTCTACACCTTCTATCTAGCTTGATCTATGTTGGAGGATAGTTGTTACATACCCTTTTTCATGTCTGCCACAAACATACCTTTCCACAAATCTTTCTCATGTAGCTTCACTATGTCACCACTCTTCATCCGTAGGTCTTGGTGTATACTCTGCACTCTCAAGATCTTCTAGCTTTTTCTCAACCCACACTCACAGATCCTACTACAAACTGCCTCATGTTTGATGCTCTATTTATAGACTTGGGACAACCCACTTTGATACCACTTGATGAAGGGAACTCGCAGCTCTGACACCACTGATTAAGGGTCGCACATGCTCTGATACCACTGATGAATGGAACTCCCCTTATAGACTAGAACTCACCATAACCACTTAGCTTTGCACAAAAAAATGCAAGAGAGAACACAGAAAGAACAACTGATATGCAAGAAGAAAACATGCAATTTTATTATTCAAAAATGGAAACAAATACAGAATTACATGGGTTGTTTAATTAGAATAGCATATGTTCCCAACATGTAGGTTGGCATTCAACTCTGCTCTTCAATCTTCGACCACCCCTGCTATAGGATACTCCACCTCCACACACTCTCCCCTATCTACTCTCTATCTTTGGTGATCTCTATATACTATATTCCTCCTTCATGTTGGCCTTGATGTCCTTCTCTCTTGTTTTCATAGTATCCATTATCGTCCAATGAACATTCGAAATAACCAGGTAGTTACCTGGTTATCAATGCTTCCAATCCCTGTCATTAGGTTTACAACTATTGACCAATGGTCGCATTGTTTCACAACTACGATGTGAAAACAACGAACCACATTGATCCAAGTGTCATCTTGTTATTCATCTTTGTTTGTCACCTTTGACCTTCTCACAACACTGTTATTCCTTCCCATCATCGCCATATCGAGGGGACACCAAATCCTTTCTCTTTAAAACAAGCAAGTCTCCCCAAAATAAAAGTCCCTTAATGTCATTACATTATCAGCATATCGAGGGGATAGGGTCTTAGGTCCACCCAAAGTTTCAAGGTTACTATTCGGACTATAAAAATATGATGTTTTTACATATGTTTTCACTCATAAATTTCCAGATTTGGTCCTACCGTATGCATATTTCACCCATTTTTTCCATATTGTCCCATTGAATCTATTGGGTCATGCATATTTTACATTCTGGTTCATTTCGGCATAGGTCTCCCATTGTCTCCCCAGCCCACTGTGTTTTTCTGCTAATATCTTTTGTTTCAGGTGTTTCGGTGTGATAGCATTTGGGTCTCTCCGATCCATTTTTCTGCTAGCAAACGTCTGTTGCCTATTGGCAAGATGTTTTTGTTGTTTCGGCAACCGTGGTGGCTTCTATCAGCATTTGTCTTGGCAGTCGGGCTAGCGTCTTGTCGAATTCTAGATGTCTCAGCGACAGGTGCACTGTGGGTCCCTTCGGCATAGGTTAAAGGTTTTGGCGAGTGGTCTTAGCGAATACAATATGTCTCGTCGACTTCACATATGGGTTTCTTTTCGGTAAAGGCTATGGGTTATCGACATCATGTCTCGGCGAGCCTTGCTTGTCTTACCGACTTTTTCATTGTGCTCACTTTGACCCAACATAAGGTTTTGGTGATATCTCATGGCGAATTTGGTTTGTCTCACCGACGAAGCTTGGAAGGTTTCTTTATTGTGGCTTTCAGCGAGAAAGGATTTATGTCTCAGAAATGTACATAGGATGAAAGGAATATTGGTAGGAGTTAGTGATATCGGCACGAGGTCTCGACGAGTGACCTCCGGTCTCGCCAATGAAAAACATGTGGATCCTTGTCGGTATAGGTGTTGCCTTGTCTCAGTGATGCGGGGATAATTGAAGACCTTCGATGAAGAATTGGATAATCTACAAGAGGTCTTCTGATCAGTGGAAGCTACAACAATATATATGACAGGCTCGTCGGCGAGAGAAACTTTAAGTCATAGCAACACGCGAAAGGTAAAGGTGCTCTCGAGAAAACATAAAGGGATCTACAGGATGTCTACGACCTGGATGAGCTATAGCGAATATGAACGAGGCTTAAGGAGTTCATCGGTGAGAGATGTCTGTGTGTCTCAGTGACAGGAAAGAACATAAGGAAAAGTTTGTTTCGACGCAACATAATTGAAGTATGTATGACGTCTCCCCGAGAGCAATAAGTCACAGCAATAGCAGAATGCACACAGGATGTCTAACAATTGAATTGCCTTTAGCAGGACGATATATTGTGTCTCGCCAACTATTCATAGGTGATTAACAGAAATACAAAACATTGAGGCCGACATGTATCTACCTGAGAGTCATTGCTTGCCAGCTTGATTGGAGCCCAATTTTTGTGCTAGGCCGACATGTTCTCTCATTTTAGCATTTTATCCAAATGCTTGTGTATAAATAAGCATTCTTGCAATTGTAATTAGGATGAGCTATTAGTTATTTAATATACAGTAGGCAATTTTTGATGGATACAGTACTATAAATTCATCAGATTAGAGACTGTGATGCATGTTTTCAAATCGGAGGTATTTATGAAAGTCAATTGATGTTGCTGCACATTTTTGGTCTCAATTATCTATTGAATTTGATGAAAGTATGGCTAAGCTGTCTCCAAGATGGACTCTTTCTAGTTGTTTAAATTGATATTACAAGTTTGTATTCGATTTATCAGTGCACATTTTTTGTACTTGTGTGATTGATTGATTGGTTCTTTCAAGTAAAGACTAAATCCTTTTAGTTAATCATAGTAATCAGAGAGATTCAATTGGATTATTCAAGTAGAGCTTAGTAGTCACAGTTTTGCATGTTTATACAAGTTGTAAACATAATATATGCCAGATAATTTGAGTTTTCTCTAGAAAGTGTTGCTCATTTGATTTCATTTGACTCTGCATACCCAATAAGGCACTGGTCTCTTCATTTTATCATTTTGAATTCATTCATTCTCTTTACATCTTTTAAAATTGAGCATTTTAGAATCTAGACCAAAGTAGTGTTACCATTTTCAAGTTGAATTATAATTGTTCACTCCCATTTGCCATTGTGAACAAGTTGTTATAAGAAGATTGATTACAAGTCTGCATTATTTAGAGAGGTACACCCACCTGGGTTTTGCAGCACCTAAAGAGTAGAAGGTTGAATTCTTCCAACCTTGTCTGTTACCCTGAAGCGTATCAAGAGATTGATAGCCTCTTGAGGCATCTTGCTTGCGTTTTTGAGAGTTAACAAATTGGCAACTCTACTGGGGAACAATCAGAATCAAGGCCTTAATCATAGAGTTAGAAATCTAACACACACTTTGCTGGGAACTAGAAATATCAGATATTTTTCTCATTTTTTGATAAAAGTGAGTGGCAACTCTGACAAAAAAATTTGCAGTTGTTCATCATGAATGGAAGAAGATCTCAGTACAGGGGAGGTCATACTGGAGCTCCTGCTAGTGGTAGTAAGTGGACACATAAAGATGACAAAGCTGATAAGGGAAAAGAAAAAGGTGAGGACATGTGCATAACAAACAAAGGTAAAGCACCAAGAGCACATTGTGAAACATATAATGGCTATGATACATGGAGAGATGATTCAAGTGTAGAACTTTGTACCCCTGAAGATCAAAGAAATCCTTTCTCTTCTCTCAATCCTCAGTAGATGGCTGAGTTTGAAGCTCAGAAACGAGCTGAGTTTAGAGCTAAACAAGGGGCTGAACATATTAGAATTCGGCATGAATACAATCAGAGGATGGAAGGTAATCACGAAACTCCTAAAGGAAACCATGAGCTCTCAATTTTTGATGAAGAAAAAGCACTATTGGAACTGAAAGAGAGGAGGATAAGGGAGCTAGAAGCTAAATTACAGAAAGCCCAAATTGCTAATCAGACAGCTAGTGGCTCAAAGTATGTCCCACCTCACAAGCAGGGTGATCATGGTGCAGGGCCCTCCAATCAACAAAATTCTCATCACCATCTGATAGGGAATCATTACAGGCAGCCAAATCAGCCGCCCCATATTCCCACACAACACATAAATGTGCATTCACCTCTTGGTCAGCATCACACCCCTCAGCATAATGCACAATACAATAATCCTATGCATCAGTATCAATATCCACCTATCCCTCCCCCTCACCAATATGCAACAATGATCAGATAGTTTGATTTGGCAGGGTTCCATCTATGCCCTTACCCTATGGATAGCAGCTGGAGAGGTTTAATTCTCAAGTTTACAGGAAGCAATGTAGTCACTGTTGAAGAACATCTAAGGAATTTCAATATGTCCATTCAAGACATAGGTATGTCATATGAAGATTTGCGTATGAGGTTGTTTATGATGTCACTTATTAAAGATGCTAGGGATTGGTTTAACAGCTTTCCAGCGTATTCAATTAATTCCCTCCAAGCATTTCAAGACAAATTCTTAGAGCAGTATGGGAATCAAAATGCTCCAGATGCAGCTCTTCATGAACTGGTGAGGATTCAGAAAAATCAAAATGATTCAATTTATGATTTCAACCGAAAATTCAACAAGTTGCATACTAAAGTACCTCCTGGATCAAGGTTTTCAGACTATACTGCATTGAGTATTTATTTGAGTGCATTTGATCCTAAGATAGGGTATGAACTGAGGAGTAGATCCCCAAGATATTTGGCTGAAGCACACAAAATTGCATTGATAATTGAAAATAATAGGAAGGCTACTGGTATAACTAATAAAAGAGACAACCTGAGGCCTCCTTAGCAAAATAATTATCAGTACAGACAAGAGAATACATATAGAAGTGAGAATAGAAATGAAAGGCCGAGGCTGCATGATATGCCTTACAATACAGTCTGGAAAGATGGGAAACCTGTAATAGCCAGGCCAAGAAACAAAGAGACTCCTGATTCATTGAGCAAGAAAGGAACTTACATGGTGAGTAATAATTATTTTTGTGAAGTTTGTAATCAGCCACATTCTCCAGACTATTGTGTTGTAGCTCAAAGGATGCAAGAAGAGGGAATGTTGATGAAGAATAATGAAGAAGATCACAAAATTTACTTGACTTTGAATACTTTTTACCATGCTGAGGAAGGATATTCATCTTTAGAGGATGAAGGCTATGAGTATGACATTTCTAATCAGAAGTATAATTTCCATATGGCTAAACAACATATTTTTTATGATTCTAATGAAGACTACACATAGTCACATCTTGTTGAAATGCTTGTTCAATACAATGTAAGGAGACCACTAAAGATGAAATGGAGAAAATAACTATTGCAGCAGTTGAGGAGGCAAGGAGTAAATATTGGTTGAGAAACAAAAAAGTGAATGAGCTGGATGGAGTTCCTGGGGGAATTTTTGTAAAAGATCAGAAGGAAACATAGGAAACTATAAAAAAGCCAGGGAACAAGCAGCATGATAAAATTGAGAAGAAGCCTGTCCAAGAGCAGAAAGTTGTAGAATTACACAAGGAAATGTAAAAGTCTGATCAACCTAGTAAAAAAGAAAAAGAAGAAAGCAAAGGAGAAGCGCCAGAACTAAAGAAGACTGTTAAGACGGATAGCTCCTCTTTTGACTTCGCACATGTGTTATCCCAAGTAAAAATGTCTGTTCCACTACTTGAATTGATGAAAATTAAGGAATACATAGATAATTTTGTTCAATTGATTACAAATGGGAATGAAAAACATATGAATTCTGAAGAAGTCAATAGGCGGGAAAAGATAAATAATTTAGAGGTCTGTCTAGGTGATGTTTTAACAACTTCCCCACAAGTGGATCCTTTCTTCACCACATTGCTTATAAATAATAAGTTGCTAAGGAATTGTATGATAGATTCTGGAGCTGCTATAAACATTATGCCAGTAGGAGTAATGAAATAGCTTGGCATGTGGGTTGATACATGTGAAGGGAAGTGCTATGCAATGGATAACGGACCTGTACCTATGGTAGGCATTATGAGAGGTGTTGAAGTCAAATTAGCTACTTACCCACAGGTGGCTTATAATATAGATATAACAGTGATTGATACTCCTCCTCAATTTGGGATGCTTTTGTCAAGACAGTGGACAACAACAGTTGGAGGAAATGTCTAGTTTGATTTATCTTATGCTACAATACCGGTGAATGGTCAGGAAGTCAAATTGTATAGAGAGCCAAGAATGAACCAGCTTGTTGATTATGTGCCTCAAGATCAAATTAATTGTTTTTGTGATGTTGATCTTGGAAATTTTAAGATTGAACCATCTCAACTAGAATTAACCAATAGTGGTCCAATTGAAAAGCATGTGGCACAAAGCTGTAATGAAGTATGGAAGATGTATTTTGATGGAGCATGCAGCCAAGAAGGTAATAGCGTTGGGATTGTATTTGTTTCACTTGAAGGTATTACTTTTAAATATTCATTTTTGTTAGCATTTGAATGTACAAACAATGTGGTAGAGTATGAAGCTTTATTGACGGGCTTGAACATAGCTGTGAAACACAAGATTAAGTTGCTGGCTGTTTTGGGCAATTCTGAGTTGGTTGTTTCACAAATCAAATCAAAATATGCAGCAAAGCACAAAAGATTAAAAAAATATAGGAATGTTGTATGGGATACAATTGAATTGTTTGATGCTTTTTCAATTGAGTGGATTGACAGGTCAAAGAATATAATGGCTGATTTTTTAGCAAATGTGGCACTGAAAAGAGATGACATCACATTGGCTAGGGTATCACAGATTGAGTTTAAGATAAGGCTTACTGTGCCTGATAACATCTATAACTAGCAAGTTTTCAATGATGATACTGATCTTTTGAAATTCCTCAATTGTATAGATCAATATGAGACCCAGGAAATTGACTTCAATGCTTTCGTTGAAGAAGTGGATGGAAAGCAAACAATGTTCAGAAAAGAAATATTGCAGCTCAAAACAAATAAATTGCCCAAGGGTCTAGTGGCATTAGAGAGGCTGTATGATGGAAATGATAGATATCTAATGAAACAAATGCCAGTCAAAAGAGAAGATATTGAAGAAGTAAACTTGGGGACTGAGATAGCACCAAGAAAGGTATACATTGGAAAGAGGATCACCCCTGCAATTAGAAGAATGTTGATAGAGTTGCTGAGAAAATACAAGCATATTTTTGCTTGGTCTTATGAGGATCTAAAAGTGTACAGGGAAGATTTGTTTCAACATGAAATACCACTGAATCTAGACGCCAAGCCTTTCAGACAAAAGAAAAGGCCCATAAATCCAACTCTGGAACTTAAAATGCAAGAGGAATTGATAAAGCTCAGGGATGGAGGAATTATTAAACCAATCAAACATTCAACGTGGGTTTCAAATCTGGTTCCTGTGAGAAAGAAGAATGGTGATATCAGGTTATGTGTGGACTTCAGGAATTTAAATATGGCATCTCTCAAAGATAATTATCCTTTACCAAATATGGAGGCTATATTGCATAAAGTGACAGGGTGTGAGTTGCTATCCATGATGGATGGGTTTTCTGGATACAATCAGGTTAAAGTCAAGGAATCTAAGCAATACAAGACAGCATTCACAACTCCTTGGGGAACATATGTATACATAAGAATGTCATTTGGTCTCACTAATGCTGGAGTGACTTTACAAAGAGCCATGGACGTAGCATTTGTTGATTTGATTAATGTTATCATGGTGGTGTATCAAGATGACTTGATTGCTTATTCGAAGAAGGTTGAAGATCATGTGCAACATCTTGAAAAGGTATTTATTAAAGCTCTTGAATATGGTATTAGTTTAAATCCAAAGAAGTGTCATTTTGCAGTCACAGAGGGTAAACTCTTGGGGCATATTGTTTCAAAAGATGGAATTAGAATAGATCCTGAGAGGGTGGAAGCTATTGATAAAATTCCTATTCCCAAAACTATCAAAGCAATACAATCATTCTTTGGTCAAATTAATTTTGTCAGAAGATTTGTCTCTAATTTTGCTAAGATCGTTAAGCCCATATCAAAAATGTTGAAGAAAGGACAAAAAATGGACTGGACTACTGAAGCTTTAGATGCCTTTATGTCTATCAAAATGGCTATCAAAGAGGCTCTCATTCTAAAGTCTCCAAATTTTTTCATTTGCCTCAATGCATACTATTGTTGTTGTTATGTTACAAAAGAATAATGATGGTCATGAACAGCCTATTTCCTTCTTTAGTAAATCATTACAGGGGTCTGAATTGAAGTATGACATAATGGAAAAATAGTCTTTTGCATTGGTAAAGGCCACAAAAGCATTTAGACCATATCTTGTTGGAGCAAAGGTGATTGCTTATGTCCCTCATGTTGTTATCAAAGACATTTTAACACAATATGAAGTTACAGGGAAAAGATGCATATGGATCAACATGATTCAATAATTTGACATGGAAATACAGATTACTAAGCTAGTAAGGGGCCAAGGCTTGGCTAGGCTAATGACAAAAACTAATATTGATGCAAATTAGATCTGCAATGTTGAGGAAGGGACTGCAATTACAAGCATTGAGCACACTCCTTGATATAATGATGTTATGCACTATCTTAAATACATGAAGTGCCCAGATGGATTGAGTGATAGCCAAAAGAGAACTTCGAAGTTGCAGGCATCAAAGTATGTCTTCATGGATGGAGATCTGTTTTGGAAAAATAGAGATGGCATATTGTTATTATGTCTGGATGAATCACAGGCCAAACATGTTTTAAATGAAATGCATGAAGGAGTTTGTGGAGGGCACTATTCAGCAAAGACAACTACACACAAAATTCTTAGGGCAGTTTATTATTGGCCAAAGGTTTTTAATGGTTCTTTTACACATGTGAGAAGATGTGAGGCCAGCCAAAATTTTTCTGGAAAGTTGAAGTACCAGGGTGCTCTGCCACTTCGACCCTTGTAGGATGATGCCCCTTTCCATCAATGGGGAATTGATTTCATTGGAGAGATACAAGAGAAGTCAAGTGGAGGACATAGATGGATACTAGTTGCCACTAATTATTTTACAAAGTGGGTGGAGGCAATCCCAACCAAGCAGGCTACAAGTAAAGTTGTAACAAATTTCTTGATGGACAACATTATCACCAGATTTGGTACACCATTGAGGATAATCATAGATAATGGGATGTGCTTCAGGTTAGATGAATTTAAAATCTTTTGTGATAAGTATGGCATTACTATTTCTTATGCAGCTCCTTATCTTCCACAAGCCAGTGGTCAAGCAAAGTCCAGCAATAAGAGTCTCTTGAAGATTATAAAGAGGATGCTGGGACAGAACAAGAAGGCTTGGGATTTAAAGTTAAAAATGGCTATGTGGGATGATAGGATCGCTATTAAAAAGGAAATTGGAAAATCCCCATTTGAATTAGTGTACAGAGCACAAGCCAGGATGCCTCTGCAGAATTTGTTACTAGTCTATCAGTTTGTCTTACAGGAAGATTTGGAAGTTTTTGAACCTATGGAAGATAGGATGGAGCAACTTGTTGAACTGGATGAAGTAAGGAGAGAGGCCCAAAGTCAAAACATAAAGTTACAGGCACAGATGAAGTATCTATTTGACAAGAAGGCAATGAATAGAAAGTTTGAAGAGAATGATTTGGTGTTGATGTGGAATGCAAGGTGTCAGGAGAAAGGAAAGCATGGTAAATTTGAAGCTCTTTGGCTAGGACCTTTTGTTGTTGTTGGAAAGAAGGGTGAAGACTCATATTATCTACAGAACATGGCTAGTGAAGATCAGGAATTGCCTGTTCATGGGCAATTCTTGAAGCTTTTCTTCTCTTGAGCAACACAGAGGATTAAGAGTTTCCAGTGCATGGACAACTCTTCTGTATCCTCTTTAAAATTATTTTCCATGCACAGTAGTCTAGGATTCTGTCATTTTCCATTCACCTCCATCTTTCATTCACTTTGCATTCACTTCCACTTTGCATTCATTTCCATTACCATTCATTCCTTTGCTACTCATTGGTTCATCATTTTTGTCTGGTCTGCGAAGAGATTCTGGATCCTTGCAATGATCTCACAATCATTCATCCCTAGACGGAGCCACTATTGGGACTATAAAAATCTGATGTTTTTACATATGTTTTCACTCATAAATTTCCAGATTTGGTCCTATCGTATGCATATTTCACCCATTTTTGTCATATTGTCCCATTGAATCTGTTGGGTCATGCATATTTTACATTCTGGTTCATTTTGGCATAGGTCTCCCATTGTCTCCCCAACCCATTATGTTTTTCTGCTAATATCTTTTGTTTCAGGTGTTTCGGTGTGACAGCATTTGGGTCTCTCCAATCCATTTTTCTGCTAGCAAACATTTGTTTCCTATCGGCAAGATGTTTTTGTTGTTTCAGTGACCATGGTGGCTTCTATCGGCATTTGTCTTGGCGGTCGAGCTAGCGTCTTGCCGAATTATGGATGTCTTAGCGACAGGTGCACTGTGGGTCCCTTCGGCATAGATTACAGGTTTCGACGAGTGGTCTTAGCGAATACAATATGTCTCACTGACTTCACATATGGGTTTCTTTTCGGCAAAGGCTATGGGTTATCGGCATCATGTCTCGGCGAGCCTTGCTTGTCTTACTGACTTTTTCATTGTGCTCACTTCGGCCCA
Source organism: Sequoia sempervirens (assembly GCA_007258455.2). NCBI lineage: Eukaryota > Viridiplantae > Streptophyta > Pinopsida > Cupressales > Cupressaceae > Sequoia > Sequoia sempervirens. The sequence continues at coordinate 35,672,338 of VDFB02353493.1, forward strand.
ACATAAGGTTTCGGTGATATCTCATGGCGAATTCAGTTTGTCTCATCGACAGAGCTTGGAAGGTTTCTTTATTGTGGCTTTCGACGAGAAAGGATTTATGTCTTGGCGATGTACACAGGATGAAATGAATATCGATAGGAGTTAGCAATATCGGCACGAGGTCTTGGCGAGTGACCTCTGGTCTCGTCGATGAAAAACATGTGGATCCTTGTCGGCATAGGTGTTGCCTTGTCTCGGCGACACAGGGATAATTGAAGACCTTCGGTGAAGCATTGGATAATCTACAAGAGGTCTCTCTGATCGGTGGAAGCTACAGTGATATACATGATGGGCTCGTCGGTGAGAGGAACTTTAAGTCATAGCAACACACGAAAGGTAAAGGTGCTCTCGAGAAAACATAAAGGGATCTACAAGATGTCTCCACGACCTGGATGAGCTACAACGAATATGGACAAGGCTTAAGGAGTTCATCATCGAGAGATGTCTGTGTGTCTCAGCGACAAGAAAGCACATAAGGAAAAGTTTGTTTCAACGCAATGTAATTGAAGTCTGTATGACGTCTCCCTCGGAGCAATAAGTTACAACGATAGAAAAATGTGCACGGGATGTCTAACGATTGAATTTCCTTTGGCAAGACGATATATTGTGTCTCACCGACTGTTCACAGGTGATTAATAGAAATACAAAACATTGAGGCCGACATGTATCTGCCTAAGAGTCGTTGCTTGCTAGCTCGATTGGAGCCCAATTTTTGTGCTAGGCCGACATGTTTTCTCATTTTAGCATTTTATCCAAATGCTTGTGTATAAATAAGAATTCTTGCAATTGTAATTAGGATGAGCTATTAGTTATTTAATATACAGTAGTCAATTTTTGATGGATACAGTACTATAAATTCATCAGATTAGAGACTATGATGCATGTTTTCAAATCAGAGGTATTTATGAAATTCAATTGATGTTGCTGCACATTTTTGGTCTCAATTATCTATTGAATTTGATGAAAGTATGGCTAAGCTGTCTCCAAGATGGACTCTTTTTGGTTGTTTAAATTGATATGACAAGTTTGTATTCGATTCATCAGTGCACATTTGCTGTACTTGTGTGATTGATTGATTGGTTCTTTCAAGTAAAGACTAAATCCTTTTAGTTAATCACAGTAATCAGAGAGATTCAATTGGATTATTCAAGTAGAGCTTAGTAGTCACAGTTTTGCATGTTTATACAAGTTGTAAACATAATATATGCCAGATAATTTGAGTTTTCTCTAGAAATTGTTGCTCATTTGATTTCATTTGACTCCACATACCCAATAAGGCACTGGTCTCTTCATTTTATCATTTTGAATTCATTCATTCTCTTTACATCTTTTAAAATTGAGCATTTTAGAATCTAGACCATAGTATTGTTACCATTTTCAAGTTGAATTATAATTGTTCACTCCCATCTACCATTGTGAACAAGTTGTTATAAGAAGATTGATTACAAGTTAAGTCTTCATTATTCAGAGAGGTACACCCGCCTGAGTTTTGCAGCACCTAAAGAGTAGAAGGTTGAATTCTTCCAACCTTGTCTATTACCCTGAAGCGTATCAAGAGATTGACAGCCTCTTGAGGCATCTTGCCTATGTTTTTGAGAGCTAATAGTTACCACAATCCAATATGTCACCTTGTTGAAGGGACTCCAGAATGACTCCCATCGAAAACACTAAGTCACCTCTATGCTTCTTACTGTCTATCAGGATGTCAAGGGGACATTATGTGTTGTCTCGCTGAAATGAAGGCCTCTCTTCGATGTAACACCACCACACCCATCTACTGCTACTGTTAATTCCATTGACACTTTGAAAGGATGGAAAACCAAGTCCCATTGAACTCTTCTTGTCATAGCTATGAACCAGCCTAATGAAGTATTGAATGCTGAATGGAAATCAAAGTGTACACACTGTAACTATAGTTCGATGCCGACTATACGTACTTGAACTAATTAGCCCTTATTAGATGAAAATAATCAAATTGATGCAAGATTGCTCTATGCTCTAGATGCTCCTACATTAGACCCCCAGGGTAGGAATAATTTTATGAATATGGATTAACAAAATGGGGTTGAGTGGTACTACTAAATTTTCAAACTGCAAGAAATCCTCAGCCAACCCCATTGCTGAAATTGGTACCTGCAATTTATTCTTCTTTCTCCTCTTCCAACACTTAGCTTGAACAAGAAATCTCCTCCTCTGAAAACTCTTCTCTGCACTCAACCCCTTGGATATGGAATCAACTCCACCATAGTCCATCCACCTCCACCAATTTACACCTATACCTAACCCTACAACACCTTGCAAATCTTTCTTTGCATACCAATCATCCTTCTCATCACTTGTTGCAACCTCAACTTCATTCTCTTCCTTCATGCCTTTAATAAGACATGCAACTATATCACTTCATTTTCCTATAACTAATGCATCACACTCTTCTTTTAGTGCTGCAACATTTTCATCTACACAAAATTCAATTTCATCTTTATCATAAAAATGAAACATATTACACATTACCTCTTTTTCCTTGCCACTGTCTTCAACCGTATCTCCTTCACTTTCACTCTCAGCTTTTGCTACAACCCTTTTGTTAGCTGAATTTTTCTCATTCCACTCTCTTTCAATTGCTTCTCGTTGCATTAGCAAATCATCCTCCTCATATCTAACCATCCCATTCATATCATGCAAGCTAGAATCCTCTATGAATTCACAAGATGCAAGTTTTACCTTTTCTTCAATCGCTACCACTTGGGTTTCCTCTTCTTCAAGGTCCTCCATTGCTCTAAACTCTTTTGTGGTTGCTACCACCTTTGGATCTTCATCCTCAATGTCTTTCAATAGACATCCTTCCATTTCAGATTCAATTTCCTCAACCTTCTCATCCTCTTCCTTGGTGTCACATGCATGACACTCTGCTACAACCTCTTTCTTTCTTGTAGTCAAAATATCATTAGAAAGATAAAATTCTTCTTCAACTCTTGGCTTCTTTTGTTTCCACCCTCTAATCATGTCCTCAAATTCATTTAATTGTTGCATCAACTCTATCAACTCTCTTTCTTTGAATCTCTTTCTAATTTCCTCTAAACTAGGAACCCTTAGAATCTATCTAATGATAATGCCCTTTCTCCTTTCCATTTTCCAGGCCTCTCAAAGTTGTAACAACACCAATCTTCAACCCCTATGTTACTTTTAGAGACTCGCAAGTCCCTCTACAGTCATAAGTACTCCTTGCAACAATATCTCGCTCACACAACTACCCTCTACCCAACAAAGACTCTGGAAGATACTTCCTCTACCAACCTTCTCGTGGAGGCACTCTACGCCTTCTACCCAACTTGATCTCTACTGGAGGATAGCAGTTACAGACCCTTTTTCATGTCTACAACAAACCTCCATAATTCTTTCTCATGTAGCTTCATTGTGTCACCACTCTTCACCCATAGGTCTTGGTGCATACTCTGCACTCTCAAGATCTTCTAGCTTTTTCTCAACCGACACTCATAGATCTTATTGCAAACTGCCTCACATTCGATGCTTTATTTATAGACTCAGGACAACCTGCTCTGATACCACTTGATGAAGGGCACTCTTAGATATGATACCACTGATTAAGGGTCACACACGCTCTAATACCACTAATGAAGGGCACTCCCCTCATAGACTAGAACTCACCATAACCACTCAATTTTTCACAACAAAATGTAAGAGAGAACACAAAAAGAACAACCAATATGCAGGAAGAAAACATGCCATTTTATTATTCAAAAATGGAAACAAATACAAAATTACATGGGTTGTTTAATTACAACAGCATATGTTCCCAACATGTTGGTTGGCATTCAACTTTGCTCTTCGATCTTTGACCACCACTACTACAGGCTACTCCACCACCTCCACACACTCTCCCTTGTCCGCTCTCTATCTCTGGTGATCTCTATATACTGTATTCCTCCTTCATGTTGGCCTTGATTTTCTTCTCTCCTGTTGTCATAGTATCCATTGTCGTCCAATGAACATTCAAAATCACTAGGTGGTTACCTAGTTATTAGTGCTTCCAATCCTTGTCATTAGGTTTACAACTATTGACCAATGGTCATGTTGTTTCACAACTACGATGTGAAAACAACGATCCACATTGAGCCAAGTGTCATCTCGTTATTCGTCTCTGTTTGTTGCCTTTGACCTACTCACACACTATTTCTCCTTCCCGTCATCGCCATATCAAGGGGACACCAAATGCTTTCTCTTTGAAACCAACAAGTCTCCCCAAAATGAAAGTCCCTTAATGTCATTACATTATCAGCATATCGAGGGGACGGGGTCTTAGGTCCGCCTGAATTTTTAAGGTTACCAAGATACAATATGTCGCCTCATCGAAGGGACTCTAGAATGACTCCCACTGAAAACACCAAGTCACCTCGATGCTTCTTACTGTCTGTCAGGATGTCAAGGGGACATTATGTGTCCTCCTATTGAATGCAAGCCTCTCTCTGATTTAACACCACCACGCCCGTCTACTGCTACATTAATGCCATCGACACTTTGAAGGGATGGAAAACCAAGTCCCATCGAACTCTTCTTGTCACAATGATGAACTAACTCGATGAAGTATTGAATGTCGAATGGAAATCAAGGTGTAAACACTATAACTATAGCTCTCAATTCCAACTGTACTTGAACTGATTATCCCTTATTGGATGAAAATAATCAGATTGATGCAAGATTTCTCTATGCCTTGGATGCTCCTGCATTAGTTTGAAATTTGTATACTTTTATTAGGAAATTGTAATAGTGAATCAACACCCATTTTTACATCTTGTCTAGTATGGTTCATATATGATCCTATAATTTAATGTGGCCCATGCATGAATTCTATTTACATAGCAATAATAATGGCTCCCTTGTGTATTGCATCTTCAAACTTTTAAGACATCCACGTTTGTAATTTTATGTGGAAGAAAATTTACAATATTTTTTATATCTTGTGGTAAACTAATTGTGTGACCACTTTATTTATGTTTCCCTCTACGAGTGTGGGTCACTTGCACTATGAAATTTACTTATGCTATGAGCATCTCTTCTGGACTTGGGTGAGAAATTTCAATGCATCTAGTTGTTCCTTGGGTCCGTATTGTTAGATACAAAGAATTGATGTTTTTTTTTCTCATTTGAGTATCATGTACAAATTGGACCATTGCTTGTTGAATGGGTACGCATGCCAATGTAGCATTCATGTTTGATTTTGTATCAATTCTATCCCATAATCTTATAGAAATTTTCATGAATTTATTATTGGAGTTTGATAATGCTGTGTTCTCAATGGGAAAATGTTGTATTATTTTATGTGAAGTCATTGATCTACCTTGGGCATAAGGCTTTTTAGGTTGGAAGCTTGTAGAATCATGTGTTATAATTTACTATTAGTTTGAAAGAATTATTTTTGGTTGGGTAGTCATTGTTAGATATATGGATTGTCCCTTTCATTGTTGTATGTGTTGCATATGATAGAAACACTTAATTCATCTTTATGGAGAGCATGCCACGTCTAACTTCTTTTAAAACATTGTAGATCTCAAAGTTCAATTTTAGAGGATTTAGTTTGAGATTTCTAGGGGTAGAGCTCCTCATGTGTAAAAAAACAATAGGTTGCTTTACCAATGCTACTAATCAAAAGAAGGTATACAACTATACAAGATCAATATAAATACCAAAAAACATGTTTTAACTATATGTAATGGTGTTTACAATTTCCTTAGCTTGAGAACTATTTGAGATAGGATCATCATGTAGTATAGAAAAATAATCTCATGAAAGACAATCCAAACATAATTTGCATGAATATAATATATTTTGAATTATGTAAGAACATGGGAGTTAATCACAAATATTTTAACACATATATGAAACTAGATCTATACAATTTTACAAATATGTGTGTGTAAATGATAGGCAGTGGATGTAGATCTAGCCAATGTTATCACTACACTTATTATCAAGCCTAAAAGACGTTTTCTACAACGAAACCTATTTTCTCAACTTTATTGACTACCAATTTTAATTCTCCTTTATTACTATTTGAATCAATTGTAGATCGGAGAGTGAAGAGAAATTACATTTGGAAAATACACTTTTGATTATAGTGTCACTATCATTTTCCACTTCTTGCTTGACTTGTAGCATATATGTCTTTAAAAAATACCAATGAGGTTAGTAATTGGGTCTTCAAAAGCAACAACCCATATTGTACTTGTATGATCTATGTAATCTTGACTTGAACTACATGTCTATAGTTCGCAATTCATAAATGTAAAATTGGACTTTAAACTATACCATGTGTTGCCATAATTATGTATAGCTCTTTTTTATCTTGTTTTCCATCTAACTCAAGGGGACAAGTTAGATAGCAAAATAAATTAGATTTAATGAACTGTATCAATACTTTTGCAATGCATTCTATAGGTTGGGCCATGTGCACAATCTCTTTTTGAATATAAGGTTTATAAATAAGTTGATAGTGATAAATGTCCTATCACCTTTCCCTTATACGTAGATGCCCTTTTTTAATGGCAAGCACAAAATGTTGCAAATGGTACATCTCTTGAAATCATGTACCTTCCTTTTGAGTGGTTGGCCTCCATTGTTAATGTCACATTAACAATGGGAGAAGACATATCTAATAGTTTGATGCTCCTCCTAAGAACCTCTATCCCATCTCTTCTTTTTATCATGGAACTCAGATCTACACAAATGACAATTCCAATAATATAAAACAATTACTAAACTTATATATAAATTTCGACGTAGCGGGATAGACTCGAGAGTGTTATTCAAAGGAGAGTGAATGCAGTGAAAGTGAAATAGATGAATTGTTATCAGGTGGACAGCGCAAATGGATAAACTATTAAACCTACTCAGCTAGTGAAATGTCAAATGGAGTGCGTGTCAAGAATGGCGACGTTTCAGTTGATATATCAATGGTAGGAATTTTCATGATGCAGTGAGTAAAAGCGGGACCTTTCTGAAAGGCGGATTCTCACGGGCTTCTCAACACTTTCAATGGATAACGAGAATTTCATAGGTAGGTATACAAAAGTTGTGAAAAAAAGGAACTTTCTTTCGAAAATGGGATAAATAGATGTCACAAAGTCTTGTGATCGTTCATGCTACCAAAAAAATGTGTTAATGTGGATGAACATGTCAATTGCAATTAAAATATGGTGTACGGGAAGACTGGGTTACAAAAAGTCATGAATGGATTTTATTACAGGGAAATGCATCTTATCTCAGGAGTATCAATTTATATCAATTTTGGATCTTTATTTTTATTTTGTTAAGGAGCAATACATATAGGTGAAATGGCATTGGATCTATATCTTCATTTTGTTAAAGAGTAACACATTTAGGTGAGATTAAAGCTTCTTGTTGCAGGTAAGAGGTCACGAGGTCTAGTCTCCCCCAAACCCGTGGTATCGAAGGGTGTGTCGCGCTAGTGCCACTGGTCACATGAAAAAAGTTTACCAGGCACATTGCAGTTTATATGGGGACGGATACCTGACCGATCCCTGCAGTCTAAAAAAACAAAAAAAGTATACATTTAGATGAGATGGCAAGGTCAAAGCGGAGAAATTTTCCATTACTTGGCCAACCAACATGGGCATATTCAAAAGTAGAGGAGTGTCCACCATGTTGCCAAGGATGTGGAGAGCATTGTGAGTTATAATAACCTTGTTTGAGATAATGAATGTGATCATGTTGATGCCCCCATGGTAAGAGGCACAACCCTATGGCAAACATGTATCCCTCTTAGCAAGGGAAGGATGAACATGAGAAACCACATAGGGGTGTTGCCCCAATGGTCAATTAAAGTTTACAAATGGGAAACATCAAAGCCACTTTATTGGCGACCTAGATTTTTAACATGACATTAAAATAAATACCAACTTTAGTATATATGAAAATTACTTATCAATGGTTAAGCCCTCAAAGAAAGTAGAATTTCTATCTTTCCAAAGTGAGAATAGTATCTCCACTCTACAAGCATACCAAATTTGAGCATATTTAGCTAGTATCTTAGGTTAGTCACCCATACATATCATATGGACCAAGAGAAGGGTTTGGGGTGGAATGGCTTGAAGAAACCAAGTATTTAATGCTTGTAGTTTATACTTGAGGGAAAAATTAGAAGAGATGCTTGGTTGTCTCCAAATGACCACAAAAATGGCAATAAAGAGTTATCACTCCCAAATAAACAAGTTGGAACCCTAAAGGGAGACCTTGGTAAAGAAGGCGCTAAACAAAATGAGCTAGCTTAGGTTCCACAAAAGTGCACCAACTTGTTTGAAATTTGTGTTTCCATTGAAAGGTAGAGGGCTAAAGATCCCATCTCATATTAATATTAGGAACCATTCACAAATGATGAGAAAGACATGAGTATCCTTTACAATGATTGTAACTCCTAAAAGGAATATTTAGAAACCACTTTTATTCCTTCTATCATGGCTTTGTATACTAGATTCCAATCTTGTGAACTATTTCAAGGGGAACCAAATCCAAGATCTAGTATGATAAGACCCCAAATATTGATTACCAATCTTGAATTTATCTTTTAAGTTTGGACAAGAAAGCTAGGTCTTAGTATTCTTGAAAAATAATTCCAAACCCCATGATTTTAGAGCCTTAAGGATGAAGTCTAGGGAAATTTAATAAGAGGTCTATTTTGGTAATTGTTCATAGAATACTGCCATAAGAAATGTTGGTTGATGAAGATCTTAATTTTGAAACCATTCTTATTCTAAATGAGTCATGGCTTGATTGCTTCCCAACCACACCAAGTACTCTTGGCGATGAAGGTACCTTAAATGTGGACTAGCTATCTCATGATGAGGATGCTATAAAAACCTAATCTAGACCAAACATTATGGATAGATGGAACAATAGAAGTAATAAAATATTAGAGAAGAATTTTCCAATCTTCCTACCCCTCAAAGGCATTGATGATCCATTTGGAACATAAATCCAATCCCTATTTATAGGTATCGATTAAACCAAGACCACCAAAGTCTCTTGGAAGACAACATAATTCTTGAGAAAAACTATGAAATCCTTTGTCATATTTTGATGATACATTAAGAAACTCCTTAAGGAACCACTCTATCTTCTGATAAGAGGATTTGGTGGGGATCTAATAGGAATAATAGTAAACATGAGTGGAAACAAGAACTTTGGAGTATATCTAGAAATTCCTAGCAAGGGAAAGGGGCTTGTTGATCTAATAATACAATTTATTTTCAATGTGTGGAAGCATAAGTTTCCACATGAAAGTAGAGGAAGATTGGAAGACAAAGGGAATGCATAAAAATAAATTATTTCCCCATGATTCTATTTCCAACCATAGTTGTCAAGCCATGTTGGTCTATGGAGAAAAGATCAATGATAGAATTGAGCTTTTTGTTATCGAATATCAAAACTAGAAGCTAGATAGAAAGTGTTTCAACACTACAAGGCTTGATTGATATTATCTAGTTCCTCTACAAGAGTTAGAAGGGAATCATCAAAAAATGCGTAATTAAAAAATCAAGAGGAATAGTCGAGAAGAGAAATTCCCTTAAATCTTCACTAAGAAATCATATTTGGATAACAAGTAGCCAAAACCTTCAATGGCCATAACATAAAATGCTAGTACCAAAGGTTAGCCTTTTCTAATGGAGTGAAAGAGCCCAAATGAGGAAGATGGTTATGAATTAATAGTGAGGTAGGTGGAAAGATCTACAAACAATATTTGGACCCACTTTGAGGAGTTCGCGGACTCATGGAACCATGCCCAATGATGCTAAGTGTTAATTTTTTTGTGGTTCCACATCTTCTTTTTTCTTTATTGAACAAGATTTCATTGACATGCAAAAATCAATGAGAAAGAAGAAAAACATCACCTTTCCATTATTTTGTATCTTCACTTTTCTTAATAAAATATAGCCCACAAACTCACAAAAACTAATGGAAGCATGACACATGTGGTAAGTAGTGGGACCACTTAAGCATTAGCATAGATTCACTTAAGTCTTTTCGATTTGCACGTGTGGTAATTCAAACAAGTGGTCACTAGGAAATAATAAAGGAGTCAGTAAACTTATGATATAAAAATTATGGTGCAAAAGAGATTTATTGTTTGAATGAGAAGGTGATAGGTGTCTCGAGTGAGGGGCACAAATAACCAAAGTGCTTAAGTCATGAATTTAAACTTGTTTTTTAATTTTTTTTTTAAAGTGCACTAGGATACATAATTAGTAAGTGATAAAAGGGGGCTAGTTGGAAAATGGAACAAAAGCCATGAATAAACACTTAAGTGATTGGGATACTAGATCCAATGGTCAATGAGAAAACATGAAAAAGTGCAAGGGGTTTTCAATGAAGATTTAATTGTTTTAATAATGCACATTGTTGGAAATAGGATGCCATTTAATTGCAAATCCTAAACATTAATTATTTCATGTATCTCCTAAATTCTTGGAATGTGTTCAACAACACTAAGATTAGGATGAGATTAATTATTTGGATGAAATAAATCATGAAATTGACATTTGTAGTTATTCCTAAATAATAGGAGCATGTGGGTGCACACATGGCAAGGTGAAACTCACCTTGTGTTTAGTTAACTATACGGAGTAATAGTTGACACTTCAATGCATGTAAAGAACCTAGGAGTTAGGATTTGGTGTTTGCATGCTTGAAGTTCAGTTAAGTTCGGCCTGGTTCAGCTTATCTTGCTTGCATGCATGTTGGTTATTTTGAGTTGCATGTAGTTAGCTTCAGTTAACTTGTAATGCATGGCTAATAACATTGAGTTGTATGACAGATAACAAGGACTACCTCCAGTTAACAAGGGATGACCATTCTTTGGGAATGGTGCTAAGTAAATGTTTCAGTTAACTAGAAATCACTTGGAGCCAACTTGGGCGCCTAAGATGCTTTCTTAGAATTAACTCCAATTCATGATAAGATATTTTTGAAGGCTCTGTTAAGTGGGACCCTCTTTTGGGTGCCAACTTTGAGGAAGAGCTTTGGAATTATCACCGAAGTGAAGGAGAAGTTGTAGCTTTAGTTTGGGACACCCAAATGGGTAAAGCACATGTTCTAAGCTTTGGTCTTCATGGTAGAACTCAACTTGAAGCAATATGGCGTACCTTCTCAAGGGCTTGAGCTTGTGCATTGTAATTATCACCATTTGGAGATTACAAGGTTCCATATTGTCTCTATATCTCATTCAAGTTGAATAGAGTTTTTATAATTGTTATTGCAGGTGTGAAGAAGATTGGTAAAGATAGAAGGATTCTCAAGCAAGAATTGGAGCTATTGTAATTTAGAGATTGAATAATAGAATAATTCTTGGTGGAGTTTTTTTCCGAAAGGGTTTCTCCATGGTATATCTTGTGTGATCTTTCTATTATCCTGTCTAGTTCTTCTATCAACTTCTCTCTACATTCTACAACAGTAAAATGGATTAATCAAGATAATAACCCACAAAGAATATATGTAACAAAGAAAGTACTTACTTGGATCAACAATATTAAATTTTTTCAGAGTATTAAGCTAAGAAAACACCTCATTTTTCAACACACATGAATAAAAGGTCAAACATCAATCTTTGTAAATATAATAGCTCGAGGCTATTTTCAGAGGTTTGAGTTCATAAGACTAACACTTCGAACATTTCATTATGAAATGCAACTATGGTCGTCCATCAAAAATTCATCAAATAGTGAAATATAAAACATTTGGGTCACAACTAGCATGACACACCATGAAGACTTAAGTGTTTGAATAACACACGTGAATAAAAGGTCAAACATCACTTTTTGTAAATCTAACAACTCTAGGGTGATTCCAAAGGATTGAGTTTGCAAGTCTAGTGCTTCACACATTTCATTCTAGAATGCAACTATTTTTTTTTATCGAACATTCATCAAACAGTGAAATATTTGTGTACATTAAGTTTAATTTTCTATTACGACTTAAGAAAACGAGAATGAATCGAAGAAGTCCAACATTGAAATATGTTGACGCTTGTTTCCATTTTAGAGACTTTATGTAGGAATTTGAGTGTGTGGAAAATTCGTCTTGAAATAGAATGATATATAGCATTTGATGTTTTCACCATCAACACTATGATTTTTAATTGTATACAAGTTTAATTTTAATAACAAAAGAGATTTATTGAGTTGTTATATTAAAATAGCATAGAATTGAATTGTTACATTAAAATAACATAGTAAAGATGTAATAATATACATTTTTGATAATGTAGTACACATAAAAGTTCTTGCAAAATGTACATAAGAAAGTTACAAAGTAATAGAATCCTGCTAGTAGTAAAAGGCAATATCGTTCACATACATTTATCAGAATTATGCAAATTTTCTTCACTCCTTGCTCTTCCTAATCATAATGTAAAAATTCATTCCTAATAAAATCATATCCCATGGTGACCAACTTATGTGATGTCCCACTAAAGAGACATTACAAAAATTTTACACAAAAGGTGCTAGGTTACAATGGCTCCTTCATTTAAGAAGCAATGAATATCCCTTAGCATAGGGATTCCCACTCTAATGGACGCAATAGCCAAAATATCCCATAGGCCTCCTAGATAATCCTCTTGAAACATAAGAATCACTAGGAACAACATGTTAGCCTACAAAACTCTAATGTCTAGTAAAGAATCCATGAATCATGAATAAATATCATGTATATGTAGCTTCTACAAATTTGAAGCCCAACACCATCTTGATAGACTCTAGTCCATTTGTTGTGTAACCTAAAAATTTGTCTAAGTCTTTGGCTAGTAATTACTCCTAGGAAGGTTGATTGTTGTTGAGGGCTGGTTAGACAAATTGGTGTATCCATATTGATTTTTGAACAAGATCTTTAGTCAAGATTATGATGAACTTCATAAGTAATGTTAGCTAAATTTATAGAAATATTTTGTTATGCATCTCACTATGGTGAAGCGCGAGCTAATAGTTAAAATATTTAATGCAAAAAATATTGCATAATTTGATCAAGGATCTTAATCTTGTTATTGTACCTTGATTTACATATATATATTTTTTTTTAGAAGAATAATTAAATTTAATTGAAGGGTGAGCCAATTGTTACATTTGCACTTCGTCAACACATGGGAGAACTATTGTAAATGTTATTTGGACTAATATTTGGCTTTAGGTAGAGTACTTCGAAGCATTGAAAAGATACAATAATTAAATGGCTTATTGTACAATGTACTTTAATCATTGTTAAAATTGGCTCATGATAAACTTCCCACATTTTTAAATTTTGATCAGTGATCAAAACTTATAAATTTGTTAAATAACTTAATCATTAAAATTTAGCATTTGATATTTTTACCACCCACACTATGATTTTTATTCACATACAAGTTTAATTTTCCATGAAAATATTTTACTAGTTTTAATACATGTTTAATTTTCCACAAAAAATATTTTATTGGTCTAAAATCGGGTTTAATTAACCAATGAAAATATTTTATTGGTTTGAGTACAGGTTTAATTAACCAATGAAAATATTTTATTGGTTTCAACACAGGTTTAATTCACCAATGAAAACATTTTAGTAGTTTTAATACAGGTTTGATTCTACAAACTGTCAAACACAACTTTTATTACAACACGATCTAGAACCTGAAACTTTGGATATAGAATCTTTGAACACCTCTAATCATCATATCTAAACCACATAGGCATATCTTCAACCATGAAGAAATGTAGAGCACAACACTAAACACACCTCTATCACTTTGCACACTCTTTTATTCAAATTTTCTCAAAAGCACTTGGAAAACAAGTGAACCAACTATGCAACTACAACACTTACTCATTCCATACCTCAAAGAAAACATTGATGAAAACACCACAACACACACTGACAATCTCCATAACCAACTCAAGCTACTCAGGCTTCCAACAAGCTCTGCAACTATATTGTAGGTTGACAATAATGACAACACCAACAACATTGTGTTGACATCAATGACAACACCACAAATCAAACTTCCAACAATCTCCCCCTTTGTCATTGATGGAAACACCAGCTCTCTAAAAAACCATCAACAATAAAAGAAACTAATAGCAAACCCAACAACCACTTTGCAACAAGCAATACTCCCCCTAACTGGGGCAACTCTTAATCTCATTCTCTTGCTCTTGAACACTCTCTCTTTTACTTCCATTTTATAGACTTCTTCTTCCCCTATTTGAGGAGTTCTTCATTATCTTACTCTTCTGCATTATGGTTTTTCAACCACTCTAACTCTCTCCCCATTTGATATCAATAGAAAAGGGCCATAAACTCAACCAACTCTCTTTCCTACATACTTCACATATTCCTTTGCTCTTTCTTCTGCATTGAAATGTTTTGTTCTCCCCCTTTGACAATATTCAAAGGGCAACACTTGCACCTTTCACACATCATCTACATAGAATTTTTCTTTTTTTACATCTACATACACCACTTTGACATCGCATGCAACACCAGCAAGCTACTGCACTCACTCATTCACTTTTTTTTACTCTCTCCCTTAGGGCCACAATCTATGCTCCATTTAAAGCACCAAATCACAACACCACTACCTACTTCCCCTGAGAGGTAGCCTTCAACATCAGTCCAGGACCAAGGATGTATCTTGAAATTCTTACCAGACATATGCACACACTTATGCATCTAGTTGAAAGGAGGGGCAATAACCCATAACTTCTATCAAAGATACTCAAAAGCATCTTTTGGAAGAGCCTTTGTAAAGATATTTGCAACTTGATCCTTTGTAGGCACATACTCCAACTTCACCTCATTCTCTACAACCTTCTCTCTTAGAAAGTGACACCAAATTGAGATATGTTTTTCTCTTGAATGTATTACCAAATTCTTTGAAATATTGATTGCACTTGTATTATCACATAAGATAGAAATAGGTTCATCATATGATACTCTGATATCCTTCAATGTTTTCTTCATCCACAACACCTATGTGCAGTATGATGCTATTGCAATAAACTCTACCTCTACAGTAGATAATGACATTGAATCCTACTTCTTACTAAACCATGAAACCAATATGCTTCCAAGAGAGAAAGCACCACCACTTGTACTTCTTCTATCATCTGTACAACTTGCCTAATCTACATTTTTATATGCACTCAAGGAGAAATTAGTATCCCTAGGATACCACAAACCATAGTCCAAAGTTCCCTTCAAGTATCTGAATATCCTCTTCATAACTACAACATGAGATTCTTTGGGATCTTCTTGATATCTTGCCACAAGGAAAAATACATGCATGATATTCGATCTAGTAGTAGTTAGATACAACAATCCTCCAATCATTGATCTATATTTTCTTTGATCAGCCTTAAGAGATTCATCATTTTTTCTTAACTTACAACCAGTAACCACAAATGTACAAACTAGTTTAGAATTCTCCATTCCAAACTTCTTCAACATTTCCTTGACATATTTTGACTATGAAATGAAACTACCTTTTTCTGATTGACTAATTTGTAATCCAAGGAATAAATTCATCTCCCCACACATTGACATCTCAAACTCTTTTTACAATTCCTTTGAAAAATTCTTGCACATATCTTCATTTCCTCCAAAGATAATACCATCCACATACACTACCACAATTAGGATTTTTTCTCCTTCAACTTTAAAATATAAATTGTTATATGCAATACCTTTCTTGAATCCTTGTTGCAGTAAATACATGTCTAGTCTTGCATACCAAGCTCTAGGAGCTTGGTTGAGTCTATACAATGCTTTCTTCAATCTGAAGACTATATCAACATCATCTAATAATTGAAATCTTTCTGATTGTTCAATATATACCTCTTCTTCCAACTCTTCATTCAGGAATGTAGACTTCACATCCATCTGATAAACTTTGAAATCTTTGTGTTGCAAAATACAAAAATATTCTAATAGCTTCCATTCTTTTCACCAAAGCAAAAGTCTCCTCAAAATATATACCTTCAACTTGTGAGTAACCCTTATACACAACTCTAGCCTTATTTCTGAAAATTTTTCCATCCTCATTTAGTTTGTTCCTAAAAACCCACTTAGTTCCTATCGATTCTTGTTTACAGGTCTTGGGACTAATTCCCAAGTTTGATTTTTCTCAATTTGTTCTAATTCCTCTTTTATAGCCTTGATCCAATTCTCATCTTTGCATGTCTCGGTCATTGTTTTAGGTTCCACCTCTAAAATTAAACATAAATTTACTTCTTTCTCTATCATAACTACTTTTCTCCTTGTTAATACACCTGGGTATGTAGATTATCATGGAAAAAGCCCTATGGGTGTGCACTAAAAATCCCAGAGTTAGGCAACTCTGACGAAGTAACCTGGAATGCCATCTATATTATTTCCTAAAAAACATGCAAGAACAGAACTGTGAGCAAAATTAACGTAGCTCTAAACCACTAGGGTTTGTTTAAAAACTATCTGGTAAAAATTGTTCTTGAAACAGCACTTCTTAAATTCTCAGTGAAAAAAACAAGAAGTAGTGGTTTCTGTTTGACCAGCCTAACCACAACACTCATGAAATTCACTTTTCTTTTTAACCTATAGCAGGAGCACAGAACGTGATGCATGCCTTGGATCCAAAAACGTGACACCATCTTGAAAAAAGCAGATGCTTTTCAACTCACCTATCAATCAGACTTTAGTCATATCTAAATAGGAAATGAATAATAATTACTTATTAAATTCAAAGTAGCATAATTTATATTGGTGAAAGCTAAGAATCTCCTTTTAAAACCCTTTTTGTTTAACACTAGTAAAAGTTGTCACCCACATACCCATCATATATTGCCACTTTTCGCCCATCATGATCCTGCACATACCCTTTTCTCTTATCTCCAATGATTTGATCTTCAGAGTGATTCCTTTGCACATACTTAGGATTCTTAGGGATCTTTTCCAAAGCTTCTTCCTCTTCAATTGTCATCTATTTTCCTTCTCTTCATCCTTTTCTTATTTACTGCAAGGGAATTCATTAGATTCATGTCCTTCTATATATAATGAACTGTGCAATGGTTCTTCATCCACCTTAGCACTTGCACTTTCAACAATCTTCTTCAACCTTTTATTATAGCACCAACAAGCTTTTCTTCTTATAGATATCCAAGGAAGATTCCTTCATCAGATCTTGCATCAAACTTTCCTAAGTTTTCCTCATCTCTTATGATATAGCATTTTCTTCCAAAAACTCTGGAATACTTTATAGTAGGAGGTTTATCATACCATAACTCATAGGGAGTTTTTGAACTGTTCACTTTTTCTTGACCTCTGTTAAGAATGTAGACTATAGTACATATAACTTCTCTCCAATATGCATCTGGTATATTTGCTTCCTTCACCATTGTCCTAGCTGCTTCTTGGACAAATGCCTCTTTATTCCATGATCTTCACAAAAATTGTTAAACCCATTGGAGGTGAACTCATCACCTCTGTCAGACCCTAAGCACTTGATTTTTAGATCCATTTCATTCTCAACCATAGACTTACAATGCTTTGAACTTATCTAGAGCTTTTGATTTTTCTTTGAACTTATCTAGAGCTTTTGGTTTTTCTTTGAGAAATGTCACCCAAGTCATTCTATAGTAATCATCAATCAATAACATGAAATACATGTCACCATATGAGCTTCTTATTATGGTAATTCCACATAGGTTTATATGCACCAACTCCAAAGGACCTATGGTAGAATATTCTTTTGTCTTGAACCTCTTCTTTGTTTGCTTTCCAACTTGACATTCTTTACAGATTACATTAATAAGCTTTGTTATCCTTGGTAGATCTCTCACAACATCAATAGAATTGTACTTCACTAGGCTATCAAAATTGATGTGACCCATTCTTCTATGTCATAACCAAATTTCATTAATTTAAGACATAAAGCACTTAGACCCATTATCTTTGAGCTGATAAATATTACCTTATGTCCTTGTTCCAGCAGTAACCAGAGTACTGTAGATTCCTTTTCTGATTTCACAACCACCATCCTAAAACACAAGATTATATCCTCTGCTACACATATGTCCTAAACTTAGAAGATTATGTTGGAGACCCTTGAAATAAAGAACATCATCTATTTTATTCTTTCTATAAAAAATAATTGAACCTTTTCCACAAATATTAGCAGTTGTATCATCACCAAACTTAACAAGACCACCATCATACTTTTCAATCTTAACAAACTTACTCTTATCACTTGTCATATGATTTGAGCATCCACTATCAATGATCTAGTAATTCCTTTCTTCTCTTGCATGAAAAGTAGTTAACATAATTCCTTCAATGTTGTGACCTATTATCAGAGCACTTTCCTTCACACATCTTTCAGGATCAACAAAATTAGTTCCAATTTTTAGAGCCATGAACAAGCATTCATCACTGTCCTCATCAGGATAGTCAGATTCTTCATCATCATACACACCATTGTTTATTTCAACATAATAACTCTTCTTGACAAATTTTCTTTTATGATCCTTAGGTTTGTCATTTGATACTTTGATTGGACATTTATAAACATAATGGCCTATCTTTCCACAATTGAAACATTTTAAGGGTAACTTACCTCTATATTTCCCAATGCCATTTTTCAATCTCCTTACACAATTTGCTTCCACCTCATCAAGATCATCTGGATTTGATTCATCATCCTTTTCTACTTTGCAAACTTTAAAGGTAGTTTCTTTACTTGCAACATCTTGACCAAACTCTCATTTCAAAAGAAGTTAAAGCACCATACATCTAATCTCTAGAGTAATTATCTAGATTATGAGGTTCCTCAATAGCATAAACTTTAGAGCTATAAGATTTAGGAAGAGTTCTTAATACCTTTTTCATAACTTCACTTTCCTCTAGCTTTCCACTAAGACCATTGATGACATTGACAACTTCATCAACTCTGAGCACATGTAGGCAATAATT
>VDFB02353493.1:35691475-35779702 GCA_007258455.2 Sequoia sempervirens
GCAAGGCACTATATGTGAATGACTGTGCATTTTGTAAGGAAGGTGCAGCCTTTCCCCATACCAGACCAAGTCAAGGAAGACGAGAGCACCATAATGCACCCCAGGTACCCTGCAGTCGCCAATTTGCCGATTCCATCAATTGACTACAATGAGCAAGAGGTTGATGACCTCGACACTATAACCAAGCCAATCCTGGCTCGTACTAAGGAGTGGGTCGAGGGGCAAGTAGCTCAATTAAAGCAGTAAAGAGTAATTTTGACTTACGAAGGGCTCAAAAGTGAGCCAAGTGCCACAAAGGATGCCGCTACCACCACTTCTACTGGTGGCACATCCAAGTCTCCTCTGATCACCAGATCCACGAAGAGAAAGGGGACATAAACAAAACAGTCTCCAGACCCTAAGGTCTATACAAGGAAAGAAGCTGGAGGCTCACCCTCCAAAAGAATCAAACAAGCGAGAAGCGCCACAGAACAACCTTCAACCTAGGAGAAGGTGAGGAGTACGGATCAATTGGAACCTCTCTTGGCTCTCCCTGTCCCTGTCGTTGCGCCACCTACCTCCCTGGCTATGATTGCCACATCCTTGTCGGCAGTGGACATTTCTATCCATCTTGCCCCTTCATCTCTGACCGAGTCTATAATAATTGTCGACTCCTCTTTTGCCATAACTACGCCCCCTTCCTTCGCTGCCATATCACCAACCACATCACTCCCTCTGGCAGCGGTGACAACACCTATTCCCATTTCCACCATGCCTGAGGCTCTCTCGAGACATATGCAGAATCTTCCCCCTGAGCTATCCCATATCCTAATGGATCCCGCTCTTCAAGCAATCCTTGCACAAGCCCTCGCTACTGCTCAACCTTCACAACCACCGACAGGGCCACTGGCTATGGAAGCCACCATGCTAATCTCTGAGGAGTGGGAGGAACGAGAACGAGAAACCTCAGGGGCTTATGAGGAGGAGGCTGATGAATACCACGAGCACCTTGAATATGAGGATTGAGTAATTGACAGGGTGGCCTATGAAGAGGAGGGAACTAGTTCCTCAGAGAGCAGGGACGAGGAAGATAGCCCTGGTGGCAAGATAATCATGCAGGCCTTTGACGATGATCTTGAAGAAGAACTGGCCCAGCAACCAAAGGACACCAAATCAAAAGAAGAAAGGTCGCACCTTGAAGAAGAAGAACGACAACAAGAAGACAAAACTGAGGGTGGGGCCCAAACTGTCATGAGCCTCAAAGTCAGGCAATTCATAGAACATGTGTATGAGATTGAACATGCTGAGGAAAAGAAAGAAGAAGAGATGGAAGAGAAAGGAAGTCCCATACAACAACTGTCCTCCGTTCTTCCTATCAAACGCTTCGTGTTCGTCCAAGATTTGGACAAGGAAGAAGGAGATGCTGCCAAGCAGAAAGAAAAGTCCCCAGAAGAGAAGGGAGCAGAAACCTTGGCCTTGAACGAGAAGGGTGAGGATGGCCATGATTCACCTAAAGTAAAATCTGTTGTGCCTGAATGGTTAGAGAGGCAGATTGAAAGAAAAACCCCTGTACTAAAGGACCCAAGGGCGAGATTAGAGGCCATCTTGGCTCTAGCTCAAATCATGACAAAGAAGGAGAAGAAGCCCAAAGTCTGATCCAGGGTGACGATGGATGCTTCTGGGTCTCGAACAACACAAATAGCAATGCCTATGATTGGCCAAGCTGGGGTAAGTTACAACATCTCCACCATTGACTTGGGGGTTGCCACCAGGGAGCAGAAAGTCGATCACTTTGAGGAGTCAGTGGCTACGGTGGTGCATTTGATAAAACAAGATAAGATCTCGAAGGATGAGCTCAAGGCACATGTCACAGCCTTAACGGATTACATACAACAATGGTCTTCAGTGGACGACCTGCCTACCAAATCCATAGTCGCACCCCAGCTGCTATCCAAAGAGCAGAGCGATAAGATGGAAAGAAGGAATAACTTGAAAAAGACCACGGAGGACTGGTTCCGACAAGTTTTATATGTCGAAAACATAGGAATTAGCCAGGTTGTGCAAACAACCAACAAGTTCTTAGATCTATTGCAGTCTTTGGAGGGCACGAGGAAGCTCTGCACCGACTTCCCTGAGACCTACGACTCCACCTTTCCAAGGATCGAAGCTATCCGTTAGATGCCAAAAGCCATGTGGGAAAAGGAGCTTACATTTAAGAAAGACGATCACTGGCTAATGGATGTGTGGCGACGAGACTTTGACAATCGGAGGGAAAGACTGAAACAAATCATGAGCAAGGTGGATCCGGACATTGAATGGATCAAGGAAATCAGGGCAGAGTGCGCTCGTTATCTCAAGCTAATGACAGAGTACGACATGCCCACAGTGCAAATGGATCCTGAAAAGATAAAGCCCTACTTCTAGGAGAAGATGAAGGACGAGATGTCTGGTGAAATCATAGTGGAATTCTTGAGTTTTTCTGCCCGTGCCATCTATCAATCAGAACTATTTAGGGACCAAGGTGCAAAATATGACAAGGGTTGGAAAAGGCTAGAAGATAACACGAAAGAATGGAGCTACCAAGTGCTGCGATATGAAATCATTAAAATAGACAAGCTCCAAGTAGTCATCCTCAAGTTCATAGAATACATAGCTTCTAAGAGGCAGGAGGATAGCCTAGTCAAAGAAGATGAACTCCCTAAAGAGTAGCTATAGGGAAATTGAAAACTAACAGAAAAATTTGGGTTTTGGAAAAGCAAAATGCAGACATAGAGACACTTGAACTATAAATTTGAAGTAGATTTTGTTGAAGTGAGCAACCAAGATCTTCAATTTGCAACACCAAATAACCTCCAGAAGAGATAGAGAGAAGCAACAATGGAAGATACTATTCCACCAAACAAGAATTGTAATACGATACAATATGCAATAATAATACAATATAATGTAAAATATGCTAGAGATGCCTTGCTTAAATAAAGGCAAGGATGAGAGATAGGATTAGAAAAGATCATGAAAAGTGTCTTAATCCTATCACATGAGACAACTAAGTCATAACTACCTAGGATGATGTGAAGTCTAGATAAGACAACTAAGACTTTTAGAAAAAATCTTTTATTCTAAGTAAACTTAACATGTGAACTAAGTCCCCTAAGTCCCTAGTAAAGAATTAACTAGGTACAAGACCTTATTGACACCAACACATCCCCTTAAGTACAACTTAGGGAGGAACAAACCAATGAAAATATGCAAAAGATGGGTCTTGACAACAAGGCCTGATGAGGTACCTTTTGACGCTAAAATTTGACGAGATAAAAGAGTCTTATGGGAAACTCAGTTTAAGGGGAAACTTTTGTGCTAAACTGAGTAACCTCCAAATTGTTAGAGAAGCCGACTTCTTCTATAATGGGGTTTGGAAAGGGAAAAGGAAGCAGATATAATAAAGTAAAGTCTAACCTAAGGTGATGCACCAAGATTTAATGATGGGCACGATAAATCATAGATTTAAGGGCTTGAATGGTATTATTGTGTTCGAAAACATCAGAGACTTAGGATTATAGCATAGACAATTCATTTATTGACATAAAATAACGTTGCATATATTCTCACTGCCAAGAAGAGTCACTAGACATGATCTGGGTAAGTAAACTTGCATCCAACATATATAGAAGTTCTCAAATGAATTATCGAGACAATATAAAGCACAGTTCACAGTTTGATCAAATAGCATGAGAAAATATAAAGGCCGAACAATTGGCACAGTCTGAGAGTTTTTTGCAATTATAATAAAATAGTAAAAAGGCCTGGCATCTTATTACTAAAATTAGTGTATTTTTTTCCCAGTTCCGGACCCTTTCTCATCAATAGAGAAAGTATATATAGCAGGAAGACCTCCCACCACCTCACAAAATAGTAACAAAAAAAGATCTCGCAATCTCCTGCAATGATGCCTGAATCAGAAAATCCCCAAGACCATTACAATAGGATCAAGCCAAAACACAACATCCAGTCATTTCGAGCACATGTGCATCCTCTGCAATGATGGCGGTGGTCCTGGTTAGACAAGTGTCATCTACTAATGCGAATGATTATGATAAGCAGCAACCAATAGCATTATTTGGTTCATTCAGTTCATTGCCCGCATAACAGATCTGCCGCTTAGGCACTTGGCATCCTTTCGCTGCCCATATGAAAGTTTCTCCCATTGCTGCAGAGGATTTGTGAAAATGCAACACATGTCAAATGGGCCTAGTACCTTATCACAGCGGAGGGAACGCTTATCAGCCATGCACAAAAGACGCGTGGCAACATTTCGCTACCGCGATTGCTATTTCAGCCCCGCATTTGAAAGATTTGCGAACGGTGGACAAGTAGCAAGAGTCTACTACAGCTAGAAACTATGGGGCCTGCCAGCACCTTTTTTAGGAATGAAGACCCCGTGGCAGCATCTTGCAACCCGATGAGGCGTCACGGAAATAGGGAACAAAAACAACCCGCAGCCGTGACATGTGGAAGCATAGAGGAGTTTTTCGGGATCCAAAGGGAATGTCGATACTCAATGTTGTATAGAATAGACGCGTGGAGTGGTAGATCAAATCTTTGATAAAAGGCCAAACAGACTTGGCGATGCATAGGCCAGTGCATAAAAATAAACCTGAAGGGAGCTGGTTAAATATTTATTTAATAGCTTTTGGCTACTATCAGGAGCGTTTCGACTAAGGAACAGAGAACCCAAAACTTCTCTGGTTCTACAGACTAGAGCCTTATCCATTGGGATAATGGAGTTAGAGATTGGAAAGAGCCGCCTGCAAAGGCAACCATTCATCCTTGGACGGCTTCACTATGTTGTGCAAATTTTTATGTGCTCCACTTACATCAATAGTTTCTTTCTGAGGCAACATATTGGGTAAACTGGCCCCTGCTTGTATATGAAATAGCAGCTATGAGAGCAGATGAATGACTCCCTCAATGTCGGTTGTGGTGGGAGGATGGCTGAACTCTTTGAAAACCTCTGGGTCATTTTCTTTCTCTATAATTTTTGCAATCTGCGTAGTCGTGGTAATAGAGCCATCATCGAGGAACAGGGATGACAGTCCCATCTTGCCTAACTCAGAGAAACTTCTCCATATGTTATCCAGTGTCTTACTTAGAATAGCCGCAACTGCTTTAGTGCGTTGGAAGGCTGAGTAACAATATATGAATTTGTTTGCCGTTTGAGTAGCAGCGTCCTGATCCTCAATACTCACTCCGACCATGCTCTCATCAGATACCGAGTATAGCTTGGTGAGCAGATATTTCACCTCAGGAACCCTCTCCAAGATGAACCATGGGAACTACTCAATCGTATCATGGGCCTCCTGGCTGAACCTTGATGCCTTGTCGATAAATCAGAGGGTAGGTTGCAGTATTAGGCAAAAGGGTTTTAATTTTTTCCTAGTGCGAAATGTATAATTGCCTAACCAGCGAAATGATATTAGGCTGTGTAGGGGGAGGTAGGAGAGAGGCTTTAAGCAAAGTAATCTTCAAGTCTCTTTAAATAATGGCCTCAGCTAATTCTGCCTTTTTTCTTTTCTCAGATGTTAGTTGCTCCATAGAGTTGCTCATTTCTTTATTCTAATTCTGCTCGGCTCGGGAGTGATTTGCTAAGTGCTCTTCTAGAGAAGCCTTTGTCTCTCGGAGCTCTTCCTCTATTTGACCCTTTAGGCCTTTAAATTCAGCCTCTTTCTCTTGTATTCTTTGCTCATATTGAGCCTATTGGCGTTCCAACTCTTCTTTTTTCAGTTGCAGATTTTGCTCTGCCTCCTGGTTCTTGCTTTGTAGCTCTTTTATTATGCCAGTGTCGACAACTTGAGTTTTCGCAATTTCGCCTTGAAGTTTATTCCTCTCATCCTCTACTGCCAGCACCCTTTCAGTCATGTGAGCAATATTTGCCTCTAAGGATTTTTCTTTTCTCTCCAGAAAACTAACCCTTTCCCTAGCTACTTTCAGCTATTCATCCTTCTTCTTTAGCCGGTGACCCATTTTAAGGAAGTCAGAAGTGACTACTTGTTGCGTTTCCTCCATAATTTCAACTTTATCTTATAGTTGGGTTACCTTCATGTTGAGTCCTACAACATATATCTCATAGTCTTCTGGTTGTATCTCTCCTTGAGGCTTGCTTACCCTTGGGTACATGGTTGCGAACTTTAATTCTTGTCGGGCCTTATCGTAAAAAGCCTGTACTCTTGGCTCAGCAGAAACACTATCATCCTTTGCCTTGAGTTTCCTCATTCTATTTGCACATGCCTCATTTCCACAATCTATATGTGCTATAAATTCGGCTGGCGATGAAACTAGTTCACCTGCGAAAGCAGCACCAAAAGGCAGGGCATAGGGATAGGTAACCTTCATAAGCGTGGGCATTTGTTTCTTCTAGAGAGTGAGTTTGTGGAGAGAAATGGGGCACACTCCATAGTTTAGTTTAAGAACTAACATCAGGGCTAGTCATTTGAAATGGCTAAACTGAAGAATCAATCATAAGGCTCATTAGTTGAGACTGTGGAGGAGTTGTCAATGGGACGTGGGTCTGTTGCAATGGAAGAGGATCTATAAGCATAGCAGAAAAAGAATGGGCACTCACAAGGGGAATGCTTTCCGAAAGTGAGGTGAGGAAGGTCTGAGCAGCAGCGGTGGGCGTAAGCATATGCAGAGGAGTAATTATGAGCGGGGGAGCCTACGAAAACTAGGCGAAGCCTACTGAATAAGTCATAATAAACGCAAAAGGCAGAGGGATAAAACCTATGGTAGGGATCGTTAGTGAGGCAGGGGAAAATACCAAGGAATAAGATGCAAGAGAAGGAGTGAATTGTACCTATTGACTGGTTGATGGCAGCTCCAGAATTGTCAGTGACTCTTCCTCTGCCTTAGGTTACAGGCCAACTGTGAGTACTCTTCCTCTGGCAGGTTCTTGTGAACCCTATTCGATAATACTCTCTGTTCACTGTCATTTCGCAGGTGGGGTCTCTTGAGTTTCGGCAGTCATCTTTGCCTAGTGCAGTGATAGCTTGGTTGGTTTAGCAGCCCAAGTGAGTGTATGCGAGCCCCTTGATATATTAAAATGCACATTCGTGGCCACATAAGAGGACTGTCCAGGGCCCTTTTCCTTTTGTGCGGATGAGGCTGATGTCACTGCTTCCTCCTCCTGCTCCTCGAACTCCTCCTCCGAGTCCCCGCTCTTATTAATGCTAGAGCTCGAGCTGGGATGGCCTTCCTTCCACCACTTTTCAAATTCTTGGTCATTCTTCAGTTTATTGTAAGGAGCGTCCAACTGTGCTACTTCTTGGCGATACTTCTAGAAAGCCGCTATTTTCTCCTCACTCCATTCCTCATCTTTCTTTAACTTGTATATTTCGCGCTCCATGGGGAAATTATCCTGGGCCACTGCCATAGCAAAGTAGAACTTGTGCCATGGACCCTTAGTGTCTTGCATAGGGATATGTGCCAATTCAACAAAATTTTCATCTTTGTCCATTCACAGGTTACGCCGCTTCTCCCAGTATGGTCGGGGAACATGGGTAACTCTCATATGTGGCTTTGGCAAGTCATCGAAAGGGTTGTATTTCTATTTATCAACTACTCATACCAACCCTAGATAGGCCAGCTTGTCCTCTAATAATTGGTCTGATTGTTTCTTTATCAGAGTCACCAACTTGAAATTCTTCGAACAAGTGAAGAATCCCTTATTCTTGACCTTTTTGCTACTATAGAAGGTAAAATCAATGACACATACCTATCGAAACATTTTTAGTGCGAGCACTCTATCTGTGACATAGGCTGGGAGCAGGAAATGTTTGCCAGTAAAGCCCCACATTCGGAGGATCGTAAAATCTTTGCCTAAGAACCAGTCACACGCCAGGGTAAAACTCTACATAAATCTGGTCTGCTCCTTATTGAGTCGGATTATATCACCTTCTCCAATCAAATCATGCAAAATCAGAGCTATAAAATAGTCTGAAAATGCATAATAGTCGTATGATGCATAAAGAAAAGGCATCCATACGGATACCAGCTTCCTTTTATTTTTCTCATAAAAAATTGATAGTGGAAAATATCGGGCGAATAAATCTGGGTTCTGATGCAGAAACATGTGGACTAGGAAAGAAAGAAACCTAAATTTTTTCTCCACCTGATAATTCTTAATTTTTTGTATCATTTCTTTAACCATAAACTCAGCAAAATCATACTAGAAGAGTTCATGCTGCTTGCGAAATTGCATTGCCAATCTCAATTGAAAGGTCTCTATCTTCTCATCGGAGTCTCGGCCGCACACAAAAGCTAGCATGAACATGGCATCTTGGAGATCATCGCGAAACACACCGCGTGACAACAGAATACTTGGCGCTTTAACGGCTGGGATGTCTTTCCTACTAGTCTTCTCCAATAAGAACTCTGAGCTCTTTCTCATCTTCTTCCATATTTTTTCTCCTTTGCTCAGGTGAAAAGGCTTGATATTCTCTTTTCTTTTACTTGGGTCTGGGATGCATAACATGTGCTAGATAGCCTATGGAGTGATGTGAACCCTTAAGTTGTGGCCCTCAATGTAGTGGGTATCAGGATTATAACGCTGGACAGTAGCATCAACCACCTCTGGGCAATAGTGCACAAGCAAGACCATGTATTGAGGGAGACCACTGTACCAAACTCTCTGCGCCATAGATTGGTCTTCCTTTGGTGTCGATAACCTCGCACAGGCTGCCTCTCTGAGGGACTTAGGGTTTTTCGCAAGCCTTGGGTCGTAGATATTATCCCATTTTTCTTCAACCATTTTCTAGTTTCTGCAATTCTTGGGTCTATTTATCTCTTCTGTATAGGCCCTCCTTGGCCTACTGGGTATACCAGGCGTAGCGCACGCCACATCTTCATAGATATATACCTCCTCTGAAGAATGTATAGCCGTAAACAGTTCCTGGCTAATTTCTTCCTGCATTGGCTGAGATGAAGTTTCTGACATTTTTCTCTCTCTGAAGATTTCTGCAAGCTCCTGGTTTTGCAATTCCCCTTAGTTCTAGATACGTAGAAGAAGAATAACTATGCACTTTAGCTCTTTGGCGTTTGTGCAAAGACTTTGAAATATTAGACCTTTTCATGCAATATTTGGCAATCTTTCCTCAAGGTGGTAGGCAAAAGTAAGCCTTTTGCATTTAATTCGACATGTACCGTTAATTTTGCAATTCGTGCAAAATGGACTGCTTGCTATTTCGAGGTGGCCGAAGTTCATTATTGTGTTTGGCGATCATGTGATATGCTATGATCTCCTTGGAACTTGAGCCAAAAATTTGTTTGCTAATCCTGCGTTAGCATGCACTAGTAATTAATATCCTGGTCGAAATTATTATGCCAAGCAAACGATCACGGCCTGAAAAGATATGAATATTGCCTTGGGCTCTGGGACACGCTTGAGAGATGACACAATAGCCTACAGCCATACGTCTCACTACCAACGAGTGCCACCCTTTTAAAGCTAATCAATTAGCTCTTATTAATCAAGCACGCATTGAGTCATGTTGTTACAGATGCAACTAGCCTAGAAATGTGAGCAAACGTAGGCACGCCTTTCAAGTTAGCAACTAGCTTAATATCACATTTTTTTGAAGCGAATTAGCATGCATCTTGTCATTTTTTTTATAAATAGGCTAGTAAGTAGTGAGAAAACATACTTAGCATTTGAGTAGTGATAGGTCAGTAGTAGAGTCTTAAGCAAGTCTTCTCATAGGTTAGGTGATAGATAAATTTTGGTATTAACTTAGAAGCCTAGGGATAGTGTCAGAGTTATGGATACTGCAGTTCACTTAACCTCGTATAAGTCGTAGATGACATTCCTAGGGGAGGTTTCAACTAGGAGGCTAAAACAGATGACCAAGAATAAGCATTCCTTGGTCTTGGTAGCCATAAAGTGGGTTTTAGGCAAAGACTGTATAGAGTACGAGGATAAGTATTGGGTGAACACTGATATATGCTCCCACTTCGTAGCATCCATGGTGGACATCAACATCCCCCAGCCACTTATCTTGAAGTTGGTTAAAGAAATCTTCCCAAAGAAGTACCTGAATGGTCTCGGCGAGGTTGTTGCTCATGATGCCTATGGGATAGGCCTGCCGTCAGCCAGCGACCTGTGTCGCTTTATTGAGGAAGAAGCTATTATCATTTGGTTGCTGTTCCTCAGCGGATTTCGCCTACAGACTTGTGACCAGCACCAACAGAGGGTTACTCAGGCCCTACACTTCTTGTTCCGTAGCTACAACGTGATACCTTTCTACGATGTAGATTGGTATACTGACTTCAAGAACTTGGTATTCCCCCCGCCAATGGCGGTTGTGCCAAATGATGCTGCCAGTGCTACCGAAGAACCCGTGGATGAGGAATAAGTGGACGCTGCAGTTAATGTGTCAATTGCCACCAACCATGACTTTGGATAAAAACCCCCTTGCCTGCTCAACAAATGTCTGCTTGCCTGCTCAACAAATACCTGCCCATAACTGTATATAAGCTTGAAAAAGGCTATCATATAAATAATAGTTCAGATACTTGTTAAATTTTGGATTATGGCTTCCCAACCACTTTTGTAATGTAAAGAACATATATGAATAGATATATATCTTTTAAAGAAAATCCATGCTCTTTCCTTCATTCTGTATTTCAATTTTATGGGCTCTCAACTTCATTTTGCTATTTCTCCACACATGGGTGTGTTCTATGTAAAGCAATTCTGGTATTCCACCCACCAATAATAATGAGTTAATTCACAAAAGCATAAACTAATTCGCAAAAGACCGAACAAAGAAACGGAAATAAAATAAAAACACTATTTACATATGTACAAAAATAGAGTTCAACGCTTAATGGAATAGCTTAAGATGAATCCCATTGACCAGGATTCCTAAGGGTTCCTGTTCCATATTTTCTAGTTCAAAAGCATTGTCCTCCTTGCACTGAATGATTTTAAAGGGACCCTCCCATAGGCTATCAAATTTACAGTGCTGACCTGGCTTAGCAGCCTTTTTATCATACTTTAGCACCAAGTCTCCGCATTTTAAACTTTGGTCGGAAGCCTTCTTGTCAAACCATTGCTTGACCACCTGTTGACAACTTGTCATAGCTATTAGGGAATTCTCTCTTTTTTCTTGTACTTCCAACAGTTCGGCGAGCCACACCTCCATGGCTTCATTTTGTTCTATCTCAAGAGACTTCAACAACTGTATTGCCAGAATCTCCATGTAGATGGGTAACATCACCTCTTTCTTGTATACCAACTCATAAGGCGAAGTATTAAGGACTTGCTTAGGAGTTACGCAGTTTGCCTACAGCATTGTTCAGAGGTTTTTATGCCATTCCCTCTAGTGTTCCAAGCCAATTTTTTTAAGAAGTCGAACTAAGCTTTTGTTCGTTGATTCTGCTAGACCATTTCCCTGTGGATAATAGTTTGATGATGTTTTAAGGAATATGCCATTCTTTAATACAAAGTGACATACCTTTGCGCCTAGGAAAGCTCTGGCATTATTTGAAATAATAATTTTTGGAGGGCTGAACCTTGTCACCAATTCCTTGAGGAATCTACAATCTCTATTTCTGTTGCGCTTTTAAGGGGAACAACCTCCATCCACCTTGTGAAGTAATCCATGGCGGTCATAATCCACTTGTGTCTGATGCTAGAAACTGGGTTGATCATTATGATGAAGTCTAGGCCCCATTGTGCAGATGGTTCGTCCGCCACTATAGGTTTGAGGGGCATTGCGAAATTCTTCCTTTCGTTAGTGAAGAACTGACATTTTTTGCAAGCCCTCACCAAAGAGTGGGAGTCATTAAAAAGTGTAGGCCAATAATAGCCAGCACACATGATTTTAATGGTGGTGGTTTTGGCAAAGAAATGTCCACCCGTAGTGCTATTGTGGAATGCGTCGAGGATCCTCTTCGCCTGCTCCGAAGTGACGCATTGCATGAGAACACCATTGAAATTATTTTTGAAAATGACTCCTTCTATAAGCGTATATCGACAATTTTGCAGCCGGTAATACCTCCTTTTTTGGGATGAGAGACCTAGTGGATACTTTTTGGTTTGCATGAACTTCATTCTATCAGTCAGCCAACCGCCTTCTGATTCTAATTCATTTATTAAGATGAGCTCCAGCTCCTCCTCTGTGGCGAGTACCTCCTCATTTTGTGCCATGTACTCATACAGTCCTCTTCCTTTAATAGTTTTAGTAGGCTTGACTTCAATGTCATATTCAAGGATCTTAGTGATCTAATTAGCCCTTTTCTCTGTGATCTCCTCTTCCATGATATATTCACACACACTGGAATGTGCAACATACACCAGCACCTTGTTGTAGGAAATTAGATGGTGGAACTTTTTAAGTCCCTTTACTATTGCAAAGGCCTGTCTTTCGACAAAATTATAATTTGCCTCATATTCCTTTAGGGCCCGGGGGTAGAACACCACTGGATGTTCCCCACTTTGTTTGTCATCCTTTTGGGTTAGGACAGTGGAAATACTAGACTTGCTACTGAAAGCATACATTATAAAATCCTTAGATGGATCCAGATTAACCAGCACCAGAGCTGTGGAAATAGCTTCCTTGAACTTTTCAAAAGCTTCCTGAGCTTCGGTTGTCCCCTTGAATGTTTGATCTTTCTTTAGCATTAGGGTGATCGGCCTAATCATTCCCGCAAAATTAGAAATAAACTTACTGAAAAAATTCACTTTGCCCAGGAAAGACTGAACACCTTTCCTATTTACCAGAAGGGGAAGTTCTTTGATAGCCTTTACTCATTCGGGGTCAATTGAAACACCTTCCCTAGACGCAACATGTCCTAACAGCTACGACACTCCGAATACATATTTCTTAGGGTTTAGGGAAACTCCGAACTCCTGAAACTTTTGAAAAATTAATTCCAAATGATCAAAATGATCATCCTTAGATTTAGAGAATATAGTAAGGTCATCCAAATAGATTAGAATAAACTTATTGATTAGTTCGCTAAATGCGATGTCCATCACCTGTTGGAATATTGCCCCTGCATTGGATAAACCAAAAGGCATTTTACAATATGGAAATGTCCCCCACTTTGTGGTGAATGTAGTCTTGTGTTGATCTTCTTCTTTAACTTGGATTTGATTGTAGCCGAAGAAACCATCTAGCAATGAAAACATTTATGATCCTGCGATAGTTTGTAGGATTGACTCCATAGAAGGCAATGGATAGTGGTCTTTTAGATATGCTCTGTTTAGGTCTCGAAAGTCTACACACAAGCGGATATCTCCATTCTTCTTTCGAAATGGGACCAGATTTGATACCCAAGTACTATGTTTGATTGGGAAGACAATGCATGACTCAATGAGCTTAGTTAGCTCCTGTGCCACTAGGGCTTCAATTTTAGGGTTGACTGGCCTCTGTTTCTGTCAGACTGATTTTGCACCTTCTGTTAGCTCAATAGTGTGTTGAATGATGCCAGGATCGTATCCCTCCAGATCATCGTAGGACCAGGCCACTACTCCATTTTTTTGCAGAAATTGATGAGCCTTTCCTTATCATGGTGTGGGACATTTTTTTTGACTCAGAGATTCCTACCATTAGACACCCGAAGGTCCACATAATCACTTTTGTCTGCTACGAACTTTCATTTATCATTTCAGGCATCATCACAATCAATTTTTTTTTCAAGAGTAACCAATCCTTTTGAAAGTTTATTAGATTTGAGCTACATAATTTGTCCTTCATAAGCCTCGATAATCTTTGGTTGAAGCTAATCGGCGAACTCCCCTGAGTGCTATATAAATGAGGCGATGTATTCATCACTTTCAAAAACCTACCAACTCTGATCATTATCGGGGATCGCTGGTCGAACTAGTACTCGTACTGAATGTTCATTATGAAGTAGGTCAGAGATAGGATCAAACTGAGCACCAATCACAACCATGCGATCTGCATCACTATTTTTCTTTGGGGAACGGTTTGGATGTTGAAGGCCTCAAAACCATCAATCAGGTTCCAGACTCGGTGCCGATAGGATCTCATGCGAACATTCTTTGCTGCAGAAATCCCTTGGACTTGGTTAACTACCAATTCAAAATCTTTGAACATAATTAATTGCTTAATGCCCATTCGTTCCGCAAGGCTTAGGCCTTGGATTAACCCTTCATATTCAACCTCATTGTTTGAACATGTGAAATGAAAGCAGAAAGACCTCAAATTTTTTTTATTTTGCGGGGATATTAAATATACCCCTACTTCAACACCTACTTTGTTTCTTGCTCCGTCAAAATACGGTGTCCATAGCTCATTTGCTTGGCTACCTTCAGATTCTTTAGCGACCCTCGGAAGCACCTGGTCTTCATCATAAATTACATACGTACCCAATCCTGTAGCATGATAATTGCCAAAAGGATCATTATTTATATGTTCACTCAACAGAGCATCTTCTTTATCATTCCAATCTCTGCTCACCTTCTCTTCCTCTAGTAATTCAATGCAATACATTTCTTGCTTGGTGATAGAGGTATGCGCAACTTCAAAATTGATCAAGGCTTCATCTGCCACATGTTCAGAATGTAGAGCCTCCGATTCTATCTTCATTTTTGTGCTGTGTTTGGTCCTAAGTATCAGATGCAACCAATCCAAGGACAGGTATCCACCCACCTTTGAAGTAAATTCTTGGGAGAGACAGAGACCAAACATAGGAGGGACATCTATGATCACTGTGTCCTGTGGGACCGTGATACTAGGGCAAGAAAATAGAGTTAAAAGAAGCACTTTGATGACACCTACGGTCTCAACTTTATTTCCATCAAGCTGCATCACCCCTCTTTTCATAGGTTTGTAGCTGAGTCCCAAAGCTTCGGCTATCTATTTAGGCATAACGGTTGTACTAGCGCTAGAATCAATCATAGCGTTGTGCAGTAACTTCTTTCCTATAATGAGAGTCAAGAAGAAGGGCTGAGGTTTCGACCTACTTCTGTCCTCAGTAGGGGATTCCTTTGTATTGTTTGTAAGAACCTTAGCTGGTGGTATCTGATAAACCACCTCTGCACTGGCAGATGGCTCTGTCGACGCTAGGTTGATCTCTTCTTAGAGTGCCTTTTGTAATAGCGTCTTTTGTTCTGGGATAGCTAGAATATCCCATAGAGGCACATTAGCGGATGATTTCTTCAATTACTCTACCACATTAAAAGGTGGAAAACTTAGAGATTTCTGCTCCTTGGTTCTTCCTATAATAATTTCCTTCTGTGGTTGAGAAGATGAAAGGAAGGTTGAAGCACTGGGAATCTGATCAGAAACGCCTTTGAGTTGCGGGCTATCCAGATGTGAAGCAACTGACTCACTAGTGAATCTCCTCTTTGAGCATGTGTTGTAATCAGACTGTACTTGTGGTGTTTTGGATATGAATGCGTCATTGGCAAACACCGTTTCTTCTTCCTCCATCTAGGAGAAGAGCGCATGATCAAGAGCAATATCAGATTCTTGTTCTAAAGACATTCCTTGCATTTGTGCGGTAAGGACCGCACTTTCCATTTGTGATGAGGCATATACATACCTCCATTTTCTGTTGATGTGCCTTGGCTACGTTGCTGGGCCACCTTTAGTTGTAGGTTGCCATGCGGACAGTTCCGAGGCATATGCGCATTGTTGCAAGGGAAACACCATAGATTGATATCATCAACAAGATTGTTCTGCCCTATGGTTAATTCCCTACTCAAACTTGGCGATGCACTTGTCAGCGGAGTAGGCACTGACACCATTTGATTTTCCATCGGGGCTGGTGGATTAGTGTGAGGCACACCCTGGTATTGATTCCGCTGATAAGAAGATTGCCCGCCTTGATAGTTTTGATATACAGGCTTCAAAGGCATTGCTTGGTTCCACTTAAGAGTAGTTATATTATTTTTCATGGTTCACAACATCTCTTTGAGGTCGCTTATTTCATCCTTGGAAGATCTTGATGTAGAAGCCACATTTTGTGAGCCTGCAACATATGTGTACATTGACTAGGCAGTTGCAGGCACACTAGTTGACGCGACCTCTTGTGCGGGGATCGATATTTCGAGAAATATCGACATAATAGGTTGAGGAGACAATTTTTTGCAATCTATCAAATGATTCTTAGCTTTGATAGTGGTACCATAAGCATATGGCAGAGTAGCTTCTCCCAAAGACTTGATCATCACTGAAATGTCAGAATTGATGGACTTCAAATAAAATATAAAAGCTAACTCGGGAGTCGGGCGTATGGTAACAGGAATCCTTTGTCAATTTGTGTGAAATCGGGCATTAAAGTCTATTAGAGCCTCCTGGGGGGCTCGTTTTATGATAGATAGTTGATAATATATTGAAGAACGATCTCTGTCGTTTGAGAACCTCTCATAGAATGGATCCCCGAGCTCATCCTAGGTGCGGATTGAATTAGGAGTCAGTGTTTAGTACCAATCTAAAGCCTTGCCTTTAAAAGACACAGTAAGGAGCCTCAGGGCTACATTCTGTGCTGTAATACTGTGTACTAGACATACGTTTGCCACATCCTGCAAATGTTCTATTGGTGTTCTTGAGCTGTCTCTTATAAACTTTGGTATAGCTTTCATGGCTGAATCCGGGATAGCGCCCCACACAGCGGTAGCTACCGGGGCTACCAAGGAGCTTCCGGCGTCCCATGCTACATAGTTTCTGTTGGCGACCGACAACATTGTGAGAGGCAAGGGCGGTAGGAATGGAACGGTTACTAGTTAATTTGTGACCTGGACTATCCTATTGTGTAGTTTTGCACACACGCCCCACTGAAAGTAGGGACCCTCTTTTTTGCTCTGACTTTTGGTGTCTTTTAGCCCCTTACTTTTATTGATTTCATTATCTTTGGAGGTCCTTAGATGTTCATCTTGCTTGCCCAAGTGATTTCCCTAGGTTGCACTTTGAAAAAACTAAGTTCTGAGCAAAATCCGGGTTTTGACCTGAGTCCGGGATTTTTCGGTTCTGGCGGATTCTCCCGGGCCCTGGTTTGTTGTCCGTTTATTGCTTAATTTTCTGAATCCGGGTTTCTACTTGACTTTGGGATTTTCCAGTTCTGGCAAATTTTCCCATACTGCGTTGAAATCCCGAACTTCGTTAAAATCTCGATTTCTACCGTATCCGCGGGTTTTTTTGTTTATCCGAATTTTTCGTGTCTTGGTTTTTTTTGAAATTCCTTCTTGGGCTCGGGTTTTCGAATTTTTCTGGCATGTCTTGTCCCTCATTAATGCTCAAAGTGCCTTTGCTCAGACGCGATTATGGAAGGATTTAAGGTCTTTTGGGGCATCATTTTGATCTCATTATTCACTCGCTGTTTGCTTTGGAGTTCGAGATTCTTCATCTGAGGTTTTGATTGCTGAAGTTGAGTTGTTTGTGGGTGATTTGCTTGAGCCTTGGTTGGTTTTTTTTTGGTTCATCACTAGGGTACACGGTTTTACAGTCACTCCTTCGAGTTCGAGCTTCATCCGGACCCATCCATGGTAAGTTGGTGCTGGCCCTTTCTTTTTGTTTGCACTTAGATCCAATCTTTCGAGTCGATTGATAGTCATTCTGGGTCAGCTCTTGCTTGTTTTGTCATTTTGTATTTATCAAGCTAGCGTTCGACATACTTCTCCACTAGATTTATCACCTACGCTATGCATGTTTTTGTTTATCAATTGAGTGTCAGATGTATCCTTGTAGATATGTTTGGGTAGGATTTTTGCCTTCTAGGTATGCAATTCGCTATATTTTGTGAAGATTAGGGTTTCGGTTCGTTTGCCTGAATTTGCCAGGTTTGATGGGGTTATCACAATTTTCATGTTTTATGTTTAGCCCAACCTGCTCATATCCTAAGAAATCCCTGTGCGCGATGATTGATCACCTCAATGATAGTTTTTCTTGAAATTATAAGCTTACCCGGGCTTTCATGGCAGAGGTCTAGTTATCAGATTTAGGGCATTGTTGTTTCAACTTGAGGGTTAATCATTTGGAAGTCTTTTGAAATTCAGATTCATGTGTATTCCAAGTTTGCTTATCAGGATCGATTTTAGGACCATTGGAATCCAAATAATAGAGTTTTACATGATCACACAGTCGACGGTTCGCGTGTTAATATTCGTCGGGTTTCCGAGGTTTTCGTGGAATTTCCGCACGCCCGGATTTTCCCGATATCTGTCGAGTCCACAAAGTATGGCAAATTCTGGAGTATTTGAACTGTCCGCGAAAATTCGTCCTACCCGGATTTTTTCGGTTTCCTTGCCTGATTTCATTCTTTTCGATTCTCGAGGCTAGGGCTAATGGGGTAAAGCGCTAAATGATGATTTCTTGTTGATAATGGATGGATTTCATGATAATTACATAGTTTTTGTTTGTACTAACGATCAATTTGGCAAATGATGTCTTGGCAGTAGGAATCCGTCTGGGTCGAATTTCTCTGAAATTCTGCCCCGACTGGATTTTCCCGGTTTACCTCATTTTCCCGGATTGCTTCTTTTTTCTAGATTTTCAAGGATTGATGATTAGTGATGGATCTTAATTGCTTTATGTGGTTTTATGCTAACCCTTTGATTGGAATATGTATGATAATTGGACGCTTATGAGGGTTCTTTTGTGAATGCAGGCTAAATCAAGCAAAGCTGCTATAGGAAAGTCTAAGGGTGATACAGAGGGGCCTTCTATCTCAGAGGCAGAAAGATTAAGACTAGATACCAAGAGTCAACTGCCTAATAGCAAAGTATCTTCTGTGTGGTCTGAGGTCTCTGACACCAATGTTGGAGCGTGGAGATATGAGGAATTCAAGGAAAGAATGGCTCACAAGGATGACTGGAATAAAACTGTTAAACAATCAAAAGAGGAGATTGGCTCCATCGAATGTCAGCTTAAGATCTTGCCCTTGCCACCTGTCACCGAGCTGGATAATGTATTTTTAAGAGTTCATGGATCATTGGCTCAGAGTAAGGATAAGGGAGGCGGTAGTTAATGCCCATTTTGAAGATTTGTGCTTCCCTATTATTATAGGGCATGTGTTGATCCTGGCTACATTGGGGAGTGTGTCTAGGCTGACCTTGATGATGTATCGACATTTAATGTGTGCCTTATTTTGAAATTTCTGAGGCTGACTTGTTTTGGCTATTATTTTTTGTAAATGTTTGGCTGAGCCGACATGTTTTAAGAATTTGCTATAAAGGGCATTCTTGCTTCATTATAAGGGGGAGCTAGAAAGATAATAGAGACAAGTTAGATAAGAAAAGAGCTAGAGCATTTTGTAGTAGAAGTAGTAGTCAATTTCTTGAAGCAAATATTGTAACAGAACAGTGGAATTGTTGCAGCAT
Source organism: Sequoia sempervirens (assembly GCA_007258455.2). Classification (NCBI taxonomy): domain Eukaryota; kingdom Viridiplantae; phylum Streptophyta; class Pinopsida; order Cupressales; family Cupressaceae; genus Sequoia; species Sequoia sempervirens. The sequence continues at coordinate 35,710,797 of VDFB02353493.1, forward strand.
TTTGATAATCTAATACAATAGAAGGCATTGTGGTTTTCCTGGTGACATCTTTTGTATTAGTTATCTTGCATGGTTCCTGTTGTTTCATCTTTCAAATTGCTTAAAAATTTATGATTTAGTGTTTTAGAGTTGAATTAGTTTGGTGAATGATGTTCATGATTTCATATTTGGAATATTTGTAGCAATCTCTGGTCTATACTCCCAGTAACTATCTGATTGTAGTAGGCTGGTGAAGTCAACCTGGACCATACATTCATTTGTGCTTAGTTCGATTGTGGATGAATATCTATGATTTGAAAATCTATATACCTTAGAAGATTGCACCGTTCTTGTGATATTGCATTGTGGGTTGATCAAGAATTGGTTATTTGAGATTGGTCCATTCTAGATATCTGTTATTTGCATTGTTCATTCTAGTAATAGTTTATATCTTATCATATCTCTGCACCCTTTTCTTTTGCTGTTTATTTTGAATCTAGGTCAGTTTTAGGATTGAAAGCATTACCATATTGTTGCATTTGATGAAACTCACTTCTAGCATTGTTCATTTATAAGGCCCCTTGTGAATACCAACATTTTCACATTTCATCTGAGTTGTTTATGCATTGTCATGACCTGACACCCGAGAGACCTTGGGGTGATTTTCAATAATTTATTGTTGAAGATTACCTTTTAAGAGAGATAGAATATTGTATTCTGTCTGAGTTGTTGCTGTGCAGAAAACACCATCAACAAATTGGCGCTAGGAGGGCGAACAAGGTGACATAGTTGGAAGATTGAATGAGCCTTTATGTTGACAATTTGAGACATGACAGATCTCAAAATCTAAAAAATACAAACTCCAAGTCAAGATGGAAAAGCAGCGTTATGTTTTTCATAATGGAAATAGTCTTTAGATTGATTTTTTTCAAATTTGGAAGTCCCTGAATAGGAGGATAAATCAATGGAATGGCAAGGGTTTGCATCATTGTGCATTATCAGACAAGTGTAGGCTTCATAATACCTGTAGACACAGTGAGTTTGAATGTCTGGCCTTTTTAGACAACATTGAGATGGTCTTGCAAAGGAATCTTTTCATGCAAAATCTGCCAGAACCATTAGCCTCCTCAGATCTAGGGTTTATCGATGTTGCAGTTGAGGCATTTACACAGATAGTTGAAGGTCAGTTTGCTAGTGGTAGGTGCTTGCAGGATTTCCTTTCGTCCAAATGGTGTAGAGTCCATGATGCAACCCATTCAAAGTTCATCTGTCGTTCGTGTGGGGACATTATCTTTAAAGTTGGAGAATACCTGGAGTGGAAAGGTGAGTTAAGCCAAGAATGCACTGTAGAAGGGCTGACTAGTTCTGAATCCAGGGATGGCATTACAACTGATGCTGACGTGACTTTGGAAGGAACTGAGTGTCATGAAGATGAATATGATGCATTAGAGATAACAGAGGAATATTTAAGTGAAGAATCACCTATGGAGATCAAGGAGGAGGCTCCTGTGGAGGCTAGTCAAGTTCTGGAAAATATAGTGGAGGCTGAACATGAAGTTCCCCTACAAGCTCTTCCTTTCCAAGACGAAGATTTGATACAGACCAGATACAAAGAGTTTGTTGCCAGAATTATAAGAGATTGGTCAAGCCTAGGTTTTGGAGTCTACCTAGAGGAGCTGTTGTTACTAGCTTGGTGCAGGATACACGAGGAAGAGCATTCAGAATTCACCTATTTCCAACGCCAGACAATCATAAAGGAGGTGAAAGAATAAGTACAGCTACTCTTACATGCAAATGATACATAGATAGGTACATCAAACGAGTCTCTGACTAAGGAATGTCAACCAGTTGCTGATGAATGTCTTGAAGAACATGAGGAAGCACTCGGTGAAGTGGTCAACGTTCCTGATGATTGTGATAAAGAATCTGAACTAGTGCCAACAGAAGATGAATTCAGGGAGTCTTCTCATTTATCTAATTCTGTTTTTCCTCAGCTTATTGATGAATTGCACAATGAAAACTCACAGATTCTATGCATTATTGATGGGGTAGCTGATGTGGTTCATGCTAATGTGCAGAAAAATATGAATGATGTTGAAAACAAAAATGTTGCAGTCAGTATTGGTGAACATGCTCCAACTTCTCCAGGTGGGAATGTGCTGGAAGATCAATGTGATACCTTCGGATGAGCATCCTGCTGAGGAAATTGTTGTACAAGATAATGCCTTTGCGTTTTCATTGTTGATCCCTCATGGAAATACTCAAATAGGTGAAAAGTTCCATGTTCATAATTCTGAAAGTTTTCGATATGAATTTCACTCTGCATCATGTAATGATTCCTCTAATTCTATCTTGCCTGTTTCAAATGCAAGTGGAATATTGCACCATCAATGGAGACCCCCTGATGACGCTATGATAAACTCTTCACAAGTGCAGGATGATGAATGCAACATTTAGTCTGCAGAAATACAAAATCAGGTTGTTTCTTTCTTTGCTGGAAATTCTGAATCTTGTCAATTTGATTATGGAGATTTAGGAAAGACAACTTGCATATGGATTAATCATGGTCCTAATGAGTTACCTTAGTTACTAGTTATTCCTAATCTTGACATAGAGTTTAATGCTACAATGCAGAGATTTATTTTTCTGAATATAAAGATAAGTTTGCATTTCTGAGGACTGTTACCTTCACCTTATTGCTTGTCCATGCATTGATTAATCATATGGGGATGAGTCTCAGTTCATCCTATCTGATCATGAGCCACTTTGAGTCTCTCTATACATAGTGTTGATTTGAATAAATATAGTTTGGTCTGCTTTTCTTTTGCTTTTGTTTTGTTTTCTTTAGGATAGATTGCTTTAGTTTAGATTGCTTTTCTTTGCTTCTGTTTTGGCTAGTTTAGTTTGCTTTGGGTTTCAGTTTGGTTGTTGTTTTGCTTCTCTGGCTTGGGTTTTCTATTTTCTAGTTGGGGAAGTGTCTTTCCTATGCAATAATTCTTTATTATCTGGGATTGTTCTAAGTGTTTCGTTGATGGACTTCAATTATGTTTCTTGAATTAATGGTCAAAGATCTTTTGTTGGTGTCAAGCAGTCTGAATGTTTGATTTAAAGAGAATGGGTTATTGGTTTGACTTGAACCTGGAGTATTCTAAAATCTTGTATTATTTATACATCTTAAGAATCTGAAGGTTGTAGTAGGGTCCTTGCAAGGTCTTGTTGGGTGAAAAATCATATTTCTACTTTAGTGCCACTGTGGTTTTCAGCCCTGAGTGTGGACTTCACTGTTCACAGGTTGAAATGAAAATAGTGAAAAAGAACAGAGATATCAAAAAAAAAAAAAGAGAAAATATTGAGAGTCAGAAGAAGGATTTCAACTTATCAGGGGTATCTGAATATCTCTATCGGGGCTATGGATGCCTGGCTGGCAGTAGAGCTATGTTCAAGAGAGTTATAGCGATAACCTCGTTGGGGCTATGGACGCCTGACTGGCAGCGAGGCTCTATCCAGGTTGCTTTTGGAGCTAGAATCTTTACGTAACTTAAATTGATTGAGCTTGGTTTCTGCAGTAGCTCAAGGAGGGAAATGAACTCACTTGCACACACTTGGATTTTTAGTCTATGGAAGTTTCAGTCAGCCTCTGGTCTTGATTTTTTTTAGTCTTGCATTTTGATTTGTTTGCTTGATAGGGAGATCGAAACCAGAGATTCTGGGTTCATGATTCTTGTTCATCATCAAAATGCTCTGGAGCATTTTCCCAGCGAAGTCGCCATTTGTTGTGCAGTTTTGCACACATGCCCCACTGAAAGTAGGGACCCTCTTTTTTGCTCTGGCTTTTAGTGTCTTTTGGCCCCTTAATTTTATTGATTTCATTGTCTTTGGAGGTCCTTAGATGTTCATCTTGCTTGCCCAAGTGATTTCCCCAGGTTGCACTTTGAAAAAACTAAGTTCTAAGCAAAATCCGGGTTTTGACCTGAGTCCAGGATTTTCCGGTTCTGGCGGATTCTCCCGGGCCTTGGTTTGTTGATTGTTTATTGCTTAATTTTCTGAATCCGGGTTTCTGCTTGACTCCGAGATTTTCTGGTTCCGGCGGATTTTCCCGGACTGCGTTAAAATCTTGAACTTCATTAAAATCCCGGTCTCTGCCATATCCGCGGGTTTTTTTGTTTATCCAGATTTTCCATGTGTCTTGGTTTTTTCCGAAATTCCGTCCTGGGCTCGGGTTTCCAAATTTTTCTGGCATGTCTTGTCACTCATTAATGCTCGAAGTACCTTTGCTCAGATGCGATTATGGAAGGATTTAAGGTCTTTTGGGGCATCATTTTGATCTCATTATTCACTCGCTGCTTGCTCTCGAGTTTGAGATTCTTCATCTGAGGTTTTGATTGCTGAAGTCGAGTTGCTTGTGGGTGATTTGCTTGAGTGTTGGTTGGTTTTTTTGTTCATCACTAGGGCACACGGTTTTACGGTCACTCCTTCGAGTTCGAGCTTCATCCAGACCCATCCATGGTAAGTCAATGCTGGCCCTTTCTTTTTGTTTGCACTTAGATCCAATCTTTTGAGTCGATTGATAGTCATTCTAGGTTGGCTTTTGCTTGTTTTGTCATTCTGTATTTATCAAGCTAGCATTCGACTTACTTCTCCACCAAATTTATCACCTACGCTATGTGTGTTTTTGTTTATCAATTGAGTGTCAGATGTATCCTTGTAGATACGTTTGGGTAGGATTTTTGCCTTCTGGGTATGCAATTCGCTATATTTTGTGAAGATTAGGGTTTCGGTTCATTTGCCTGAATTTGCCAGGTTTGATGGGGTTATCGCAATTTTCATGTTTTATGTTTAGCCCAACCTGCTCATATCCTAAGAAATCCCTGTGCACGATGATTGATCACCTCAATGATAGTTTTTCTTGAAATTATAAGCTTACCTGGGCTTTCATGGTGGAGGTCTAGTTATCAGATTTACGGCATTGTTGTTTCGACCTGAGGGTTAATCATTTGGAAGTCTTTTGAAATTCATATTCATGTGTATTTCGAGTTTTCTTATCAAGATCAATTTTAGGACCATTGGAATCCAAATAGCAGGGTTTTACATGATCACACAGTCGATGGTTCACGTGTTAACATTTGTCAGGTTTCTGAGGTTTCCGCAGAATTTCCGCACACCCGAATTTTCCCGATATCTGTCGAGTCCATGGAGTATGGCGAATTCTGGAGTATTTGAACCATCCGCAAAAATTCGTCCTACCCGGATTTTTCTGGTTTCCTTGCCTGTTTTCATTCTTTTCGATTCTCGAGGCTAGGGCTAATGGGGTAAAGCGCTAAATGATGATTTCTTGTTGATAATGGATGGATTTCATGATAATTACATAGTTTTTGTTTGTACTAACGATCAATTTGGCAAATGATGTCTTGGCAGTAGGAATCCGTCTGGGTCGAATTTCTCTGAAATTCTGCCCCGACTGGATTTTCCCGGTTTACCTCATTTTCCTGGATTGCTTCTTTTTTCCAGATTTTCAAAGATTGATAATTAATGATGGATCTTAATTGCTTTATGTGGTTTTATGCTAACCCTTTGATTGGAATATGTATGATAATTGGACGCTTATGAGGGTTCTTTTGTGAATGCAGGCTGAATCAAGCAAAGCTGCTACAGGAAAGTCTAAGGGTGATACAGAGGGACCTTCTATCTCAGAGGCAGAAAGATTAAGACTAGATACCAAGAGTCAACTGCCTGATAGAAAAGTATCTTCTGTGTGGTCTGAGGTCTCTGACACCAATGTTGGAGCATGGAGATATGAGGAATTCAAGGAAAGAATGGCTCACAAGGATGACTGGAATAAAACTGTTAAACAGTCAAAAGAGGAGATTGGCTCCATCGAATGTCGGCTTAAGATCTTGCCCTTGCCACCTGTCACTGAGCTGGATAATGTATTTTTAAGAGTTCATGGATCATTGGCTCAGAGTAAGGATAAGGGAGGCGGTAGTTAATGCCCATTTTGAATATTTGTGCTTCCCTATTATTATAGGGCATGTGTTGATCCTGGCTACATTGGGGAGTGTGTCTAGGCCGACCTTGATGATGTATCAGCATTTAATGTGTGCCTTATTTTGAAATTTCTGAGGCTGACTTGTTTTGGCTATTATTTTTTGTAAATGTTTGGCTGGGCTGACATGTTTTAAGAATTTGCTATAAAGGGCATTCTTGCCTCATTATAAGGGGGAGCTAGAAAGATAATAGAGACAAGTTAGATAAGAAAAGAGCTAGAGCATTTTGTAGTAGAAGTAGTAGTCAATTTCTTGAAGCAAATATTGTAACATAACAATGGAATTGTTGCAGCATTTTGATAATCTAATACAATAGAAGGCATTGTGGTTTTCCTGGTGACATCTTTTGTATTAGTTATCTTGCATGGTTCCTGTTGTTTCATCTTTCAAATTGCTTAAAGATTTATGATTTAGTGTTTTAGAGTTGAATTAGTTTGGTGAATGATGTTCATGATTTCATATTTGGAATATTTGTAGCAATCTCTGGTCTATACTCCCAGTAACTATCTGATTGTAGTAGGCTGGTGAAGTCAACCTAGACCATACATTCATTTGTGCTTAGTTCGATTGTGGATGAATATCTATGATTTGAAAATCTATATACCTTAGAGGATTGTACCGTTCTTGTGATATTGCATTGTGGGTTGATCAAAAATTGGTTATTTGAGATTGGTCCATTCTAGATATCTGTTATTTGCATTGTTTATTCTAGTAATAGTTTAGATCTTGTCATATCTCTACACCCTTTTCTTTTGCTATTTATTTTGAATTTGGGTCAGTTTTAGGATTGAAAGCATCACCATATTGTTGCATTTGATGAAACTCACTTCCAGCATTGTTCATTTTTAAGGCCCCTTGTGATTACCAGCATTTTCACATTTTATCTGAGTTGTTTATGCATTGTCATGACCTGACACCCGAGAGACCTTGGGGTGATTTTCAATAATTTATTGTTGAAGATTACCTTTCAAGAGAGATAAAATATTGTATTCTGTCTGAGTTGTTGCTGTGCAGAAAACACCATGAACATGTCCCTAGTGGAGGTACTAGTAAACTGGGATTGCCTGCAGTTTAGGATCTAGTTATAGGCCGATGGCTCATACACCCTTCTAAAATGCAATTTCCTTAAGCTCGGTCCCACTGGGGGTGCTAGAAAAAGAACAAACTATTGATGCCAAAATTTGATGAGGTAACAAAGTCTTATGGGAAACTCAGTTTAAGGGGGATCTTTTGCGCTAAACTGAGTAACCTCCAAATTTTTAGAGAAGCCGACTTCTTCTATAATGGGGTTTGGAAAGGGAAAAGAAAGTGGATATAATAAAGTAAAGTCTAACCTAAGGTGATGCACCAAGATTTAATGATAGGCATGATAAATCATAGATTTAAGGGCCAAAATAGTATTGTTGTGTCCAAAAACATTAGAGACTTAGGATTATAGCATAGACAATTCATTTATTGACATAAAATAATGTTGCATACATTTTCATTGCCAAGAAGAGTCACTAGACATGATCTGAGTAAGAAAACTTGCATCCAACATATATAGAAGTTCTCAAATGAATTATCAAGATAATATAAAACATAGTTCACAGTTTGATCAAATAGCATGAGAAAATAGAAAGGCCGAACAATTGGCACAGTCTGAGAGTTTTTTGCAATTATAATAAAATAGTAAAAAGGCCTGGCATCTTTTTACTAAAATCAGTGTGTTTTTTCCCTAGTTCTGGACCCTTTCTCATCAACAAAGAAAGTATATATAGCAGGAAGACCTCCCACCGCCTCGGAGAACAGTAATAAAAAAAAATCTCACAATCTCCTACAATGATGCCCGAATTAGAAAATCTCCAAGGCCGTTACAACAGGATTGAGCCGGAACACAACATCGAGTCATCCTGGGCACAGGTGCATCCTCTGCAATGATGGCAGTGGTCCTAGTTAGAAAAGTGTCATCTACTGGTGCGAATGATTATGATAAGCAACAACCAATAGCATTATTTGGTTCATCTGGTTCATTGCCCGCATAACAGATCCGCCGCTTAGGCACGTGGCAGCCTTTCGCTGCCCATATGAAACTTTCTCCCATCGATGCAGAGGATTTGTGAAAATGCAACACGTGTCGAATGGGATGAGTACCTTATCATAGCGGAGGGAACACTCATCATCCGGGCACAAAAGACACGTGGGAATATTTTGCTACCTGCGGTTTCTATTTCATCCCCGCATTTGAAAGATTTGCAAACGGTTGACAAGTAGCAAGAGTCTACTACAGCTAGAAACTGTGGATCCCACCAGCACCTTTTTTAGGAAAAAGGACCTCGTGGCAACATCTCATATCCCGATGAGGTGTCACAGAAACAAGGAACAAAAGCAACCCGCAGCCGCGGCATGTGGAAGCACAACAGAGTTTTTCGGGATCCGAAGGGAATGCCGATACTCGATGTTGCGTAGAGTAGATGCATGGAGTGGCAGATCAAATCTTTGATAAAAGGTCGAGCAGACTTGGTGATGCATAGGCCGGCGCACAAAAATAAACCCGAAGGGAACTGGTTAAATATTTATTTAACAGTACCCATGTACAAAACAAAAAAATCTGATAAACAAAGAAAAGGAGAAAAACCTTGTGGGAGAAATCTCCTCTCCAAAGGAGAGAAAAAGCTAAAAATAAAACTAAAGAAGGAAGGACTCCTCAAGGCCCCCCAAGGACAACTTCCTTCACCCCAAGCATCAACACAACTGAAGATAGTGAGGCGATGCCAAAGGTTTAGTGAAAATGTCTGCAACCTGTTGATCTATAGGAAAATACTCTAAGTTGAAAACACCATCCTAGATGAGTTGTTTGATGAAGTGCATGTGGATCTTAATATACTTAGTATTCTAATGCTCTAATGGGTTGTGAGAGATATAAATGGCACTTTGGTTGTCACACCAAAGAGTAGTTGGCTGAGTAGAAGAAAATCCAAACTCAGTCATCAACTGATGAAGCCACAAAACCTTTTGACTAGCTAAAACTGCACCTCGATACTCAGCCTTTGTCGATGATAATGCAATAGCAATCTGATTCTTGCATGACCATGCAATCAAACCAGAACCAAGGAAAAAGACAAATCTAGAAGTAGACTTCTGATCATTGACATCACTAGCCCAATTTGAGTAAGTGAAGCCCACAATATGAGATGCGCCTGAGGTATAGTGAATGCCAAAATGAGTAGTGCCGTGAATGTATCTTAAGATACATTTGGCGGCCTTCCAATGACTCTCATGAGGCTCCTATGAGAAGCAAGAGACAAGTCTAACCACAAAGGAAATATAAGGATGACTATGTGTCAAGTACAAAAGATTGCCAACCAACTACTGATACAAGGGAGGATCAACTGTAGGAGTAGTGCAATTGATAAACAATACAACACCTGACTGAAATGGAGTGGGGGTAGGCTTAAAATTAGCCATGCCAAATATCTGAAGCAAATAGAGAACATACTTCTGTTGGAAAATGAAGATCCCCTTAGAACTCTAATGAACTTGAAGACCAAGGAAATAATGCAAAAAACCAAGGTCGGTCATATCAAATCGCTTCATCAATGCTCGCCGTGTACTCTGAATCATGGAAGTAGAACTCCCTGTGATAATAAAATCATCCATGTAGAGCACAAGTATGAGTATATCCTCTCCATGTATCTAAGTATAAACTGTGGGATTAGAATAGCAATGAGTGTAGCCAGAGGCAAGCAAGAAACTATCCATCTTCTCATACCAAGCCTGAGGGGCTTGTTTGATACCATATAATGAACATCAAATCCCACAAACAGGTGAAGAGTCCTACACAAAACTTGGTGGCTGCTCCATATAGATCTCCTCATGAAGATCCCCATACAAGAAAGCACTCTTCACATCCATCTGATACACTGACCATCCCTGTGATGCAGCTATAGCAAGAACAAGGCAAATAGAATCCATCTTGGCAACTGGAGCAAAGGTCTCAGAATAGTCAATTCCTTCAACCTAAGAGAACCCCTTTGCAACAAGATGAGCCTTGTACTTGTCAATGGAACCATCTGTTGCATACTTGGTATGATACACCCATTTGCATTATTTCTTCCCTTAGGAAGAGGTACAAGATCCCAAGTATGATTCTTCATCAAAGAAGAATACTCATTAGCCATAACACTATCCCACTCTGGAATACCTGAAGCATCTAAATTTTTTTGAGGATCATCTGAAACAACATGACTCAAAACACTAATTCCTGAAGTCTAAGAATGAGTGCGGCGAGTTTTTGTAGGATCACCAACAAGAGGACCAACCTCCTCAAGAGTAACTCGAGCCCATCGTGGCCTAGTGGGTGAATGCAGAGGAGGGGGATCAAGACCATCATCAAAATGTTCCTCAAGTAGGAAAACATTATCAACTAAAGAAGATTGAGTAGTTTGTGATGAAGAAGAAGTCGAAGGAGGATATGTCTATGTGAAGGACTCAACAAACTAAACATCACATCAGAAATGAACCTCTTGTGTGTCAGGATCAAATAATTTGTATGCCTTCACATCCTCACAATAGCCAACAAGGATGTACTGCTGACTCTTCTTCTCCATTGATTTATGCCGACCATCTAGAATGAATGCTCAAGCTTCACTACCGAATACTCTGAAGAAGGATACATTACGCTTGTGATGAGACCAAGCCTCCTTAGGAGTCATATTCTGCACTACCTTGTGAGGCATATGGTTTTGAATATAATTGGCACAATTGAAAGCTTCGGCCCAAAAGGATGGAGTCGTGGACCTCGACTAAATCATACAATTGGCCATCTTCTTGAGAGTCCTGTTCTTTCTCTCTGCCACACCATTATGTTGAGGAGTGTAAGGAACCGTGTGCTGATGAAGAATACCATGCTCATTGCAAAAATTTTGAAATGCCTGATTGACATACTCCCCCCCATTATCTGTGAGTATTTGTCAAAGAGAAAAACCTAATTGTTTCTCCATAAATATTTTGAAGGTCTTGAAGATAGTGAGAACCTCACTGTTGAGCTTTAGAAAGTAGACCCATGTGCATCAGGAAAAATCATCAATGAAAGTAAGCACATACTTAGCCCCTAAAAAAGGAGTTGGGAATGACATGAGATCACTATGGACGAACTTGTTGTGCATATTTTGCACACATGCCCCGTCAAAGGCAGGGACCCCCTCTCTTTTGCTCCCATCGGCTTGCTTTTGCTCCCAATGGGTCATTTTTTCCCTTTCCTTGTTTTGCATGCCCCTATCCTCGAGTCCAAATTGGTCACATTCCTTAAGATGATCAAATTCCCTTTGACCAAATTCCCCTACCTGAGTTTCACCAAGTCATTTGCTTCTACGAGCTTAATCCTGTAGGTTTCCCCTTGGTCCTTGCCCTTGGCATCCGTCGGCCTTGGCGGGCCCGCGTTCGCGGGTTTCCCTTTGTTGTTCAATATTTGCACTTCACCATTCACCTGCGGCCATGTCCTTGTGTCCTCTCATTGTGCTGACCCCACATTTGTTGTCATTGCATCCTTCATGTTTCACACACCCGCAGTTGTGGGATGCCCTATGTGGAACTCTGTGCCCATTTTGCTGTTCTGAGGTGGCTGACCCCTAACTTCCACCCACATTGCAAAATATGCACCTATTGCACCCCTTTCATTGTCAATCAACAATGAAGATTTCACGACCGTCCCAAGTTATGCATTTCATAGATGTTATCAGTGATCTCAGACTTGAGGTTCAAGGTGGTAAAACCACTAGGTCAGGCACTTGTGAGTTTGCCCCTGCGGAAGGTTGTCTGTCATCCGTCATCTACCTTTTGTCCGTTGGTCATCTGCTATCCTTCTGCACTTGTGGGTTCACCATCTGCCTTCCGTTCGTCGATCATCCGCCATCCTTCCACACTTGTGGGTCCACCCCCATGGAAGGTTGTCCACTGTTTGTTGTCCTTCTGCGCTTGTGGGTCCACCCCTGCGGAAGGTCGTCCGCTGTCCGTCGTCTGCCTTCTATCTACCTTCCATCTACCTTCTGCCTTCCACCTTACGTTCACTATCCTTCCACCCTAGGAGAAACCCACACCCTTGAACCCACATTTATGTTTATGACCCAAATGAGCTCCAAACATGAATTTTATGATATTTTGGTAATGTATTAATGGATCTAATGCTCGACTTGTAGGATATGATTAATATTCACCTGAGTTGTCTTACTTTTCATTAAAGGATCATGATCCATCAAGGGCTATCTTGTCAGATTGGGGGGCAGCTAATCCATCCCACAATGATGCACATCTACAAATGGGGCCCATTTGATTGACTAAAGAGAATATTGGGAATACATTAAACAAAAGGAAACCTTCAAATAGTTTCAGCTACAACAAAAGGGCAATCAACTAAAAGACAAAAATGCTACAACACCTGGGCACTACAAGACAAAATAGGAATGAGACAAAAGTTGTATTTTAAATTCCTTTATAATGGGGGTAGGTGAAACCCTAATGTAAATCAAATATGAGCCACACAATGTAATTCAATCCTAGCCATTCATTTGGGCTTTGGAAAACTATAAATAGGGGTTTCCCATTCATTTGTAGAGGGTTGGAGAGTTGATGTAAAAATATTATGCAGTAATAGAAAGTAGCATTGCATGATTTATGGGTGTTCCTTTTGAGTTTTCTCATTATGTGTGCATGGTTTTACTTCCCTATTACTTTAGTTGTTAGTTTTTTGAGTGGAAGTGATGATGGTGTTTGTTGTTATGGTATCTGATGAACTTTCAACCCATACTTTTAGCACTTGTTGATGATAAACTGCTGTGTAAAGTTAGCCTGGGCTTCTTTATTTCAATGTTGCAACTTAGTTCAATTGCATGTTCATGATGTGCATGTGCAATTTGAAAATATGTAGTCCTTAGAAGATTGCACTAGTTTTATGTAACTGTAGGTTCCTCTTGGCCAAGCAAAACTCAGTTTAGGAAGTTTGTCTACTATAGCAGCCTCCATGATCACTGTTCATTCATAGTTTCAAGTCTAGGAACTTCTTCTCTTCCCTTCCCTTTTTTCCTTTTTTTTAATAAGTAACCTAAGCTAAGGTTCATTGCACATTGTAAGACCAAATCTGAAGTTGAATTGTGAGTTCTAGACTGTTGTTTTGAACCTGCAACAACTGAACAACAATTTCTACATCTTAAGAACTCCATTTGCATGCCCAACTTCCCACACTTTGTAACTCATCTGTAAGACCACCCTGTGTTACTAGCAAAACACATCAACCGCTGAGATAATCCAAGCTTGTCAAGACTTGACACTCGAGAGACCTTGTGGTAATTTTCAACAACTTATTGTTGGAGATTTCCTTTCAAGAGAGGTAGTGCGCCTATGCATTACCTGTGTTGAGAAGTGCATAAAACACCCATCAAAAGAACTGGCACTAGAAGGAGGGTGACATGTTGAGGCTACAAAGCTGAAGGTTGGAAGTTGAAAAGAGCGCTTTCAAAAAGAAATATGAGATAGGGAGATCTCTTTACATGTTGAAAGTTAAAATCAATTTTTTTTGAAGGCAAACAAAGTTGAGCTAAGATGGAGCAGCATTTGAAAATCAACATCACTAAGCTACAAGTAGACTTGAATAGTAGATTGAAGAGACCATTGCAGCAATTTTCATTAGCAGACAAGTGTAGAATCCATGGCACTCATAGCCACAACGAATTGGGATGTCTTAGATTCTTGAACAGGGTTGAAAGAGTCTTGCAAGGAGAAATTCCCTTTTGGGAAATATATCAACCCTTAGTCATTGTAGACCTAGAGGAAGAGTTGATGACCATGGAAACTAAGGCATTCAAGGAGCTGATCCAAGAAGATTTGAGCAGCAAGGATGGATTAATATTGGAGGAGGTACTGATGTCTACTTGGTGTAGATTTCATAATGCACCACACTTAGAATCAACTTGTTCTTCATGTGCAAACATTATCACTCAAGTCAAGGGTTGCTTGCACAAGTTAGAGCAACCATCTCTCAATAAAGAGGATTCATTCCATGAGGTGGGAGAGCCATCAACATCAAAAGGACAACGCATTGAAGATGAGCCAAAAAATTTGACACAAACTAGCGCTAGGGCAACAAACGTAGAAGCTAAAAATCAAAGAGAAGAAGTTGGTTCCCTTAGGACAGCAGGGGGCTTTGATGAAAACTCAACAATAAAGGAATCAAAAGGCCCATTCCCCATCAACAAAGAGTAGTCCTTCACACAAGAAGAGGAACGGTTGGCAGTTGAGGATGGATCAACAAAGTTTACAACAATGTAAGTTGGGGCAGCCAATGAAGATGTTGAAAATCAGAAAGAGGAAGAGGTTGATAGCTTTGGAGCAACAGAAAATGATGATGAAGGAATAAGCAAAATCAAATTAGAGGACCTCTCCATCTACAATGACAGTGACCAAGCATCTGAAAATGAAGATTTGGAGGAGTGGGAACAACTATAGGTCACAGTTGTTCACTATCACACTGCCTTTTCAAGTGATGATGAGGGCCCAATAATGGAAAGATACAACTAACTCATCTCCAGATTAGCAAGGGATTGGTCTGAACTAAGATATCAAGTGGATCTGGAGGTATTGCTGCTACCAAATTGGTGTAGACTCCATGATTCATCACATTCTGAGTTTGCATGTGAGCTATGCAAAGAGGCTATTGAACAAGTTAGAGGACAAGTGGAGCAGCCAAGTGCCCGACCTACTCCACTTGCTGCCCAGATTGAAGAAGAAGACCAAAAGCCTGAATTGAGTGATGACTCAGTTGAAGGCATGCCTCACGAGGATGTTGGGACAACAATAGAAGAAGCACAACAATATAGTCTTGAGATTCTGAGCGATGAAGTAGATGAAACAGGAATGTTGTCCACCAGTCATCAAGAATTTCTTCCTCTTGAAGAGCATTTGTGCATCATGGACGATAGGCTTTATGGCGAGTCTTTGGAAGGAAATTGCGTAGTAGATTTTTGTCCCCTTAATGAGGTACCATCCATTGATGACTTCTTTCCATTGGGAGCTGTATTGCAGAGGTATGCCAACACTGAAGAAGAGTACATCTCATAAGATGGGGGTGATGACGACCTACTACCCGAACCTCCAGATAGTGAAGCATTAGAGTTTTTAGATTGGGAGAGGAACTCCTTCTCCATCTACAGTGACAGTGAGCAAGAGGAAACGAGTGAACGTCATGATGAGATGCATGACCAACAAAGAGAAGAAGATAAAGGCGGGGGTGTTCTGATGGCTGCCAACAAGTATGACATAATTGACCAACTACAAGATGTAAATAGAAGTCCTTCCACCATGACCATTGTTGATCCTCCATATTCAAGGATATTTAATAGAGAAGATTCATGCATGTCATCATCCCATAGCATTGAACATCATAAAAATAAGGTAGACACCTGGGAAAGGAGATGGGACATCACTCTACCTTTTGAAGACGACAATCAGGTAGACATTGAGTTTGCAGATGATCAATGAGATGAGGTGTACTTCCTCAAAGAACAACCCGTGAGGGTTGTGGATCCCATGTGAGGATTGGATGAGGTGTTTGTTGCCTCATTCTCCTAGCCTTATGTAAGCTCAAAATTAGGAATGTTGCACGATCCCATGTCACCATTTGAGGTTGTCGATGCAATAATCAATGATGTAGTGCTCGCTCTCCCTTGTCAAACGCTGCCACCTCCATGTGACAACATCTAGGTTCTATCCTTCCTTACCCCTATTAATTTTCATAGCTACCTTTATCATTTAGATTATGGGAGTGTAGGAAGGAAAAATTGTTTATGGATTAATCATGGGATTAATGAATCGCCTCAATTGTTTATTTTTTGTGATGATGGGATAGAATTTGAATGTTGCAATATTGAATTTCCTTATGCTAATTATAAGGATAAATTTGCATGATTGAGAACTATAATAATTTCCCTATTACTTGTGCATGCATTATGAAATCGAATGGGTGTGAGTATCGGTTTGCCTTGCCTAAACATAGTGCTTTGTAAATATCTTTGTACATAGCCCATTTTGAGTAGTGCAAGTTTCATGTATATACCTCACTTTCCTGCTTTTGTTAGAGTAGTTGGTTTGTTGTAGGTTGTTTGCTTTAGGGTAGTTTCTTTGTTGTTTGCTTTTGCTTTCTCACTTTGGTTAGTGTAGGTGTTTGCTTTCCATTCACTTCCATTTTGTTGCTATTTTGCTTGGGTTTCCTTTGGTTTTAGTTGGGAACATCCATGCACACAACAACCATATTTATTACCTAGGTTTGTTCTATGTATTTCTTCATCAAACTCTAATCAAGTTTTCAGAGTGGACAGTCAGGTGTTTTGTTAGTGTCAAATGACCTGGATGTTTGGTTCAAAGGGGATAAATTGTTGGTTGGTCTGATTCTGAGGTATTCTAAAATATTATATCTCTCACATACTTTAGGAATCCTGAGGTTGCTGTAGGTCCTTTGTGCAGTCTAGTTAAGTGAAAAATCTAAAATTTTGATTCAGTGCCACTGTGATTCCTAGCCCTAAGTGCGAACTTCATTGCTTGTAGGCTGAAATGAAAGGAATTGAAAAGAGAAGAATCAAAAGAAAAGAAACAAAAGAAAGAAAAGTAAGACATTGAAAATCAAAAGAAATAAATTCAACTTTTTAGGGGGATTCAAGCAACTCTATCAGGGCTATGGACGCTCGACAGGAGTAGAGCAATGTTCAGGAGAATCACACTGACAACCTCATTGGGACTATGGACGCCTGACTGGAAGCAAGACAATGTCTAGGATACTTTTGGAGTTCGAATAAACTACATAGCTTAACTCGATGGAGCTTAGGTCCCTATAGCAACTAAAGGATGGGAATGAACGCAATTGCACGCACTTGGATTTTCAGCATATTGAAGGTTGGGTTGGCTAGTGGTTTTGATCCTTTGGTCAAGCGTCTGGTTTGTTTGCCCTAGTGTGAAGATTGGAACTAGAGATTCTGGGTTTGTGATTCTAGTTTGTTATTGAAATGCTCTAGAGTATTTCCCTAGTGAGTCGCCATTTTTTGTGCATATTTTGCACACACACCCTGCCGAAGGCAGGGACCCCCTCTCTTTTGCTCTTGTCGGCTTGCTTTTACTCCCAACGGGTCATTTTTGCCCTTTCCTCATTTTGTGTGCCCTTATACCTGAGTCCAAATTGGTCACATTCCTTAAAATGATAAAATTCCCTTTGACCAAATTCACTTTGACCAAATTCACCTACCTGAGTTTCGCCAAGTCATTTGCATCTGCGGGCTTAATCCCATAGGTTTCCCCTTGGCCCTTGCCCCCGACATCCGTTGGCCCTGGCAGGCCTATGTTCGTGGGTTTCCCTTTACCGTTCATCATTTGCGCTTCATTGTTCACCTATGGCCATGTCCCTGTGTTCGCTCGACGTGCGAACCCTAGATCCATCGCCGCTACGTCCATGTTTCGCGCACCCACAGTTGTGGGATACCTTGTGTAGAACTTCGTGCATGTTTTGCCATTTTGAGGCGGCTGACCCCTGACTTCCCCTCGTATTGCGCACTCCACACCCGTTGCACCCCTTTCACTGTCGATCAACGATGAAGCTTTCATGACCGTCCCGAGTTGTGCATTTCACAAATGTTATCAGTGATCTTAGACTTGAGGTTCAAGGTGGTAAAACCACTAGGTCAGGTGCTTATAGGTTCGCCCCTGCAGAAGGTTGTCTGCCATCCGTTGTTCACCTTTCATCCACCGTCCTTCCACACTTGCGGGTCCACCCTTGCGAAAGGTTGTCCGTTGTCGATTGTCCGCCTTCTGTCTGCCAATCGTCCACCATCCTTTCATGCTTGTGGGTTGGCCCCTACGAAAGGCTGTTCACTATTTGTCGTCCTTTCACGCTTGTAGGTTCGCCCCTACGGAAGGTTGTCTATTGTCTGCTGTCTGCCTTTCGTTTACCTTTCGTCTACCTTCCTCCTTTCGTCCACCGTCCTTCTACCCTAGGGGAAACACGTGCCCTCGAACCTGCATTTATGTTTATGACCCAAATGAGCTCCAAACATGAATTTTATGATCTTTTGGTAATGTATTAATGGATCTAATGCTCAACTTGTAGGATGTGATTAATATTCACCTGAATTTATATATGAAAGCACTTACTACATTTCGTGTATGTAGAATTTATGGAGCCTATTGTGGGTTCGTTAGGGAGGCCCATTAGGAGAGTTGTCTTGCTTTTCATTAAATGATTGTGATCCATCAAGGGCTATCTCGTTAGATCGGGGGGTAGCTAATCCATCCCACAATGATGCAAATATGCAAATGGGGACCATTTAATTGACTGAAGAGAATGTTGGGAATACATCAAATAGAAGGAAACCTTCAAATAGTTTCAGCTACAACAAAAGGGAAATAAGCTAAAAGACAAAATAGGAATGAGACAAAAGTTGTATTTTAAATTCCTTTATAATGGGGGTAGGTGAAACCCTAATGTAAATCAAATCTAAGCCACACAATGTAATTCAATCCTAGCCATTTATTTGGGTTTTGGAAAACTATTGTAGAGATCCAAATTTGACCACTCCCACATGATCAAACCCGTCTACTTTATTTATCTATTTCGTCAATATTAATTAAATAATTTATTTAATTAATATTTCACCTTTATGCCCAAAGTCCCTAAAGTATTTAATTCAATAATTAAATACTTTACCTTACACCTTTTCCTCTCTAAAATAAATAAACATATCAATTTATTTAATTTAGTCATTTGACCCTTTTGAATAAAATCAATTTTTAAATTATTCCTTTTTCTCTCTCCTTGTCACATCCTCCATAATCCCCTTCTAATCTGAATTAAATTAATTAATCCATGATTAGGATGTGCACTCCTTAATTAGAATTAATGTCACATCCTCCATAATCTTCCACTTGCTTCTAATCTCTCATTAATTTTCTTAATCATGTATTTGCATAACCTTAATCTAATCCCCTTGCTACATTTAGCATACCGTTTTTGGTCAACCTTCACATTTTCCATATTTGGCATTGACCCTCTTCCCCATGTGAATTTTTAATTCACATTTATTCATCCAACATTCCTCTCTTCCCCATGTGAATTTTTAATTCACATCTATCCTTCCAAGGCTCTCCTTATCCCTATGCAACTTCTAGAACCTTTGACTTGTCACATCACTCACATGTGTCTAAGTCTTCTAGAATCTTTGACTTGTCACATCACCCACATGTGTCAAAATCCTACCTTTTTGAGAACCTTGTCTTATCCACAAGATTTTTCCAATCATGTGAATTTTTAATTCACATTTATTTCTCCAACTACTTTCCTCTTCCCCATGGAGATTTTTGAGGAATTCTAAAATTCCTCAAGTGTCACTTTCATTCTCACTTGGGGACAAGAAGTTCCTTTTTGAGGAAATATTCTCATCCCCCAAGGTACTTTCAAAGTACATGTCCTTCTTTCACATCATTTTTCCTTCTTCCACCTCACTTGTATCTCTTTCCATCTTATCATACCCTTGGACACTTCACCCTCCACATGTCAAGATGTGAGGGCTTGTGAGTCCTCAACTCACCATAGCCCTCCATCTTGGCCATGGTGGCTCAATCATGACCAGAGAATTCAACTTCTTCTATAAATACCCCCCCTCTTCTAATGCATTAGAACACCTTAAGCATTCTAGCACCCTTATGCTATCAAAATTGTGAGCCATCCAAGCCATCATTAAGCATTGCATTCAAGTCATTTTACATACTCATCTTCATTTTCACCATCATACCACATCTAGTCTAGCTCTCATCTCATCTTGCATCCACCCTTTTATCACATTTCCATCAAAAGGTGCATACATATCAAGCTACATCAAGGGCCAACCAAGGAGATCAACATTGACAAGAAAGGTATAATTGTTTCATCTTTAGCTTTCTTTTGTGCTTTTCCTTAGGCTAATCGTTGAGGTGGTTTTGTGGTTTTCATTTTGCATTCTTAGTTAGTGTCACACATTTATATTAAGGGAAAACACTTGCATCCATATTTTTGGCACGCTCGGTGGTACTCACAAATGGGCCCCTATCTTTTACGTTTGTTGTTTTTTGAGTTTTTGAAGGTTCAAGTTGCAGATAGGTGACCCCGACCACTATTTTCTATAGAGTGGTGTACCTACCCCTATAGAGGGGTGTACCTACCCAGGAGGGGCATACATACTAGGAGGGGTGAACTTTCCCTCCCAGAAGGGTATACCTGCCCTTAATAGAGGTAAAACTGTTGTTTTTAGTTCACTTTCATGCTATTTTCTAACTATTTTCTATAGAGGGGTGAACCTTCCCTTGCAGAGGGGTGTACCTTCCCTAGAGGGGTGAACCTTCCCCTACAGAGGGGCAAACCTACCATGGGGAGGGGTGAACCTGCCCTAAACAGAGCTTTCTGCAAGGTAAAACTATTGTTTTTAGCTCTTTTTTAGGCTATTTTCTAACTGTTTTCTATAGAGGGGCGAACTTAACCTTACAGAGGGGCGTACCTGCCCTAGAGGGTTGAACCTTCCCCTACAAAGGGATGAACCTTCCCAAACAAAGCCTTTTGTGAGGTAAAAATAATTATTTAACCTTCGTTTTGGCTTCTGTTTTCATCGTTTTCATATTTTAACCCCCTAACATCACCTGTTTGTGAGTGTGTTTATATTTTTTCTAACATTCATACAACTTATTTCATGATTGATGAAGAATGAAGAACAAAACAACTAATGTTTTTCTTGCAAGACGATCGGTTTATCTAGTTTATTTATCATTTTAATGGATTAATCTAGGCACACAGTTTAATTAGGGGGAAGTCAAATCTATTGTTTACTATATTTGCAATTCCATTGTGTCACCCAAGGGGGCACTACTTCGTTCACGCTTTCCCCTTGCACTTCGTGTGAGCTTGGGGAGTAGCCAAAAATAATTAGTGCTCTCTTTCTAGTGGGACTTGCTTGGGAATTTCATCACCCCAAGGCACAATCCCAACCACGCATACCAGTGGGGTATACAAAGTGGGGAGAGCCAAAGCTATACCCCAATCCAGTCACGTCATGTCTGTCAGAGCGTTGAAGCTACGATACCTAGATAGACGTGAAGAGTTGGTATGAGCCCTTTAGTATCTTGTTGGGGTTCTCGACTCACGCTTGTGGTGGGCTGGTGTTTACAGTTGTGCCTCATGTACCAAGAATATATCAAGGACTCCCTAGATGCCTTGTCCTTCCTAGATTAAAGACTATGTTGGCCATACCCCTCATCAGTAATCTTAGGACTATGTTGTCTGTACTGTCTTCTTTGTGCAAAACTAGTGCATTTCTTTTTGTTTTCTCGTTGTTTGCAATATTTTTGGTCCTTTTCCTTAGCCATTTTCATTCAAATTGAGTGTAAGTCAGTTGACAGAGGTGACCTTGCCCTCAACTTGGGTGAACCTACCCACAATAGGGGTTAACCTGCCCTTTGTCTCAATCATTTTGCAGCCTGTTTCTCTCAAAATTGTCAATCTTTTTACCAAATAGGTGTACCTTCCCTCTAAAGGGGCGTACCTTCCCTAACGTGGGTGAACCTGCCCTCCAAACAACCTTTTTCACCTTCCAGACAACCTTTTTCATCATTCGTTCAACCATTTCTAGCACTCCTTTGCTTGTTCCAAGTACTCATTTGCACATTCTGAGCAATCGTCCTCCCATTCCAAACACCCTTTCATCAAATTGAGCAACGATCCCCTCATTCAGAGTAGTCACCCCTCATTTTGAGCACCTGTTTACCTAATTTAAGCATTCGTTTCTGCCTATTTTTCACTAAACAGGTGAACTTTCCCTTATCCTTGGGCGAACTTGCCCTTAAGTTGGGCGTACCTGCCCTCTAAAGGGGTGTACCTGCCCTAACTTGGGTGAACTTTCCCTCCAAATGGCCTTTTTCATCATTTGTTCAGCCAGTTCGAGCACCCGTTTGCCCGTTTTAAGCACTTGTTTGCCCATTCCAAGCATTCATCTCTCCATTCCAAATATTCATTGCCCATCCCAAGCATTCATCTCCTCGATCCAAGCAGTCATCCCCTTGTTCAGAGTACCTGTTTACCTGAGCCGATCACCTGTCTTCTACCTATCTTTCACCAACAGGTGAACTTGACCTATCCTTTGGCATACCTTCCCTCTAAAGGGGCGTACCTACACTAACTTGGGCGAAACTTCCCTCCAAATAGTCATTTTCACCCGTTCACTCATTCTGAAGGCCCATCTCCTTAGTTTGATCATCCACCTCCTCATTTTGAGTCTTTGTCTCCTCATTCCAAGCATCCATTCCCCATCCCAAACATTCATCTCCTCATTCTGAGTATTCATCCCCTGGATCCGAGTAGTTGTCTCCTTGATTCGAGCACCCGTCCACGTGTTTTGAGCATCTGTTCCCCACCTATCTTTCACTGAATATCCTTGGGCATACCTACCCTCTAAATGGGTGTACCTACCTTTCAGAGGGGCGTACCTACCCTCTAAAGGGGTGTACCTACCCTAATTTGGGCAAACCTACCCTCCAAACAACTATTTTCACCCTCTATTCAGTCATTTCGAGCACCTGTTTGCTCATCATCAACACTTTTTTGTAAGTCATCATTTCATCAACCAAACCAAATAGGCACTTCTTAGAACATCATTAAAGTCCATATCTATCATCAAATTATCCATCCTAATCATCTAGACTTCGTTTCGGGTGTTTTGATTTTTATGTAGAAACTTCTAGAGGCCATAACTTTTGAATCGTGTGTCCGATTTGGCTAAAATTTTATGGGTGGTTGCGTTAGGAGGTGGCATGTGGATTCTGAATGACTGTTAGCTGATTTTTTCCCATTTCAGCACATTTTCGAGGCTTCAAACTTTCATCTTGACCCTCAAAATCACAATTTAATGTTTTTTTTTTTAGTTTTTGAAAAATCAATTTCGTTAATAACTCATAATGCATGTCTTAGATCTAGGATGTTGGTTGGAAATTAATCCTACCTTGGTTTTAGGAAGTTTTTGGGAAAAAACTAGACTCTGAAAGGTATGCCTGTGAAGTTTCCTAAAATGGCAAAATTTGATAATTTTTGAAAACTGGCAAATTTGGAAAAATCTAATCGTCAACATCTTACGTCCTATAGTTAAAACCCTTGAACTTGGTTTAGAATCAATCCTATCACATCCTCTGATCCAATCCCAACGTGAGATTTAGTCCATCTGCATTCTCTAAAAGTCATATGTTCATTGTCTGAACCATATAAGCACCTCCAGGTTACATATCCCTCATTGTTTTCCCCCATACAAATCCTCTGAAATTTGTTTGAAGTCATTATCCAAATTGACCTAGGTGTCTAAATCTGATCGTCATCATCCATATCTGCTTAGGATTATCATGTGTCCTAAGTTAATCATCATTGTTGGCCTAATCAATCCACTTTTAATCTCAAGGTGGATTCTATGTTGCAATCATTTGTTTATCCTTTAATCCAATCAATCAGTATCCTAAGTCACCTAGGGTAATCTTTGAACTTGGTTTAGAATCCCTTTCATCATCCTATCTAATCCATCATTCAATCTTATCAGATCATCTCATCAATCAATTTTATCCGATCTAATCCAATCACATTCTTATCCAATCACCCTGACCCAATCAATCTACTTCCATCTCAAAGAAGATTTAGTGTCGAGATAATCCTTTGGTAATCAAATCTGATCGTTAGAATTAATCCCATCGCATCATCTAATCATCCTAATATGAGCTTTAATCCAATCCTGATCTGAGCTTGACCTAAATCCCGATTTGAGCTTTAGTCCGTTTCCATCCAAAATCTTTGATCCATCCTATTTATCCTTTCATCATCATGAATCCTTATCCTCCATTAATAGTAGTCAAGGGAAACCCTAATTACATTGACAATGATAATGAAAGTCTTGTCGATCAAGAGGTATACGACATAGATCCCCTTGATGCTATCATTGCTAGCAAGATTTCCCCAACTGCTTTCCAAAATCCAATTACCCCTCTGAGCTATCCTGTTATGTCTTCATCCACACTTAATAACGCTCCTTATGCTACCTTTGACAAGGGCTATCCATCATATTCCTCACCCACATCTTTATCATATCCTTCCTATACATCATCTTCTTATCCAACATCCATGTCTTCTTATCCCCAATCTAATCAACCATCCCAATACTCCTATTACAATCCCCCATCCACATATGCCCACTATCCTAATCCTCCATACCAATCTACCTATCCTAATTCAACATTCACATCTTTCTATCCTAGTCCACCATCCGCATCTTCCTATCCTAACCTACCATCCATGAATTCCTCTTATCCTAATCCACCACCATAACCTTCCCATCTTAATCTACTGTCTCAATACCCTTAGGACAATCCACCAGCCGTATCCTCTTGTCCTAATCCACAATCCATGTCCCCCTATCTTAATTCACCATTCCAATATCCCTACCTTAACCCTCCATCTAATCCTAACCCTCCATCTACTCCTAGTCCTATATCTAATCCCATTCCTCCATCTAACCCTAGTCCACCAATCCATAATCCTAGTCCTCCATCAATCCTTAATCCTTCATCTATTCCTATCATGCCATCTAAGCCTAGAGTATGCAAGTTTATCACTCTAGAAGTTCTCCAAGGACTTATGACAAAGATGACATCCCCAACTCCACACCATGAAGCCATGGAACCATGCCATCTCAATTCATCACCCACGGTCACTAGTGATGAGACCCTTCTCCACACCACACCTATCATTGATACTACCACCCCTAGCACCACTCAAACCATTGAAATCATCAAACCCATTGAATCCATTGAAACCCACTTACTACTCCTAAATCGACTCAATCCATAAAAAATGACCAAATCCAATCCACCCCTATTACTTCTAGATCCACTTAATCCATCAAAGACACCCAAATCCAATCCACTTCTCCTACTCCTAGTATCATTGAAATCCATTCTCATGAATGCCTTGAATCCTCTATCCTTCCATCTCCCTGACTTGAAGAGTCCCTCCAAGACTCCATCATTGTGCCACCTACACATGATGAGTCATGCCAAGAGCTTGATCCAAAGCACACCAACATATCCCCTTCTCCACATCAAGATCCTATCGTCCCATCTAGTCCATCTCAAGATCACAGTCCTCCATCCACTCCACCCCATGATTCCCTTAACACTCAAGATCCAACCGCTCCATCTCATGAGCCCTTATCTCCATCTCCATCGCATGATCCCTTATCACCTAGCATCACAAATATAGATCCCATCATATCACCCAATCCCTCTCTTGATCCCTTACCCCTCACTTGTCTTGATCAAGAGGCTGATATCCCCTTATCTCCATCTCATGATCCTCCATCATCGCCTAAACCTACTATCCCCACATCACTTCTAAATCCCCTTGGTACTCTTACATTCCTCCATGGTGGTCTCCTTGCAGAAGAAAAACAAAGCATATATACCACCCATCATCCTCCGCCTAATAATGGACTCGCATCATTCTTCCAAAATAACAAAAATCCTATCATGGATCGAATGCTCAAGAACATGAACTATCAAGGAAAAGGTTTAGGCCTTCATGAGCAAGGTATTTTAGAGCCCATCCAGGTCAAAGAACAAATCTATATGCAAGTTCTTGGACATATTTCTCAAGACTTGCAATCTAAAAATGTTGGTACAACCTCTATACGTCCTCAACGAGCCTCTTCCAAAAGAAATATAGGCTCTTCCCATTACTCCACCAGATAATTTGCTGCCACCCCCCCTCCTCCATCGTATCACCTTAAAACAACCATCCATATTCCTCCTTCATCTGCTCCATCCATTTTGGGTCCTTATGTCCCTTCTTTCACCATCTCCCATCCTTCATCCATTTTGGGTCCTTACATCCCTCCATCCACCATCTCCCATCCTTCATCTCCTCCATCCATTTTGGGTCATTATGTCCCTCTATCCACCATCACACATCCTCCAGGTACTACGTCTATTTTGGGCCCTTATACCCCAAAATCACCTCCTCCATCTCATCCTATTCACCCTTTCATCCATCCAAAACCTATCCATGTCACCCATCATAAACATCCCACTCTCATGTCCCCTAATCAGGATCAACAAAGGCACATACCCACACATCCTCCATCTACATATAATCCCCATAATCCTACCTCCATCACTCCATTCATGTATTCTCCACATCATCCATCTCCTAACACCCATCCCATTGCTATCAAAAGCACTTTGGATTCCAAAGTAAACATGCATAAATCCAAACATCCACATGAATCTAAAACTCCCCATGTCCCCTCTAAAAGACATGGTAAAGAAAAGAAAAATCAAATCCACAATCAAAATCAAACCCATCGGCCACAAAGGCCCACCAAAGCAAAAATAAAAACCATGTGGATCCCAAAGAAAAAAGATGCAATACCTTCAAATGAAAAATATGTAACAACATCCAAAGTTTTTAATCCAAAAGCTACCCATACACCCCTTCCATCGCCTAAATTTGTTTCATCCATCCACTAATCATCCTATCCTTTCACATCCACCACCATATGTGCTAATGTTGGTCCTGAACTCATCATCCCATCACACACCTACCCCATCATTCCATCCATACACTTTCCAACATCCCATCCATTATCCTACATATCTCCCCCATCAAATCCCTTTAATCCATTCTCTTGCATAATCCATTTATCCTAATAAGGTTGTACCAACATCCAACAGTCGCTTCAAACATGGGCTCTTAATACTTCGTATGGAATTTGATGCTTGAGTCCTTTATCCATTTTCTTATTGCATATATTCTCAATCCCCTTATCCACATCCCTATCCTTATCCATCTCCTTCCGCATGCTATCCAAAAAGTTTAAAAAAAAAGAAAAAAAGTAAAGAGAAATAATTCGTCCAATGGTGAAAACTTGGCAAACAAGCACCTTGGTTAAGTACCATCATGAAAACCTAGCAAACAGGCATCATGTGTAAATCTCCCATCCATTTTCCTTCCACACTTGGGGGAAACTCCATCCCCTTCTCCCATCTCCTCTATCCAACCTATCTTACACATCCTGCATGTCATATCCCATTTATCCCAACCCCTCCATCCTCCTTGTGATCATGATATTGATAGGGGAAAACATATATACATGCTTTGGACACCTCTTGGCATACATTCCCCTCACCTACACACTATCCTAATCCTTATCCACATCCATCTACCTTCCTTGTCCACTCGTCATGCTACCATCCTCCCTCATTCACCTATCATAACCTCCTCCATTTATCTCCTTTATCTTCCCATCCACCCATCTTCCATCCCTCTTGCCTCATCACACATGACATATTTAGAGTGGGGGCATCTATCTTCCTTTGTGATATAGTCCTTTGAAATATCATTCATCCATCGTGGAAATCTCTTCCATCTCCCCATCCTTATTTATCTATCCATCATAGCCTCTCTTCCATCTCCCCATCCTTATCTTCCTATCCGTCATAACAATCCCTTATGTCTCCCCATCCTTATCTTTTATCTATCCATCATAACAATCTCTTCCTTATCCCTTTATCCATCCATCCCTTTCATCTCCCTATCCTTATCTTCTTATTTGTCTATCTAAACAATCTCTTTCATCTCCCCATCCTTATCTTCCCATCTATCCAAATAATCCCCTCCATCTCCTTGTCCTTACCTCCCTTGTAAGGAAAGCAGAGGTACAGAAACACTTTCCTAACATCAAAACCATAGGGAAGAATGCAGACAGTACTTTTAATTTTCTAATTACAGTCCAAATAAGACACACATGAAAGATTTACATAAACAAAACAAATACACAAAGACAATTGAATGCCAGATTTACGTGGGAAGACCCTATCGGGAAAAAATCCACCACACCAAGCTGAATCTCTTTGTATTACAATAACAAACAAATTACATACAAAACAGAGGTACAACTCTCTGGTATTAGTTCATAGTAGTTTCATTCACTATTTTTCCTGTTACAGAAAATGCTCTCAAAGATCCGACTCTCTATCTCCTCAGAATTGATCTGCTTTTATTTTATCACATTCTGATTTTTGTCTTTTGTTCATCCTTATCTGCCATTTCCCATCATTGACAATTTCCTTTCGAGCAGTTGATTTTTCCCTACATGTTGTTCAGCTCTAGCGTTGCAACAGTTGCAAAAATCTAACTGCCAACCATTTGAATTCTCTTCCTTTGATTGGTCCACGAGACGCCACATAGGAAAGTCAAATGGTCAAGGGCGTTTAACTTTGTTGGCATATTGGTGAGACACTAATAGTGTCTCCCCGATGCCACAAAGTCTTTATATCAATATCAACATAAGTCTCAACGGTCTGCAAGATAATATACCGAATGCCATGAGTCATACCGAAACCGCCAACATCCAATGCATTCCTATCGGCAAGAGATTTCTCATTGGCTAGACTCATACTGATGCTCACAAAGTCACATCGACTTCCACTTTGCCATCGGCAAGACTTTCCATTCGCCAAGAAGTTTCGCTGAGTCTCCTCAAGTTTCACTGAGGCACCTGATAGTCGGCAAGACATTCGCTTCACCAAGAGGTTTCCTCGAGCCTCCTCAAGTTGTTCCGAAGCATCCACCAGTTGGCGAGACTCATCACTTTCACTAGGACTTCATACCGAGGTCCTAAGTCATACTGATCGATCCAAACACCAGTCGACAAGACATTGTCTTCGCCAAGACCTCACAGCGAGCACCGAGACCTCACATCGAGCAACCAAGTCTTATCGATTCGGCAATAATTTTGTCTTCGGCAAGACCACATACCAAGCACCCATGTCTTGTCGAGTCGGCAAGACATTTGACCTTCACTAAGACCTTTCACCAAGTGCTCTTATGTTACTCTGAAGCCATGCTACTATCGGTGAGACTCTCCATTGGTCATCAATACTTCATACCGAAGTCTTTGAGTCACCGCGATGACCACAAGTGAATACTCCTATCAGCAAGACCTTTCCTTCATTGCTGAGACTTCTCCACGAGTTCCTTGTGTTACCCCGATAGCCATATGCTATCAGTGAGACATTCTCCAGTCGCTGGGACTTCTCCCCGAAACCCTTGAGCTACTCCGTCATCCGCTTTGACACCCGATAGAAACCTTTGTCGGCGAGAGGTTTCCTTCGACAAAAGGTCACACCAAACACAGAAAGGTCACAGTCTGTCTTGGCAACATGATCATTTCAAGAGAATTCATAACAGCTAGTTGTCCAGACATGAATAATGTCATAGCGACTTTCCCCTGCAGGAGTTATATGTCAGTAAGAATTGAGGCACATATTCCAACATCCCTATCCATTTATCTCTATCCTCATCCCACCTCCTAATCCCTTGTCATTGGTATCTAGCTATAGGATTCTCCCCATGCAATCCAATGCCATGTATCTCATCATCATCACTCTTGCTTCTTTTGCACATCTTTTCAATCTCCTATCCTTTCTCATCATTCATCTATCCATCATCTCATCCTCCCTCCCAATTCATATTTTGATGATTTGGATAACTATCCCATCCCTGAGCTTTGTTTAATCATCATCATCCTATCTTATCCACTAGGTCTATCTTGTCTCATCGTATTAGTCCCATCCTTTTATCCCCTTATCTGGGTTATCTCATCATCCCTTATCCCTCGTTTGTCTTTGGCCTTTTGTCGAACTATGTTGCCCCTGCGCTTTCATGTAGGAAAGCTCGATAATTTGATCTGCCCCTAGGGATCCTTTTGTCCATCCTATCATCCATCAAGGTCTCCATTGTCCTCTTTCCACTTTTATCCATGGTCTTTTATCGAACTATGAGGGCTCTGCACTTTCACATAGGCAAGGCTAATCTCTGATCGGCCCTCAAGCCCCTAGGTCATTAGGGTGTGTTAGTCTTGTGTCTTGCATCCCATGTTGTGTCATCAAGTATGTCCTTATCTAGTTGTTTCTTCACAAATGAGATCCACTAGTATCATCAAATCCAATTAGTTTTGAATATCCTGCGTCATATCGATCTTTTAGTTTAGTATCCATCTTTGGTCTCAACAGGATGTATCCTTCCTAACAGACCTCATCAATCCCATCCATCCCGTTGATCCTATGGCAAAGGATGTTTGAAATTGATTGTGATATTTTGATGCTTTTGGATTTTGTTTATCATTGGAGCTCCTTATCATCCCTTGTCATGGTTGCCTTAATCCATCATATGATGGTGTGCTTTGACTAGTAAGCATAGGGGCATATCTTGATTTTTTTGCTTTGTTATTGTCTTCCTGGTTGTCTTGCATAGTACCCACCAAGACTCCCACGGTCTTGTGTTATGTCAGGGCATCCTTTTGTGCTTGTGGTTATCCCAATGCTTGGCCTGACCAAGGTCTTCATGACTTTGGGGTGTTGGGATAGCCTTCTTGTCTATTGTGTTTGTTTTATGCATCAGACACAAATAGGCCTTGGTTCTTCATACTTTGGCATCTTGTGTCTTATGCTATAGAAAAAAATAGTTCTTCAAAAATGGAAAATTGCATTAGGATTGCATTTCATCTCCCATTCCATCCTCTCATCTATCAAACCCCCCCATCCATTCATCCTTCATCAATCTCCCTCCCCTATCCATCTAATCTCTTATCATCATCTCTTCAATATTCTTAGAATAATATAGATTGGTTATTCTAAGCATCTTGTACCCCATCATTTTTATTCCTTTCATCCATCTTGCATCCCAATCCAATCCTCCTCCATTCAATCACATGCAAATAATCTAATCACATCCTTGGTCTTGTTCCCTACCTTGCTACAAGCCTTGATCCAATCATCACCATCGTCATCATCATCAGGATGTATCCTTCCCTATCCTTTGGTGTTGTTTTGGGATGTATCCTTCCCTCATCAACAACCCCTTCATTGGGATGTATCCTTCCCTATCCTTTGGTGTTGTTTTGGGATGTATCCTTCCCTCATCAACACCTTCATCATCATCATCATCAGGATGTATCCTTCCCTATCCTCGTGTTGTTTCAGGATATATTGTTCCCTCATCGACAACACTCCATCCATCATCAACCCATTTTGGCTTGTCATTTGACTAGGGAAACATCACCTTTGTCCTTAAATCCATTTGTGCTTGATTTTCTCCTATCGCTTATCATCCTTTCTTATCCATCACTTTGCATCATTTTACTCCTCTACCCTTTCATCATCACATCCATTTCGAGAGCATATCCATGTTCTCTTGAACCCGCATGTCCTCTTGAGGGGGCATCCTCAATCCCTAACCTTCATCGCCACTCCCATCATCTTTACTCCTAGTCACTCCTTTGATGACTGGGGCATCTCTCCCAATCTAACCATCTTCTTCTGGGTTCTATGTTTTAATATTCTTTGAAATGATGCTACTTCGTAACACCATTTCAAAGAGGTGCAAAATGTAGACACCTAAATTTGGACACTTACATTGGTCCAAACTTATCCCTCTTCGTCTAAATATCCTCTTATTCGCTTTAATTAGGTAATATTGCTATTATCTAATTAATATTCTTAAATTCTTCTCAATTCCTAAGGTATTTAGTTAACAATTAAATACCTTACCCCTTTACTCCTCTTTTCATCAAATGAATTAAATAAATATGACATTTATTTAATTCCTCACATGTCACATCCTTTTCCTTAATTCTAATCAATCTCCTAATCTCATTATTAGGAATGTGCACATGCCTAATCCTTGATTAGGATGTGTCACATCCTCCAACTTTTGCAAGTTGGCTTCTAATCTTCCTTAACCACTAATTATCTTCTAATTACTGATTAGTTAAGCCTAATCAGTACCTTGGTCAACACTCCCCATCCCCCAAGGAATTTTTAATTCCTTTTTATTCATCCAAGACTCCCCATCCCCCAAGGAATTTTTAATTCATTTTTATCCTTCCAAGACTCTCCTTATTCCCATTCAAGTTCTAGAACCTTTGACTTGTCACATCACTCACATGTGCCAAAGTCTTCTAGAACCTTTGACTTGTCACATCAGTCACATGTGGGTAAGTAATTACCTTTTTAAGCACTTTGTCTTATTTAGGGTACTTATCACCTCTCTTTTTGGGAACCTTGTCTTCTCCACAAGATCTCCCAATCATGTGAATTTTAAATTCACTTTTATTCACCCAAGATTCTTCTCTTCCCCATGTGATCATTGAGAGGTCACATCATCTTTATTCCAAGGTACTTACAAGTACCTTTCCATCACATGTCATATTCCACCTCATGTGTCCTTATCCATCTTTCCCATGGTGGCAAGATCTCAACCCTTCATCCTGCCCATGGTGGCAAGATCTCAACCGTCCGTTTCCCTAGGGTTTCTCTCCATAAAATGAAGGATTTTTCTTTCATTCTCATTACAATTCACACACTTTCAACTCAACAAACTTCATCTCTTAATCTCATACTTGCATCTTCTCATATCCACCATTGTTGCATATCTTAAGCCTTCATCCTATCCATTGTATTCAT
Source organism: Sequoia sempervirens (assembly GCA_007258455.2). Classification (NCBI taxonomy): domain Eukaryota; kingdom Viridiplantae; phylum Streptophyta; class Pinopsida; order Cupressales; family Cupressaceae; genus Sequoia; species Sequoia sempervirens. The sequence goes on from VDFB02353493.1 coordinate 35,743,406, forward strand.
CTTCTCAACTACCCACTTTTCTCATTGCATTCCTTCTCAAACCCTCATCATTTTGAATCCATTTTAGCATCTTTCCATCAAAGGGAGCAAACATTGATAAAAAATCCAGGGCCAACCAAGGGATCAACTCTAACAAGGTAAAATATGCTCGTGTTTATCATTATTTTGTTTGAGTTCAACTAGGCTAATCGTGAGGTGTTAGTGTTATTTTCCCTTCTTTTGCATCTTTTAGAGTAGGTCAAGATCACTAGTTCATAACTACAAATAGGGGTTTCCCCTTCATTTGTAGGGGGTTGGAGAGCTAATGTAAAAACATTATGTAGCAATAGAAAGCAACATTGCATGATCTATGGTTGTTCCTTTTGAGTTTGCTCATTATGTGTGCATGGTTTTACTTCCCTATTAGTTTAGTTGTTCGTTGTTTGAGTGGAAGTGATGATGGTGTTTGATATTATGGTATCTAATGAACTTTCAACCCATACTTTTAGCACTTGTTGATGACAAACTGCTATGTAAAGTTAGCTCGAGCTTCTTTATTTCAATGCTGCAACTTAGTTCAATTGCATGTTCATAATGTGCATGCGCAATCTAAAAATATGCAGTCCTTAGAAGATTGTATTGGTTTTGTGTAACTGTAGGTTCCTCTTGGCCAAGCAAAACTTAGTTTAGGAAGTTTGTCTACTGTAGCAACCTCTATGATCACTGTTCATTCATAGTTTCAGTTCTTCTCTTCCCTTCCATTTTTTTCCTTTTCTTTTTCATAAGTAACCTAAGCTAAAGGTTCATTGCACATTGTAAAGCCAAATTTGAAGTTGAATTGTGAGTTCTAGACTGTTGTTTTGAACCTGCAACAACTAAGCAACAATTTCTACATCTTAAGAACTCCATTTGTAGGCCCAACTTCCCACACTTTGTAACTCATCCGTAAGACCGCCCTGTGTTACTAGAAAAACACATCAACCACTGAGATATTACAAGCTTGTCAAGACCTAACACCCGAGAGACCTTGTGGTAATTTTCAACAAATTTTTGTTAGAGATTTCCTTTCAAGAGAGGTAGTGTGCCTATGCATTACCTATGTTGAGAAGTGCATAAAACACCCATCAACACAACTCAAGGGGAGTTGTTGCACGAGTAGCTTGACCCTTTGGAAAAGGATCTTGATGTTGCTTGTGAAGAACACAACTTTGACAAACACCATCCATGTAAGTGATCTTTGGAAGACCAACCAATAAGTTATGTGCATGCATCTGTTGAAGATATCTATAGTTCAAGTGCCCAAATCTTTCATGCCAAAGCTTTCTCATTGAATCAGCATGAGAAAAAAAAATGAACCCGATGAAGAATCATAGCCATCAAACCAATACAAATGGTTCTCATGATTAACTATCCCTATAGTAGTAACCTTCTCAGGATTCTGCAACTATCGAATAGTCACATTATGTGGAATAATCTCAATTGACTTCCCATCTCCAGAATGAAAAATATGTTATATGGAAATTAGATTCACTGAAATATCAGGAACAAGAAGAGCATCCATAATGCACCCATCTAGCATTTGAATGAAGCATATCCCCAAAACTGGAATTTGTGAAGAGTTCCCAACTACAATTTGTGAGCTAGAAGTATGAACAATGGAATCAAGAAGATCATGTGAATTGGTCATGTGATGTGAAGCACCTGAATCTAGAATCCAACTATCTGAAGATGAATGAATGGCTCATACTGAAAGAGCCTGCTCTTTGGCCATGGAAGAAGATTTAGGCACTAAAATGTTATTCTTCTTCATAGCTTCCTCCAAGGATTTTATTCTCTGAAAACAATGAGTTGCATCATGCCTAGTTTTTCCACAAAATGAGCAAGGATATGGGTATGTGCATGGATCTGTGACACAATTTTGATGCCAAATTGAAAAAAATGCAAAAAATACCAAAAAAGAGCATTTGGCACACACCAAATTTGGTGCACACCAAATGAGAAGTCATTTGGCACACGCCAAATTGAAAAGTTGTATTAAAAGAAAAAAAATGCATTTGTAACTTCATTTTCTATTCTCCCGCGGCTTAGCTTGGAGGTTTCAACTTTGCAACTTGCGCTTGCCAAATCTCTTCCATTTTTTGCACTCTTAGCTTGCAATTCTTCACGAGGATGTCACCAACACGTCAAAGAGGTCAAAGATTGCGAAGAGGTATGTATTTTTATTGTTTTTATTTTGAATTTGATTTAGAATGTAGATTGAAATAGGTTTTTTTAATAAAAATTTGTCCTAATTCTTAGGGAATGAATCTCCACCTCAAAACATTGAGAATTCACAATCACCCCCTCATGAAGAGCCTCCTATATAAGAATAACCTGAAACCCCTACATCAATTCATAGGAATCCTCAAGGAACACAAGAAAATATCCTAAATCAAATTGAAAACAAAAAAAGAGACATTGAACAATTAATTGGAAGATTAACCGAGCATGCTGAAACCCACCCTTATAGGAGAGGGATTTCCAAATCATTGAAGTCAATTACATCTCATGTAGGAGAAATGAGCGACAAAATAAAATTTTGGTCAAATAAGAGGCATGAGATGAGACAATTTTATGCTAGTGGTTTGTCATATGTTGATGTGAAAAAACAAAAAAATTAGCAAAGATGACTTGTGTGCCCTATTTATAGACCGAGAACCAATGCACCTTTATCTCATGCATACAGGAGGTTCCCCATCCATTGGTGCCACCATGAATTAATTAAAAATAAATTTTGGGAGCGGTGGTGGATGGTATTTGACCAACCTCCATGCAATTACCATGAGGTACCACAATACTTCTTGAGGAAACTCTATTGTGAGTTTGTCCTTAACAAGATGCCAAATTATTTTGACATCTTAGACTTTCAGGGTAGAGGTGGGGGCTCCACACATGATAGACTTGCTACACGACATAATCTGTAGTTGGCACCGAGACCCTTGGCAAAACCCATGGTGGAGCATGTTGTTGTTCCTTCCATTGTTAAGGATAGTGTAGAGGTGGACATGTTGGACTCGATTAGCTCGCTCACCCAGACCATTATATAGTGTGCGAGGCCTCTAGTAGAGCCTAATATGGAGGAGACGTGTAGGCCCCGAGCTCCACCCCACCATTGTGGTACTTGCAGTGTTGTTTGCACATATGATTATCAAAGTGCTCGAGATGTAGCTAAACAACCTACATCAGTTGTAGAGGCAATGGCTATAACATATGAATTATTGAATAATACATACGACATTGATACTCAGGTAAAATTCAACAAGTTCATTTAATTTTGTTTATTAAATTATATTTTTAAATTTAAGAATAACTAAATTAGTAGAATCAATATGATGAAATTTTAGGGCTGGAGTGTTCATGAGATGTGCTCCATTCCTGTAGAACCTTATTCTTTCTCAACATTTAGTCCATAGGTATGCAACTAGTATTAAAGATATTATTATTGCATTTGAACAGTTGAATGTTATATTTGAATGTTTGTCTCATAACATGCTTTGGATGTCAAACATTTTCCTGGTGGACCTTTGACCTCCACACCTCAAAATTCATGTCCTCAAACAAATTTCACTCAGGTAACCTTTATTCATTAATGGTGTTGTAAAACAATATTAGCTAGTTTTCATAATTTTGCGTATACAAATCTAAAAAATTGATGAGAAACACAAACATTGGTTGGTATTTTGAGATCCTAATTATATTTACCATTCAACGTCCATCTCATTCTTCCATTCCTTTCATGACACATATTTTAACCATTTTATATCACATATCCCAATCTTTAACACCTTATATATTATACCACCTTCCTCCATATTTCATCTTATACACATATCATTACAAGAAACCTTTCCTTTTTCTCATTATTGATCAAATATCTTATACATTATTACTACACACCTCAAGTTCCCACTTCATGTCCTATATTCAAACCTTAGACACCACCTAATTCACTTTATGGTCTAATATTCCCTCCTAATTACTTCCCATTAACCTCTAGTATAGTTCACCTTAAAAATGCTTTATTATCCCATCCTAGCTCATCCATTTAATCTCTACTAGTCCATTCTATGTTCCATCATCCCCTCTTGATCATATCACATTATCTTCTCCTAATTCACTTTTTGTTCCTTTATTCCTTCCTAATCCCATCCCATTAATATTTAATAGTTCACCCTATTTTCCATGAGCCCCTCCTAGCCCATCCCACTAATATCTACTAGTCCATCCTATGTTTCATTATGCCCTTCTACTCCCATCTTATTGTACCCTTTATTATTTCACCCTATGTTCCATCATCCCCTATGTTCCACCCTATGTTCCTTTACCTATTCTATGTTATACCATCTTTATCCATGTTTCATCCTATAAATCTTCTGTATTATTACTACACACAAGTCAAGTTCCCACTTCATGTACTATAGTCAAACCCTATACACCTCCTAATTCACCCTATGTTCCATTATTCCCTACTAATCCCATCCCATTAACCTCTAATTGTTCACCCTATATTTTGTTATCCCATCCTAGCTCATCCCATCAATCTATACTAGTCCATCCTATGTTCCATTAACCCCTTCTATTCCATCCCATTTCCCTCTCTTATTTCACCGTATGTTCCATTATCCCCTCTTGGTCTTGTCCCATTATCTTCCCCTAATTCACCCTATGTTCCTTTATTCCCTCCTAATCCCATCCCATTAACCTCTAATAGTCCACACTATATTTTGTTATCCCATCCTAGCCCATCCCAATAATCTATTCTAGTCCATCCTATGTTCCCTTAACCCCTTCTATTCCCATCCCATTACCCTCTCTTATTTCACTGTATGTTCCATCATCCCCTCTTGGTCTTGTCCCATTATCTTCCCCTGATTCACCCTATGTTCCTTCATTCCCTACCAACTGATGTAGAGGAAGGACAAGATTCAACAAAACTTGATTGTCCTAATTCATTCCCTTAAAGTTAACCAAGGCTTAAGCCCTCTTCACATCCTTTATCCCTATCACCATTTGAGCTATTGGATCAACAATGATGGATTTTTTTTTTGAAAGGGTGAAACAACATAAAATGATGGGACAACAAGATTTCAATCACTTTTGACACACTAATTGACTTCATGCAATTTGTCACATTGACAATGCCCTAATAATGACTTATACTTTACCAAAAGTAATGATCAACACTTTGACAAGAAAGAAATAATGGAAACCTTGAGGAAAGATTGTTAGGGTTAGAAGCCAAATATCTAATAGTTAAATGCAGATTTTATCAATAAAACAAAGAAATAAAACACACATAAAATTATAGCAGAAACAAGACAACACAAAGAATTTAACGTGGTTCACCCAATCTGGGCTACATCCATAAAATTGCAACCATCCAATGATTTCATTATCCAGTGTAAAACATATTACAATCTCCCTAATAATGCCATACTACAACCCCCCATCCAAACCTCTTATAAATTTTTTTAAGAAGCTTCTAGAATTAGGGTTTTACAAAGTCAATTTTTTCTTTTGTCAGTGACGAAGCGAAAAAAGGGATTTTTTTTCTTGAGGGCTATTGCCCTAGCCCGAGGCTTGGCCCAACCCCAAACCCCAACAAGGGTACATGAAGAGTGTATAGTATAGCATGATCAGTTGCCACATACCAACAATCTCCCACTTGGAGACTGATTAGGCTCCACACCAAACAACCTCCCACTTGGAGATTGATCCTGGACGACACCGCTGCACTTACAGCTCCCACTAGAAATAAGCATCTTGGACCCTACTTCTTTGTTATAATTGAATTCAACCTTGAAGGCCAACCAAAGCTGAAGAGGAGCTCAACTTCTCCCTTGTCACTGCCTTCGTAAACATATCTACTAGATTGGCATTTGTATGTATCTTTTTCAGCTTTACCTGTCCATCCTCCAACACTAACCGAATGAAATGATATATCAACTGTATGTGTTTGGTTTTAGAGTGCAAGGTAGATTTATTTGCAAGATGTATAATACTTTGGCTGTTTGTAAACAAGTAATTAAGCCTGTTGTTTGCCCAAATCTTCCATGAAAATTTGTAGCCATTTCATCTCCTTTGCCGCCTCTGTTGTAGCAACGTACTCTGCCTCTGTGGTGGATAAAGCAACCACCTTTTGCAATCGAGAAATCCAACTCACTACTATCCCACCAACTATAAAGACATAACCTATGGTACTTTGCCTAGTATCTATATCCCTTGCCAAATATGAGTCAACATATCCTTTAAAATCAGTATTAGAGCCCCCAAAACATAAATATTTATTGGATGTGCCTCTCAAATACTTGAGAATCCATTTTACTGCATTCCAATGCTCAACTTCAGGATGACTCATATACTTGCTAACAAATCCTACAACATATGCAATATCCAGTCTTGTGCATACCATGACATACATTAAACTGCCTACAACTGAAGCATATGGTACCTTGGACATTTTTTCTTCCTCCTCTTGTGTCTTTGGACACATATCCTTAGTCAATTTAACATGACTAGGAAAAGGTGTGCTGACAAATTTTGCATTCTCCATCTGAAATATTTGCAACACCTTTTCAACATAATCAACCTGAGATAATTTTTTTCTTTCTATTTTTCCTATCTCGTGTAATTTTCATACCAAGGATTTGCTTTGCTGCCCCCAAATCCTTCATAGCAAATGAATTTGCTAACTGTTATTTTAATTCCTTTATGTGATCCATGTTAGACCCCGCTACAAGCATATCATCAACATATAAACATAAAATAATGTAGCTATCATCATCCAACCTCTTAAAATAGATACAATAATCTGAATTACATCGACTATAGCCATGCTCAACCATAAAGCTATCAAATTTAAAATACCATTGTCAAGGTGCTTGCTTCAAGCCATATAAACTTTTCTTCAATCTGCACACCAATTTCTCCCGACCTTTGACCTCAAATCCTTGTGGTTGTTCCATGTATATTTCCTCTTCCAAATCACCATGGAGAAAGGTTGTTATAACATCAAGCTGTTCTAAATGCAAATCTTCAGCAACCACAATACTTAAAACAGTACGAATAGAAGTCATTTTAACAATTGGAAAAAATATTTTATCAAAATCAATACCCTTTTTCTGTGCAAATCCCTTTACAACTAATCTGGTTTTAAATATTTGCTTACCTCCATCCTCCTCTTTTAGCCTATAAACCTATTTGTTTGGTAAAACCTTTTTACCTACATGCAACTTGCATAATTCCCAGGTTTGATTTTTCAACAAGGAGTCCATTTCTTCTTCCATTCCATTCTCCCACTGATCCTTGGTATCCACTTGCATAGCTTCATCATAACATTCCAGTTCACCAACATTAGTTAATAAAATAGAATACAAAGAGGGAGAAAATCTTTCTGGAGGTCTACTTATCTTTCAAGATTGTCTAACATTCATTGGATTTTGTGGTATTTGTTGTTGCTGTTGTTGCGAATCATGAGGAACCTCTGGAACATCATTGTTTGGTGTATCATTCAACACTACATAATCCTTTTCTTTCTTCTCATGCTGCTACAACTGATCTTTGTACAACACTTTCTTATTGAATATGACATCCCTGCTTCTCACAATTTTTTGATTTTCAAAATCCCAAAGCCTATAACCAAATTCATCAATGCCATAACCAAAAAATATAAATTTCTTTGATTTTGCATCAAGCTTGGTTCTATTTTCAGAATCTAGATGTGAAAATGCTTCACAACCAAAGGTCTTGAGAAAAGAATAACACACCTTCTTACATGTCCATGCTTCCTCTGGAATACCACAACCCAAAGGATTAGAGGGACCTCTATTGATTAAATAAACAATAGTGTTTACAACCTCTACCCATATATTTAAAGGTAGCCCAACATGCAATCTCATAGTCTATGCACACTCCATTATTGTTTTGTTCATGCTCTCAACCACTCCATTTTCCTGTGGAGTCCTAGGAACCATTTTTTGCCTATGAATACCATTAGAGGAACAATAATATTCAAACTCTTTGCTGAAATACTTACCACCATTATCAGATCTGAGACATTTTAACTTTTTTTCTGTCTCATTCTCAACCAAGCTTCTCCATTTTAAAAGTTTCAAATACATCAGATTTCTGCCTAAGGAAATAAATCCATACCTTCCTTGTTGCATCATCAATAAAAGTGAAATAATACCGAGAGCCACTGAGAGAAGATACTTGAGCTAGTCCCCATACACCTGTATGCATAAGCTCCAATTTCTCATCTTTCTTTTGCTTCCCATCCTTGAGAAAAATAACTCTCTTTTGTTTTCCATACACACAAATTTCACAAAAATCCATATTAACACATTTCAGACCTGGTAAAACATTCTTTGAATGAAGTATTTTCATACCTTTTGCACTCATATGCCCAAGTCTATTATGCCACAATGCTGATTCAAAATCCATAGCAATTGTTTGATTTTCTACTTATTGAACTGCAACAACTATTCTTGAACATTGATTTTTATCTACAATAGCTAAAGTAGAAGGAAAAGTATGACCTGTACAAAGATATAAGGTGCCTACTTTAACACCTTTTGCTACCACTAAGGCACCTTTTGTAACCTTCCAATTTTTATCACTAAATGTAACAACACAACCTTCATCATCTAGTTGCCCTGCTAAAATTAAATTTCTTTTTAACTTTGGAACATGCCTAACCTCATGTAGTAGCCAATGATTGCCATTCTACAACTTAATCTTGATTCTTCCCTTTCCAACAATCTGACAGGGTTCGTTATCTCCCAAATAAACCAACCCAAAATCCCCTTGGATATAATAAAGAAAATAACTTCTATGGGGCGTAGCATGAAATGAAGCCCCTGAATCTAACACCTAAGAATCGTCAGCATTATCAAGGGAAAGAATCAAAGCATCCTCATCAGATTTATTACTTACCACATTTGCCTCTTTATTTCCTTCCTTTTTGTCTCCTTAATTTTTTCAAGACCAACAATCTTTCTTTAAGTGACCCGACTTACCACAATACCAACAATCACTCTTGTCTCTAGATTGGGACCTTTTGTGGAATTTGATTTTCCTCGTGACTTCCCACGACTTCTAGAATTGTTTCCTCTCTCATTTTTTTTTCCCCTACTTTCTACATTCAAAACATTGCCTGATGTGGATGTTCCACTTGAGATTTTCATACAAATTTCCTCGCTTAAAATAACACCAACAACATCATCAAATTTCAATGTATTTGGACCAAAAATAGAATTGCTAATAGTCATTACCAAGACTTTCAAGCAAAAACCATAGAATCAAAAGAGCTCTAACTTCTTCATCAAAGTTTACATTTATAGAAGTTAATTGACTGGTAATCATATTAAACTCATTTAAATGATCAACAATTGACCCACCTTCTACCATTTTCATATTAAATAAACGATTCATAAGAAATACCTTATTCAAAGCGGAAGGATTTTCGTATAACTTCGCCAGGGTTTCCATCAACTCTTGAGTTGTCTTTGTTTTTGTAATATTGAATGCCACCAATTGTGCTAGGCATAAATGAATGGATCCCAGTGCCTTTCTATCCAGAAGATTCCAATCCTCATCACTCATTGTTGCCAGTTTTGTGGCTATTCCTTCCAACAGCCTCCATAAATCCTTCTGATAGAGATAATCCTCCATTTGCATCTTCCATAACTGATATTTTTTCCCATTGAATTTATCTACCTTCAATTTACCCTCGCATGCCATTGCTTCCACTTAACCGTGAGACTCCCACTCAACCGTGAGACTTTCCTATAGATGATAATTGAACACAACCCACTTTGATACCACTTGTTAGGGTTAGAAGGAAAATATCTAATAGTTAAATTCAGATTTGATCAATAAAACAAAGAAATAAAACACACAAAAAATTATAGCAGAAACAAGACAACACAAATAATTTAACGTGGTTCACCCAATCCAGGCTACATCCACAAAACCGCAACCATCCAATGATTTTATTATCTAGTGTAAAACATATTACAATCTCGCTAATAATTCCATACTACAACTCCCCATCCAAACCGCTTATAACAAGCTTTTTTAGAAGCTTCTAGAATTAGGGTTTTACAAAGTTGATTTGTTCTTTTCTCGGGGGATGCCACCCTTGAACCCCTACTTGAGGCCCAACTTGGCCCCAGACCCCGACGAGGATACATGAAGAGTGTACAATATAACATGATTAGTCACCACATACCAACAAAGCTTGATTTGAGATACAAATGATCATGGAACACTCCCAAGTAATGTCCAACAACGTGACCATTCATGGCTTGCAACATTTAACTTTAAGTTGCATAATCTACCCTCTTGGTACAGTCACAAAAATTTGCATCAAACTAACAAATATGAGCAAGAACTTTGAACCACAAGTCTAAGGGACCTTTCTCAACAATCCTACATCACTATTTGGTTGATTTCAATCATACCTTTACATCATTCATGACTCTTTCTTTGCCTTTGCCAACTTTTCTATCTGATACATCCACAATATTAGACTACTGGTGAACTATTACACATGCAAACTTTATCTCCAGCCCCTGCAACTTAGGAATAAGATAAAACACATAAAAACAAGCCTCTTGACTAGCTTCCTTCAAAAGTTTCTGCACTCACGATGCATGAATTTTTTGCATTTTTATCTATGAAGTTCTTGCACTTTTACATTTTTAATTCATGCTCATTTATGATAGTCATATTTTTTCTCTTTTCATTTTCATTTGCTGCTCATTTATGACAGTTATAAAGGGACTACCTGAACTTCTTTATATGACTAATAGATATGTTGTTTCATTTTTAGTTGTTGACATCAGACAACCCTGGTGATGTTGGTGGCACGATGGACCATGGAGTTGTTGCAACAATAGCCAGTTCTGATCCTTTGAGAGAGGTATGCAATAGATTAGTCGATTTGACATTATATTTTCTCTTTTATGGTCTATTATTGAAAATTTTCATGATACTTGTACATGTAGTTTAATTTCTATCTTCATGGTTGCTACAAGTGGGTGTCACTCCAGATCGTGGATGTGGTAATGTTGAAAATGTGCATGATGATTATTTGTATGTGGTAAATGACTATATTTTATTATGCCATTCCATAATTCAATTTCTATGTATTAACATCTATACTTTTTATTGTATCAGGTGCAGCTCCAAAGGAGTCTAGAGAGGAGGTCTAGTGAGCATGTTCGAAAGACAAGAAAACTAATAGACACTCCATCCAGTCGAATTTCTAAGGTAGCACGAGATCTTTTTCCTTCCCCTAGAGGGAAATGACTGTATTTGGGTCATTTGTTGTATGCCTATGTGGCATTTTGGAACATATGTTTTGTACTATCAATATATATGTGACATTTTATGTCCATATGACTCTTTTGTAGTAAGCCTGTATGGATTTTTTGGATATATTGTATATAATTTTATCAATATATATCATTGTATAGCCTTGCGAATTTTTTATTAAAGAAAATATTATTTTGCTATTGCCATTCTTGAATGATGTTATCATGCATATTATGTAAATTGTATGCTTGAATGTTGTAGGTGTGAACCCCACTACTAGACCTGCACAAATATAGCAAACAAACACAATATTAGATCCATATGCAAGTTAGAATGAAGATTCCCCATGAAATTCATCTACAGTGTTCAAAATAGGAAAGAAATGAAGAACAAAACAAGAAAAGCAATTAAATCCTATTTAAACATGCAAACTCTCAATCCCATGGGGGAATTGGTGCCAATTTGATGTGGAAATTGGCCCTTTCCTAACTCCTTTGCAAGTTTGATGAAGATTGATCCACTTAATGATGATGAACAATGTGCTTCCGTGATAAAATCTATAATAACCTAGCTATGATGATAGAAAATTCTATGGAAATGGATGAATTTTCTCTAAATGTGAAGATAATAACTTTTGCTCTAAGTTGTGGATCCCAAATACAAAGGAAAGCCTTCTATTTATAGAAGAACAAGATGAAAGAATGAGAAAAATGAAGCAATGTGGGATCATTCAACATCCAATGGGCAAGTGCCACTTGTCAAGATGTGAATGGAGGAAGCTTGAGCACATTTTGATGAATGTGCATTATAAATGATATTAGGTGGAATTTGAAATTTATGAAATGACATGCTGGAGGGAGAAAGGAATGAATTAAATGCCACTTGGCTTAATGCACAAGGACATGTAAGAGGAAATGAATGCCTTGTTGGAAGGACAAATCCATTTGGAGGGATGATCAAACTTGGAGGAATATTCCCTTTTTGATGCCATGTTGAAAGTAATTAAGGGAATTATTAAATCAAAGAAATGATTTATTGGTGCAAGTTGCAAAATCTAGAGGATTTAGGTGATTAGGATTAAATTAATCAGGATTTGATTAATTTAATAGGAGATTAGTTGATGTGACAATTTGATTTAGATTTTTGGATTGATTTAAATCAAAGTTGAGAGGAATATGATTTACATTTAATTAAATTAAGATTTTGATTTATTTAATTAAAGAGGGGATGATGTTAGCTTAAATTAAACAAGGTTTAATTTATTTAATTTAATAGGATGAATTTAGAGATTTAATTAAATAAAATGGATTATTTAATTAAATAGAGACTTATAAGGTTAATTAAATAAAATTGATTGACTTATTTAATTAACAAGAAATGATGACTTAATTAGATAAATTTGATTTATTCAATTAAGGGATGAAATGTGATTACTAGTTAAGAAGATGATTCAGGATGAAATGATGTTAGTAAATTAGGATCAAATGTGTCGGTATATTTTCCATGTCTACATTTTGCCCCTTTTTGAAGCAAAGTACTTGCTGCATTGGTTCAAAGAATAAATTGTCTTGATCAAAATTAATTTTTTTTCCAATTTTCAAAATTGCCCCACTATTGCCCCAACAACAAGAAACATGTCAATATACTACCCCCTCGAGAGATTAGACAAAAAATTTGATTTTTTGGGTGATCTCGTGAAAAAAAGAGGACAAGATGCCTAATAGGTCTAGAAAGGCTCTAAGATGCCAAAAATGTGCAAAAATGCAAAAAAATAATGCAAAACGACCCTTGGTTGGGAGAAAATGGGATCGGGGGTCCAAAACCCTAGGTGGACGGCTAAACAGGGTCAAAAAACCCTAATTTTTAGGCTTAAATAGGCCTTGAGGGGCCACTTCCAGTTCATTTGCACACATAGCCTTTTAAGATTTCTACGATTTGAGCTTTGACCCTCGTGAGAGATGGTGCAATGACCACTCCCACGACATGTCTCAAAGCAAGTATGAGTGTACCAGAGGCTACTTGGCGCTAGACCACCAGTGAGTCAACTTGCCTTGAATTTCATTTCATCTTTCGTGCACATTTATTAGCTTAGAAGGTTGAATTTTGGTCAAGTGGTCTTGTATAGTGTCACTACAATTTTTTTCAGCGCTGTGTAGCATTAAACTGCGGTGTCGTCACGAATAGCGATGTAGCGTCGCAGTTTGGAGTTAGCGTTCAAACTCCAAACTGGACCACATATGAATATAGCGCTGCATCAAGCCACTTTATAAATTAGGGTTTAGGGTCAAATTGGGGCGCGTTCAAACTACGTTGCGGCAGCGGAGTTTGGGAGTTTGGAGCTTCCAACGGTGTAGTTTGGAACTTTCAAACTACGCCGCAATTGCAAACAGCGATGCATTTACTGTTTCAATTGCGAAAACTTCAAATAGGATCCTAATTTTTTATAAAACTTGATGCCATGACTTTCTGATGCAGGAGGCAAAGATTCTTCATTCACGCGAGCACACAAAATTCCATACTTGGAACACTAGTTGGTATGCACGAGCGAATCCAGGAGCACTTAGGGGCAATTGGACTTTGGTACATTGCATTTGTATCACCGGTGAGGATGCATTTGAGGATGATGACAGCACTAGTAGAGCGGTGGCATAGTGAGTTGTCATTATTCCACCTTCTGACGAGCAAGGCCATAGTGACATTGGAGGACGTGTGGTGCATTCTTTAATTTCCTATCCATGGAGAGCGAGTGATCTATGATGTGGATGCTGGGAGAGAAACATGTTATGACATGATGGGTCTTGATGAGATCATATTTTCAGAGGGCCAGATTGAGTTAGAGCACTACAGGCTCACCATGTCACCTTTTCACTTGGCCATTGTAGCTATCATTTTAGGGCTTATTGCACTAGATCAACGGGGTCAATATTTTAGTCCAGGATGGGGGCTCGTTTGGGAGTTGATGGTGCGATGAAGAGTATGCTTTGCGTGGGGACTAGTACTACTAGCCTCTTTGTATTGAGATTTACATGAGTTCGCATCCTACGACGACAAAGCCATCGGGGCTAGGGTCACACTTCTCCATATCTGGGCCTGGGAGCACATCGTCATGCTCCGCCCATGAGTCATAGTGGTTAATATGGATCCAGATGACCCAGTCATCTATAGATACAGGGGAGAACTCTCTTTTACATTCAAAGGATAGGCTGAGATCCCTCATTAGAGGAGGATCATTGATGACATGAGAGATTTCACATGGTGGTCGTATCTTGGATGGCCAACATGGTACAATGACACCTAACAACAATTTTTCGCTAGACAGGATAGACTGATGCAGGGCCAAGAGCACACCATGATCGAGAGGTACCTTCTTGGTCGAGTTCAGAGACAATTTGGTGAGCTCTAGGACATACCTGATGACCAACACATTGCCATATTTGCATGTACTATGAGGGAGACTTCATGGGGCCGCTACATTCTAGCCCAGGAGGCCATTGATTCCTTCATACAACTGGTGGCCAAGCCGATGCAGGGACTACACAGGCGTACAGAGATTGGTTCAGGCCACCCCTCAGATTGACAGTGCCATGGACACCATCGACATGACAAAGAGCTAGGGGTAGAGGGGCATGATGAGGTCGGGGCTAGGGGGCCAAGGAGACATAGATGGGGATGGATATGGGGGCCAAGGAGGAGGTGGGCTACCTCAGTAGCCTGATCAGGGTAGGGGACAATAGGATCAGCCGAGGCAAGATCAGGACCAGGGAAGGCAGGATAGATAGGAAAATTAGCTACCTCAGAGAGATTAGGGACCTCCACCGCCACCATGACTACCACCTCCACCTGATCAGAGAGATGCTCGTATACAAAAATTACAGGCATAGGTCCAAGGGCTACAGGGACAAGTTGCTACTTTGATAGTAGAGAGAGACTAGCTGCAGATAGAGCGAGACCAGGCTGTCTAGTAGAGATAGGCTGCAAAGCTCAGAGCAACACAGGAGATGGGCTGCAGACAACAGCTCAAGAGCATGTCAGCATCCTCCTCCCAGAGTTTAGTTTCATTGCGAGCATACATGGAGGCGATCCGAGAGGCTAATTATTATAGGGTGCATTATCATCAGGCCATGCCCCGAGCATCTCGGGTCCCATATTTTTCACAGCAGACAGGGTACCGGCCTCCAGAGGATCATGGAGAGAGACAGGCCAGTGAGGGCAAGCAACCAGTAGGGATATCTCACCTTTGATTAGAGACATGATTCCTTTTGCACTTCACAAGCTTGTTTTTGATAGCCCTGTGGGCGATTATACTTTATGTATTTGATACACACTTGATCCGATTTGTACCATGACAATGTATTATTTTGATGATATATATGAGATGAGATGATTTGATTTGATATGATGTGTCCTATTTTATTTATGCATGATGCAATGTTCTTACTTTCTATATGTGGTACAATGATTCTATCTTATGTGATGATGTGATGCGATGTATGATATTATGATGTGATGATGTGATGTAGTGATTTATGGATGCATTTTCTTTTTCAGTATCTTTTCTATGTACTTTTGATGATGATGTATGAAAATGTGATTGCTTAAACTAACAGATCTATATTATGATGCTTAATGGATAATGATGATAACATTTATGAGATGCAATCTTTTTATTTTTTCATTATCTTTCTCATGTATGATATGGTGATGCATTTACGGATGTTATGATGATGCACATGATATGATGCGATGATGCATTTTATAATGATGTCTATGAGATGATGTATTTAATGATGATGTAATGATGTTTATGATATGATGTCTATGTTATGATAATGCAAATGGATGATATGTATGCATTGTTATATGGTTATATAATGGATGTAAATGAGTTATATTATGATGTATATGTGATGATGCAATAGATGCTTTGACAATGATGTGAGTTAATAATGCCTATGTGATGGTTTCCTTTATGCTTATGTAATGAATGCATATGTATGGTTTATGAGATGCTTAGAATAACCAATCTATAATGATGGAAATGCATGAGAGATGATTAATGTTTTCTATATGATATGATATGCATTATGCTGATGGTTTATGGATGTAGGATGGATGTAATGGCGTTGATGATTTGTGATTAACTGTCATGGTACCATGTTAGCACGAAAAGAAGATAGAAGAAAGTAAGAGACTCCAACAAGTCAAAATATGATAATGATGATGAAGACGATGATGATCTGCTTACCAAGGAGTTGGGACTTTAAAAGGGCCATTTACCTTATGTTTGATAACACACGTAGGCATGATGCATCAAGGTATAAAGAACTAGGATGGCATGGCACCTAGTGTGATGGACTTTGACTCAACAATAAGATAGGAGTACTCTTATTTACACCTAGTGTACAAAACCTTATTCAAAATGCAGTTCATATATTCCAAACATCTCAGACCAAAACACAGGAAGGAAAGCCTTCCTATGTGGTCAACACGATATCTAAAACACCTTCCCTACACCTAAACAAAGCACACATGACCAAGTTATATTACAAGAATATCTAAAAAGCACAATAGATGAAAAGATAATGATCGTTGCCCCATTCCTTTCTCTCTAAATCCTTTTGTTTGGACATCATCGAGAGGTCATCAGAATGAGTGCAAATAAGATAAGTCAAAAGAGAAAGATAAAGTAAACAAACAAGCTAATGTTCTTCATATCGCTAGCCAAGACTAAACTACGGTGATGCCTGATGTTGATGCCCATTGTAGGAAGGATGCATCCTAGGACATGATGATATCAAATGATTGATTTAGGACTGATTGGATGATAGGCTATTAACACAAAGAGTTGACCAACTTGTTTACATACTGACCTAGACTTGAGACCTTGACATTTGAGTTTTCACTTTTAATCTGCTAGACTTGTTTCTAACTGTTTCACCAAAGGTTGAGGATGACGATTGATTTATTATGAGTGACATTTATTGTGGGTGAAAGCGAGATGGGATGGATGGATTTTTTCAAATATTTGGATGTTTTTTGGAGTTTTTTGAAATGTTTTGAGGATGTTTTTGGGTATTTTTGAGATTTTTCAAATGTTTTGATTTTCAAAATTTCCAATTTTTAGGTGTTTTCTGAGATTTTGACCAAAGACCTAACCTAAAGACCTATCCTAGGGGCCTCAGGGGCTGATCAACAGATTAGCCTTGCCTATGTTATACACGTAGAGACCACATAGTTCGACTGATGCAGACTCAATTATTGATGGGATACAAACAAATGGATTGCCAATTTATTATGACAAAATCTTAAAGTACTAACCTAAGTGTCTTGAGGGATGATCAAAGATCAACCTTGCCTACATTCAGAGCTCAGAGACTCGTAGTTCAACAAGACGACTTTGTTTTTGACCTATTTTTGGGTTTTGATATGTTTTGGGATTTTTTGATGTTTTTCGATTTTCTGATTTTGGGAAGACTTCAAGAATATACATGAATCTGATCTGATGAGAACATGCCCCTAGCATGATGCAATAATCTACTTCGATAAAGGCAGGACAAATTGACCTTAAGAATGGGCCAAGTAGTACTAGGAGGGATCATGAGGCGAACATAGGACCAAGCTATGATGCAGGTGCAGGTGAGTGATGCGACAAAAGTGCAATGGATGGGTGGATGAATGATGCATAACAAGCCATGGAGATCTTGGTGGATGGAAGGTGCTTATTTACACAAGGTGCCTATTTGCTAGGTTTTCACCAAGGTACTTTCCCAAAGCACCACTGAAGTGGTTTTCACTAAAGGACAATTTTTCTCTTTACTGTTTTAATCCTTTTTCTAATTTTTTTGGATTTTTTTGTTGTCACCAAGATGCCTATTTTCCAGGTTTTCATCAGGGTGACCATTTTTTTAGGACATTTTCTATTTTTTTGTATTTTTCAATTTTATACCCTGCAAGATTAAGCATAAAACTTTTTGAGATGGGAGCTATTCATGGGATTCTACAGAGACTCGCCTTCCAGTGTTGATAACTGATATGCCCCTGACTTGTAACTAGATGTGATGATAACATGCCCCAACCAATTGGGTTCAAATTTTCCTTTGCTGTCTAGGTTGGGTATGTTCTTTTGATTTTCCTTTAGCACAAGTTCTCTGACCTAGAAGGTCCTGCTCCTGATCTTCTTGTTGTAGTTCCACTTGAGGCAGTTTTGATAGACTTGTAGATGATTCAAGGCATCCATACACTGCTCGTCCAACAATTCTAGCTCATTTAGTCATGATACCCAGTAATCTTCATTTGTGATGTGGTTTTGCAGTGATATCCTTAGTGACGAGAGCTCAATCTCAATGGGTAATATGGATTTTGATCCGTAGACCAGGGAAAAGAGGGTGGTACCTGTGGGTGTGCAGATACTTGTTTGATAGGGCCAGAGGGTGAGATTTAATTATAGGTGCCAATCATGACCAACTTCATTGACCTTTTTCTTGAGGATTTTCAGAATGGTCTTATTTGTAGCCTCAACTTGGCTATTTCCTTGGGGATAATACAGGGTGGAAAAGCGATGTTGGATTTTGAATTTGTAGCGTAAGTCATGGACATCCTAATTTTTGAATGGTGTTCCATTATTTGAGATAATGGCTTGTGGGACATCGTAGCGACATATTAGGTAGTTCAAGATGAACTTGGATATCTGCTTCCTAGTAATGTATGTCATGGGGATGGTTTCCACCTACTTTGTGAAATATTTAGTGGTAGTGATGATGAATTTATGCCCACTGGATGAGATAGGGGTGTTTTTTCCAATGAGATCGAACCCCCACTATGAAAAGGGCCATGGTGTGACAATCGGGTGGAGCTCTTGAGTTGGTGCATGGATGAGGTCCCCATGCTGTTGAAATTGTAGACACCTAGCATAATCATGTGCTTCTCTTTCCATGGTAGGCTAATAATACCCTATCCTCAGCAATTTCTTGGCCAAGGTCATTCCACTCGAGTGTGAACCACAAATGCCGTTATGTACCTTGGTTAAGGAAGTTAATGCCTCCTCAACATTTAAGCAATGTAATAGGGTTCCTTCAATGCTTCTACGGTAAAGGGTATCTCCTAGGATGACAAAGCGAGATGATTTTTTGACAAAAGGATCTTTTGAGGTTCTGGGTTATGTTGGCTGGGAGGACTCATATTCTTAGATACGTGTATATATCATGGTACTAGGGATCACTAGAACCAATGATTTCACACAAAAATTTAGACTCTGATAGCTCGAATGAGGTCATGAGAAGCTGGTCTATGAGGAATTCCTGCTTTGGAACGTTACGTGGGACATCTAGGAGTGATCCAATTGTAGCCATTGCATCTACTACTCTATTGTTTTCTCTTGGTAGCTGCTCGAATGAGATATCAATGAAGAATTCCTTAATGCTTTCCACCAACTTGTTGTATGGGGTTAGCTTGTGGTCCTTTGTTTGATACTCATTGTTTACTTGATTGATCACAAGTTGTGAATCCTTGTAGACTTTAAGTGCCATTATTTTCCATTGCACTGCTATTCTTAGCCCTATGACAAGAGCTTCATATTCTATGATGTTATTTGTGCAAGGGAACGACAACTTGTATGATTTTGGAATGCAATCCCCTTGTGGGGTGATGAAGAAGATGCCTGCCCCCGATACATGTTGCATGTAGGATCTATCAAAGTACATTTTCCAATGATTCGCTACACTTAAATTGAAGATTGATTCGTCAGGGAATTCTAAGACTAGGGGATTCTCTGAGTAGATTGGTGCCTCTACTAGTTGGTCTACAATAGCTTTCCCTTTGATGGCCTTATGTTCCATGTACTCAATATCATGTTCTGTGAGGATCGTGACCCACTTGGTTGTTTTCCCTATAAGTGTTGCTTTGGAAAGCAAGTACTTAAGGGGATCTATCTTTGCGATGAGTTTTATTTGATGGGCTAGCATGTAATGCCTAAAATTTTGTGCTTCAAATACAACTACTAGACATGATTTCTCAATAGATGTGTAGTTCACTTCATGGCCCACCATAATTATACTAATATAATAGATAACTCTCTCTTTTCCATTTTCATCGTGTTGTGCTAAGAGAGCACTGAGAGCTACCACTGTTGCTGATATGTATAAGATCAAAGGTTTGCCTGGGATTGGCGGCATGAGGATAGGTAGTGTGAGTAAATACTCATTGATCTTGTTGAAGGATTAATCACATTTTTCATCCCACTTGTATGCTACCCCCTTGTGGAGTAGATGAAAGTAGGGGACTACCTTGTTTGCTAATTGAGCTATGAACCAACTGATTGACTGGAGCTTGCCTTATAGGCCTCTTAGCTATTTCAATGTCTTGGGTGCCTCCATCTCCATAATTTACTTCACCTTAGCAAGATCTATTTCAATTCCTCTCATAGACACAATGTATCCCAACAACTTCCTTGATTGTATGCCAAAGACACACTTCTTTGGATTAAGGAAAACTTTGTATTCCTCTAGTCTATCAAAGATGGAGCTTAGAGCTGGTATGTGATCTTGCCTTTTCTTGGATTTTTCCAATATGTCATCGACATAATCCTCCACAGTCTTATGGATCATGTCGTGAAAGATTAATGTCATGACCCTTTGATAGGTTACTCTAGTGTTCTTTAGGCTAAACGACATCATGTTCTAGTAATATGTCCCCCACAGACAAGTAAAAGTTGTTATGTGTTGGTCTTATTTGGCTATCATGATTTGGTTATACCCATAGAATCCATCCATCAATGAAAGCATCTCATGTCCCACAGTGATATCTACAATCCTATCAATGTTGGAAAGCGGGAAGTCATCTTTGGGGCATGCCTTGTTCAGGTCTCTAAAATCTGTGTAGATACGGATGCCCCCAATGGGCTTTGAGATGGGTACCATATTTGATACCCACTCAGGATAGTTGATTGATCGTATGAACCCTGCATCAAGGAGCTTTTGCAGTTCCATTTTGACCAATAATGCTATTCTGGGATGCATTTTTCTAAGTTTTTGTTTGACGGGATTTGCTTCAGGGTAAACTGCTAGATGGTGGACCACAGCCTCCAGATCAAGCCCGAGCATGTCGACATAGGTCCATGCAAAGTTTGTCTTTCTTTCCTTCAGGAACGTAGCTAGAAGTTCCTACTCTTCTGTGAGAAGTGACTCTGCATAGAATGTTATGTGTGGTTATTCTTCTATCCCCAAGTTAACTGGATTGCATTTCTTGGCTAATATTGCTGACTTCTCCTACTGTATTGCATTGAGAGGAAGATTGAATCCTTCATCCTTTGGAACCTCAGAGAGGTTTTTACTATTGGATACACCCTTTATTTTTTCTTTTTTTAGGTTAGAGAGTGCCACAATGTGGTTTTCACTCAAGGACCTAAAGATTATTCTCAGTTTTTCACTTTGCTACTAAAGGATTCAATCATTTCCTCGTAATAAGCCTATGTGTCTAGTTTGATATCAAACCCACCCTTGTGGTCTCCATATGGTATGGTATCCCTCAGTCCCCTGAATTTCGAGAGCGCTTCATTATTTTTGAAAGTGTCTAGAATTGGTGGTCCTCATTGGTTGTAATTGATGAGCTGGGGGTAGACTAGGTTTATTTCATGGGTTTGATGGTCATTGGTCTCAAAAGACAAGGTGCTAATCATTAGTAGGGAGGTATCTTCGAAAAGCATAGGCAAGTCAGTTAAGGGATCTTCGTAATTACTACTCATATCTGGCATGCCAAGTGTAAATTTTCTATGACCTGACTCATGGATATTGGTATTTGAAGGGCGGAAGCTGATAGCTGAGAGGGGGTTTTAACCTTCCTAATCGAGGAACCTCTGCCAAGTATGGTCACCCTTGGAGGGGTACATTCGAGGCCAATATTTCTTATATGCGTCTCAGGAATGAGAGGTACTAGAAGCCCATTGTCATTCTGTCCAAGCTTCTTGTTTCTATCATAGCCCATACCAAGCATCATTTATAATCCTTTACTGCTTTCATTCATGGATAGGTCAGGCATGGGCCTTTCATCTTGGTACAATAAGCTTGATATGTCTCTTTCATCTACTACTTCAGGACTTAGATCTCCCCATCTTCTGAATCTAGTAGGATCTACTCTGAAAGTTTGGGATGATGTTTCAACTGACTGGGGTTGCCCATGGGACCAAGGAGATTGAGGTAACTCTCCTACTACAAAAGCATGTTTCTTCATTTTATAATCCCCACACCCATTGTCTTGGATTATGATCTTGATTTCAGATATATCAGGGATGACGGGTGTCTTTTTCTTAGAAGTGGAGGCTAATGTAGTTGGGTCTATATATAGAGTGGTGGGGCCTTCATCATTCTTCGACACTTGGGGGATTTTGTAATATTTTGCTTCTAGGCTGTTGTAGTAGGTGAAGGGCTTGGGATCACCATGAATTGTGACCTCTTGATTTTGGTATGGGAACTTAACACACTGGTGGAAGGTGGAAGCGACTGCTTGCATCCCATGGATCCATGGACACCCCAGGAGAATGTTATAGGGTAAATCAAGGTCAAGGACTTGGCATGTTGTTTCCATAATGGCTGGCCCTACTTGGATCAGGAACTGGATAGTGCCTTGAGACACTCTTTCCTGATCATCATAAGCTCTGATTGTGATACCTTTACCCTTTTCAATGGCATCCTCTGAGAATCCCAATTTTTTTATCAATTTGAGGGAACAAATGTTAAGTCCTGCGCCTCCATCCACCAAGACTCTTTTGAATTTATTTTTGTGAACCAGGACTTCAAGGTGAAGAGCACGATTGTGAGATGGTTGGGAGGGGAAGTCCTGATCAGAGAATGTTAGGAGGCTTGGGGTGGTGATATTTCTGACCATAGCTTGGAATTGGTCAACATCTAGATCAGTAGGGACAGTAGATGAAGCTGATGCTTCCTCTAGAATTTTTCTGTGTGTGGGTGATATCTTTAGCAAATCCATGGTGGAGATCTGAGCGGGAGTTATTTTCAGTTGGTCTAGGACATATTAACCATTAGTGATGGATTTTGGATTTGAGGTGGATGCCCTAGGTGGCTGTGATGGTCCAACAATGGTGACTTTGTTGCCGTGTGTGGTGACTCCACAATCAACTTTCCCCTTGATATTAATGATAGTGACCATTTCTTCTAGAGATGCTACAACATGGTGATACACATGGTTCACATTAGCGTAATTTTATTTTCCATGGTTGTTCCCTTGGTTATGGTCCAACATCGGATTCGTGTATATTTTCAAATCATGATTTCTAGTTGGCTGCTCAACATTTATGATTTTTTCATCAATGAGGTCTTGGATTAGGTTTTCAACCTCAGACAATTGGCCGTGGTGTGCCCCTTGATCTTGTGAAAGTCACAAAGGTGATTCTCATTGTACCACAGTGGCTTGACTTGGGGTTTTTGATAGTTATCATAAGTGGGAATCTTGATGAGATTTTCATTTATCAGTTTCTTCATGATTGCTTCAATTGGTTCCCCAAGGGCGGTTTACTTCCGCTTGGGGGGTTTCTATTTCGTAGGGGTGGCCCCCCTTGATTATTTAGGTTGTTGCTTGATTTTTGGTTGGTTGTTGTTGTGATACCGCATTAGCTTGCACATTGTTTTGATTGTTTTTTTGTGGTTGTTGGTAGGTTTGGGTGTTATGTTTTGGAGCACTGATTACAACCTTGGCATTCACCACACCATCGTTCATGACATTTTTGTTCCTCACCCATGTGCAAGGTTTCTTGTTATAGCTGGTGGATGGGAAAATTTCTTGAGGTTCTTGATATGTGTGTGTCACTCCTTGTGAAATAAGAGCTTGTTCGATATTGAGTACCTTGGAGATCAACTGGTCGTATGTGGTGATACCTTGCACTTTGAGATGGAATGCCAAGGTTTTCTCAAGATTGGATATGATGGTGCAAACTTGTTGCTCTTCTAGCATGGCCCATTTGTTTCTGTTGGCCTTGGTTCACCATCTTTTCAAGAAGGAAGCGAATGATTCCCCCTTAGCTTGATTGAGAGCTGATAGTTCCTCTAGACTAACATCCATACCAATATTGAAGTCATAATTTTTTATGAATGTGTCTACTATCTCTTGGATTTTTTTGATACCAGGAGGAAGGTGAGAGAAACACTCCATGGCTTGGCTAGCAAAAATTTGAGGAAATAGCCACATCAGATATGTATCGTCATATGCAACCTCCATGCAATGTACTTGGAATTCCCTAATGTGATCTTCAGGGATTCTAGCCCCATGGTACTTGTCAAATTTGGGGATTTCAAATCCCTTGGCGAATGGTACCATTGCAAGACTCCTATCAAATGGATAGGGACACAAGTTGCTGGGTGTCTTTGTGGTTTTCCCTAATTGGAGATCAAGCACTTGTTGTGAGAGCAACTTGATTTGTGATGTCACATCGTCTTGCGGATCAGGGGGTGGGGTGAATGTGTTTTGAAGTGGTCGAGGCGTTTGAGTGATTGGTGGGGTGTTGGGTGTATTGGTGGGAATTTGTTGCAAGCTTTGCTAATACGCCTGCATTTGCTATTGTTCCAACAATGCTTGTTGTTGGTCATCCTATTGTTGTGCCAACAACACTTGTTGTTGGTCATGTTGTTGCTGAGCCAACAAGGCTTGTTGTTGGGCTAATAATGCTGCTTCTTGCTGTGCTTGATACTGTTACAAGGCTTGCTCATATGCCTATTATTGGGCTACTTGCAATTGTGCCTAGTATTTAGCTTGCACTTGTGCTTGTGCTTGTTGAGCTTGGTATTGGGATTGAGCTTGAGCTTACGCCTGAGCCTGAGCTTGCGCTTGTGCTTGTTGAGCTTGTTATTGGGATTGAGCTTGAGCTTACACCTGAGCCTGAGCTTGCGCCTTTTGGGAAACTTGTGTAGCTTGGTCAGCTTTTGTAGATTAAGCAACTTGAGTGGCTTGCTGTTGTTGTAATAAGGCTTGGGCTTGAGCAGCGTGCTATGCTTGTTGTGCTTGTTGTGTAGCTTGAGTTGCTTGAGAGGCTTGAGTGGCTTGCTGAGCAACTAGTTGTGCAACTTGTTGATTTTGAATTTGTTGAAGTGCTTTTCGATAGGCAACTTGCTAAGTTTCTTATAACACGATGCTATATTGGTTTGTTGTGTTTGATTTTGGTGGTGGTAGATTCAAAATGGTGTTTGTTGTTGTGATGAGAGGCACCATTGTATTGGTGATTGGGACTTGTGTAGTGGATGGTGCGATTGATATGCTTAGTGTAATTGATGTGTTTTGTCCTTGAGAGACCATGTTTATGGATGGTGTGTTGATCACTTGGGTTGCTTGGATGGTTGCCATTTGTTGTTGTGATATTGATGGAAAAGTTGGAGGATTGGGTATGATATTCCTATTGATGGTCGGGGGGTTGTTTTGAATGAGTGGTGGTAACAGAGGTATCCATAAACTGAGAGGTGATGTGGTGGAAATAATGATGATGAGGGGTCAAAGATACCCCCTGGTCCAAATAGCCCACCTTCTCATTGCGAGGTCATAGGGAGAGAGTTTTGTGTGTCGAGAGGTGTTGCATGAAATGATGATGATGGGTCATTGGGATCATGAAAAGTGAGAGGAACAAATGGGTGTAGGTGGTTTTGCGGAACAGATTGAACCAAGATGGTGTTAGCATCCAAATCTTGATTGTTCACAAGGGGATGTGTTTGCAGTGCATTAAGAAATGTGCTCCCCTTATTGATGATAGGTTGTGTTGGAGTGATGGATGATGTGATTTGGGGGATGCTTTGGGTGATGCTTTGAAATGGAGGTGTGGATGAAATTAGGGGTGTGGATGATATTGGGGGTATGATTCCAAAGGGTTGTTCCAAAATAGTGCTCACATCAAAACTTGAAGGGAGTTTAGCCCCTTGTTTTTCCAATTCGAGCATATATTGGGAAGGATTGAGTTTCATCATAGTATTGAAAATTTTATGTGTTTCAAGATTTTGGACCATTTCAATAATCTCATCTTGTGTCATCCCTAGCATGTTGTTGGTGACAGCCTCTATTGGGACACCTTCCTCCTGATGGTCTTGTGGAAGGGGAGGAAAATTGAGAGTGGGATTGCTAGTCCCAACGGGATTGATTTCAGTGGTGGTTTGACTTAGATCACTTGAAGTTGAAGTTTCTTTGTTGGTCTCCATGCTCTTCTTGTGTTGTGATCTAGTTTGAACCATAAAATAGGGATCAATTTTTTGAGAATGTAAGAGATGAACCTCTAATTCTTTGGATTGATCTAATCTTAGGCACAAAAGAGAAAATATAGGATGATTAAAGATCAAAGGGTGATAGTGAAATATGTGAAATATGGATGATTAGTGAATGATTGGAACTCTTTGAGAAATCTTGAAGGAGATGTTAAACTTTAGGACTTGGATTGATGTTTGATTTGATTTGGGATTGGTTTGATTTAATTTGGGTTTGGATAGTGAACTCATAAACTCTAAGAGGTTGGATGTTGTCCTAGAGTAAATTTATCCACAAGATGCTTAATTTGACTAAATGTGTAAAGAAGGATTCATCTATACACACCTAGCCAAACAAGATGATTTTGGTTTGGTTTGATTTCAAATAATGAACTCCTAAACCCCAAGATGTTGGATGTTATCAAGGGATAGACTTGTTCACAAGGATGGATAATTTGACTAAATATGTGGAGAAGGATTCATCTACACACATCTAATCAAACAAGATGATTTTGATTTGTTT
This sequence comes from Sequoia sempervirens, assembly GCA_007258455.2. Lineage (NCBI taxonomy): Eukaryota > Viridiplantae > Streptophyta > Pinopsida > Cupressales > Cupressaceae > Sequoia > Sequoia sempervirens. Next base: position 35,770,490 of record VDFB02353493.1, read on the forward strand.
CAAATGATTTTCCCAAAGTTTAACATGAAGGATTTTTTCAATATTTTCAAGAGTTGTTGGTAAGATGATTTTTGGATTGATGTTTTGAAGGATGGATGAAAGTGATTGGTTTGATCCTAAATGAACCTAAAAAGACTCTTGTTTACAATACCTCAGTGTTGAAGAACATGCAATACTTCCTATGTGAGATACTCAAACCTTTGAAAGAGACTTGGATTTTGACAATAGTAAAATGAGAACAAATTTGGATTGTTCCTTGATGCATGTTTGTAAAAGTTGAATGCCAATCTTTCTCTGAATTCGTAAAGCATAGGCAACCTTTTCTTGCAAGATTTTTGACTAAGACCTTTGTTCTTTGGCTTCCAAATTTTGATCTTTTGGGAAATCATTTGGAAGAGCACATGTGTGGGGTTCAATTGTTTCTTATCTTTGCTTAGTGACTTCTTTTTACAACAAAAAATTCTTGATTAGATTTTCAAACTAGATGTATAATGTCTAAATTTCTTCTCATCCCACAAAGTCCATTATGTGGAAATCAAGGAAATTAAGGAAAAAGTTCCCTATTGTTGAATTTAGTGAGAAAATGGAGATATAGATTCAAATGTTTAGAAACCTCTAAGGATAGAATCCCTAGGGAAAGCAATAACACTCAAATTTTGTCAAAGGTATTTGCTCCTCTAAAGGGTTTTAAATTTGATGTTTATGTTGAATGTTTGTTTTCCCAATGTTTACGATAAGGCAAAGTGTTTTTGATTCCAAGAACATGCACAACCCTATGGATATGAATGACATTATTTGTTGAGTTCCCACTTGGATAAATCCAGCTACACCTACTCTTAGTGGATGATTAAATGCTTGATCACACAGGCTCCCCCTTACAGTGCACTCACTTCTTGGGTCAACCAAGCATCAATACCCATGAAACTACCATGGCATACTTCTCATCTCTACTAAGAGCCGTAAAAAATATGGGATGGCTTCAAAACGACTGTTCTTGCACCAACAAATAGATCAAGGATTTTGGCCTTTTCTAAACAAAGGTTCTAGTAGGGCTATTCCGTTCGTGGGGGATCATCCATGCGGCAAGAGACCATTGCTGCCCTTCTTATCGGAACAATCCTCGTGATACTTTCCTTTCCTCAAGTACCCACACTTATATACTAGTTGGAAGTCTCTTGGCTTTAGTGTGTTCCTAGTTGGGTCATTCCCTTGGGTGAGTACTTTTTCCCACAAAGGCATGCCCTCTAGAGATAAACAAAAGTGAGAAAGTACATCCATAGTTTGATTGATCTTCGTTGAGAAACAAAGAGAGAACACACACGGTATACCTAACTCACACTCACAAGATTTGTTCAATTTTAGAATCAAAATTGAAGTGTGGAAGCAACCACTTACACAACTTAATATCATCAAAAGCCTTTTGATTCTCAAGATCATTGTGAGGCATGAGAGAAGCGCATACATCTTTTAGATGATATTATTTTGGGTAAGTGATTACAAAAAAAAGATGCACATGTTCATTTTAAACCTTTCAAAGCAATGATTGGATTCTTTTTAAAGCACAAAAAAGAAAGATGAAAGTTGTTTTTTCAATTGTTAACCTTAAACAAAATCTAGTAAGTTTGCCTATAGTTCATTTTAAACCCAAATTGAAATCTATTAAGTCCTAAAAGCTTGAAGGGGTAAAGTACTTAGAATCAGAATTATAATTGCTTCCAAAAGTGTCTAAAGACACTTGATACAATGGATAAATGATGTTATACTTAAAACTCTTCCTTGCTCCTCCCTTGCTTCCACCTAAAAAGATTGGTTAATCCAAGAAAAAAAGAGGTAGGAAACAGGTCAATAGCTCAAAATGATCAAAAGCAAAAAAGAACATGTCAAAATAACTTAAAATTTGATCCTTTACCCCACCCTAGTGGTGAAACTAGCATATGTGTCGCAGTTTAAGGAAGTCAGCGATGCTATATAGTGCCACTAGGTCTGATAGCAATGCTCTGTAGCAGAACAAAGAGCACAGTTGCGTTGGTATTTCTGTCAGCGACATAGTTTAGAGTTTGGAAATCCAGTGCTAGGAAAATAGATCAGCGTCGTAGTTTAGAAATTTGAATTTCTGGGTGGGAAGACCTTAGCAGCGAAGTTTGGAGTTTGCAGTGTCGCTGTATGGCACCGTTGGAAGGATAACATCACTGTATGGTGTCGTTGGACTAATAGCGGCACAGTTTCTTGTAGACACAAAAAATTAAAAAAAACAAGAAAATTTTGTCAAAAAACATGTTAAGAACTTGAGATTTTCCCTCCTTTTAGCGCCAAAATGTGAACCCCAATCCTAGACCTGCACAAATATAGCAAACAAACACAATATTAGATCCATATGCAAGTTAGAACGAAGATTCCCCACAAAATTCATCTACAATGTTCAAAATAGGAAAGAAATGAAGAACAAAACAAGAAAAACAATTAAATCCTATTTAAACATGCAAACTCTCAATCCCATGGGGGAATTGGTGCCAATTTGATGTGGAAATTGGCCCTTTCCTAACTCCTTTGCAAGTTTGATGAAGATTGATCCACTTGATGATGATGAACAATGTGCTTCTGTGATAAAATCTACAATAACCTAGCTATGATGATAGAAAATTCTATGGAAATGGATGAATTTTCTCTAAATGTGAAGATAATAACTTTTTCTCTAAGTTGTGGATCCCAAATACAAAGGAAAGCCTTCTATTTATAGAAGAACAAGATGAAAGAATGAGAAAAATGAAGCAATGTGGGATCATTCAACATCCAATGGGAAAGTGCCACTTGTCAAGATGTAAATGGAGGAAGCTTGAGCACATTTTGATGAATGTGCATAATAAATGATATTAGGTGGAATTTGAAATTTATGAAATGACATGTTGGAGGGAGAAAGGAATGAATTAAATGCCACTTGGCTTAATGCACAAGGACATGTAAGAGGAAATGAATGCCTTGTTGGAAGGACAAATCCATTTGGAGGGATTTTCAAACTTGGAGGAATATTCCCTTTTTGATGCCATGTTGAAAGTAATTAAGGGAATTATTAAATCAAAGAAATGATTTATTGGTGCAAGTTGCAAAATCTAGAGGATTTAGGTGATTAGGATTAAATTAATCAGGATTTGATTAATTTAATAGGAGATTAGTTGATGTGACAATTTGATTTAGATTTTTGGATTGATTTAAATCAAAGTTGAGAGGAATATGATTTACATTTAATTAAATGAAGATTTTGATTTATTTAATTAAAGAGGGGATGATGTTAGCTTAAATTAAACAAGGTTTAATTTATTTAATTTAATAAGATGACTTTAGAGATTTAATTAAATAAAATGGATTATTTAATTAAATAAAGACTGATAAGGTTAATTAAATAAAATTGATTGATTTATTTAATTAACAAGAAGTGATGACTTAATTAGATAAATTTGATTTATTCAATTAAGGGACGAAAGGTGATGACTAGTTAAGAAGATGATTCAGGACGAAATGATGTTAGTAAATTAGGATCAAATGTGTCGGTATGTTTTCCATGTCTACAGTAGGCATGTGTTTTGTTTACATCTAATGCTTAAGTAATTACTGTTGATTTCTCAATAAGCTCCATCTAATGTGTATTGTGTAAATAAGCTCCATTCCTGGTGGTTTGTATCATTTGCAATGCTTCAATTACTTGTGCTTCACTTATTCACATGTATGCTTCACTTATTCACATCTATACTTGACGTTATTGTGTGTATTCATGTGTATGCTTCATTCTTCCAATGTATAATTCATTTTTTTACGTGTATACTTCATGTATTTGCGTGTATGCTTCATGCTTCTTGAGTTCTATTGTTGTCTAGTGGCAAGGATTTTAACAGCAAAAGGTTTCAAATGAACCATAAGAGCTCCTTCCCATAAAAAAATATCATAGAAAAATGTATTTCTTTTAATTCATGGTTGCCATTGGCATCCAACAACTAATGGTTTTGATTCTAAAGCTTAGCAATCATTGTATTTACATCTATAGAACAAGTGGATGTTTCAAACCTCAGGGGCATATATATACCTCTATGAACTTGTATGAATGTGCATCAAAACACATGATAGTTGTTGATCCGACCAACAAAATGTATTTGCATCTACTAATATCACAACACTTGACATCTCGTTAAATCAAATCAATGCATAGGTTAGCTTTAATGATATTATGAAGATGTTAGATGTGTGCAACGAGATATCTTCTCTGGTCAAAGTTTTCAACTTGAATGCGTTCTCTCCTAATAACTCGACAATTTGATATGGTCCTTTCCATAGGTTGTCAAATTTATCATGGTCCCCTCTCCGTTCATGAGCTTTATCCCAATAAAGGACTAGATCGAAGATCTTGAAGGAATTTTTCATTGCACGTCTTTCAAACCATCGTTTGACAACCCCTTGATGTTTCACAAAATTTTCGAGGGATTAGTCTCTCTGTTCCTCCAGTATCAGGGGTTGTGAAAGATGAATCTAGACTCTATCTTCTGGGTCTAGGTACTCTTGCATGAATTTCAGTGTTGGAATCCTCAATTGAATGGGAAAGACAGGGTCTTTTCCGTAAACTAAGTGATATGGGGAGGTTCCCAATGACTTCTTGGCTCTTGTTCTATATGCCCATAGAGCAAACCTAAGCTGAGAATGCTAGTCTCTTGGATTCTTCTCCAGTAACTTCTTAATTACAATAAGCAAATTCTTATTCATGGAATTTGCCAACCCATTACCTTGGGGGTAATAGTTTGAGGAAAAATTCAAAATGATCTCATAATCGAATGCTCAATTGGAAAACTTCAAGGAAGTGAAAGTAGAACCATTATCACACACCAAAGCATTGGGACAACCAAATCTAGTGATAATGTGTTCCAAAAATTTGATCACCGCATCTGTCATGGAATTCTTCAATGCTTGGGCTTCAGACCATCTGGTGCAGTAGTCAGTTGCAGTCAAAATATATCTATGTTGTGCTAAGGATGGTGGATTTATCATGCCGATGTGTAGACATGCAAAATTCACATTATGCATTCGATCAGATTCGGTCAAATTAGCTCTTACACTAGGCAAATTCATCACTTTCATCCATTCATTAAATAAGTTCATTTATCAAATAAATCCTTATCATTCAACCTTCATCCTGCATTATCCACTTAATTAAATAAATAAAAAAAGCCATTTAAATCAAATCTTAAATCAATTATCAAAGTCCAAAAAGTCAAATCAATTAATCAGCATTAAATCAGCATAATCATCATTAAATTAATCTAATCCTAATCTAAGGCTAATCCCATCCCACTTGCACAATAAATCAATTTTATTGATTTATTAAAACAATCATTTTCCCTCAACATGACAAGTCAAACAGGGCATTTATTGCTGTTTTTCCTTGTCCCCCTCTCAGCATTTATGGCAAAATTTGAATTCAAATTTTCCCCCTCTTGGGCACTCTTCCCAAATCTTGCACACACATTAACCACTCACATGATGACAAGTGTCCTCCTATCATTGGCTTAATCTTTAGTCCCACATTGGTCCCTCTTCAACATTCAACATTTTGAAAATCTTTAAATACAAAGCATCATCCTCAAGCAAATCCTTCACAATCTTCACAATCTTCACAATCCTCCACAATTTCATGCAAGGTTACTCTCTTAATTTGAGAGCTCATCTTGCTCATCACTCCACCATATCCATAGCATTTTATCATTCGGCTTATCAAAAAGGGGTTGGGAAAAGGGCTACTTTCCACATCAAAGTAGCACCAATCCCCCTATGAGATAGTGTTTGAGTAGTTTAGGAATGGATGTCATGCTTATGTTGCTTATGATTTTATGTTAGTTTGATGTCGTTATTTCCTTTATGCTTGCTCAATAATTTCATAGGGAGAGGGATTATCTCATTTATTCAACGTTGACAAATTTATGCCATATTTGTCAATCATTTGATAAAGGAAAGGTTTTACCTCTCACATATTGGCGCTAGAAGGAGGGCAGGCTGCTTTGAGATAAATTGTGTGTAGTTCTAAAAGCATTTTTTGGTTTGAAACCTAAATTTCCTGAATTGAGAAATATCAAATCATATTTCTTTGTCAGATTTGAACCAAAAAAAAAAAATGCTTTCTGTTATAATTTGATTTAAGGAAGGCTGTGAAAGAATCATTAGATGACAATGCCTTATTTGCATTTATTTTTATCATCTTTTAGCTTTCAGCATTTAAATCTGTTTGATGCATATCATGTAAATGTTGCAGACCATGAAAGTTTCTAAAAGTCTTTTCAACAAAATCATCTTGCGCATGTCCTGCAATTATAGAAAACATCTCTTTTTGGCATTCAATCCAATGGTCAATGTGCTGTCTCTATGCGTTCTTTCTCACACAGTGAGTGCTTCGCTCAAAATAAAAAAATAAAAAAAATTCACGTGCCTAGTCTGTGCTTCACATTTCTCTGAGACAAATGCTTTGAAATTGCTATATAATCTTTTGAATCACCCATTTTTCCTCTTTCTGATTCTCGTTCATTACACAGGACATACTTTTTTAATACAGTCTTTTGGAAACTTTATTCGATTTCTTTTATAAGATTCTGAATAACCAACTAAACTGTTGTGTCAACAAGCTAAGGGTGCGTCCATTTGGTATTATTCTAAAAAAAAATTCTGATACTCTCCTTTACAGAGGTTGTTTTCTATAGTGGGATTGTTGTTTTCCTTCTTGTTACAGATCGCGTTCAGAAGCCTTGTTTCCAACCCTTACCAGACAAGAGAAGCATCAAAAATAAGCTCTAGGGGTACAAAGTTGTTTCAATAGCAACATTGGTTCTCAGTGTGCTCCTGCCACTTATATCCCTTAGTTTGTTGTGGCTGTGGACAGGGGCAACAACATCTACTGCTATCGCGCCCTATTTAGTGGGCCTTATTGTTCGGTTTGCATTTGAACAGTATGTCCAACATATAAAATCAGGTGTCTGCACTCCTGTTCCGATTTATTGTTCTAGGGTGAGATAGTCCAAGCGCATGACAACAGTGACTTTAAGCTGAATCTGTTCACCGTAAGATCCACGGCTTTAAGCTGCAACTTTGGTCGCTGCCCTCTGTCAGACCTGTTTGCTACTGCCTTCTGTCAAGCAGTTCGCATGCCTTGTCTTTACTACCACATCCGACTATCAAACAGAGCTCACGCATCTTGCCTATTCTCCTGCAACATTCTGTCACACAGTTGGCACGTACTTTGTCTATGCATCCACATTTTGCATACGGGTCTGCCTGCCCACTTGCAACTACAACATATGACATCTCTTGAGGCATTCCCTGAAAGCGAATTCATAGACTTGGTCTTTAATTGAGAGCCCACATTCCGATATCCTCCAACCGCCGCTTTCAATCCTCTGACATGCCATTGTTTAGAACAGTGCCTTTCCTTGCTGACACGTTATGTCACACAGTCTGCTGACTTTCCTGCGCACCAACACCATTGTGGGAGACCAGCGTCCTTTCTTGACTTAAAAGCCATCCATAATCCCCCTGCTGTCAATCGCCTCAGTCTAAGTCTTCTTTTACTCATCCAAATGTGAGATTTGATGTTATTTGCTGCAAATTGAGGACATATGTGTTAATCTCGGGCAGAGTACCTCTTGTCTCATGATTACGCAGTAAGGAACCATGTGACTTATCAATTTGAATATGCATCGGTTCAACTAAGGTCCCTGTGTTCTTCATATTTTAGATGAATATTCATGCATTTGTTAATATTGACAACCAAGTTCCTGCGTTCTTCATGTCTTAAATGAATGTTCGGGCATTTATTAACATCTGACAAAGTTTTCTGTGTTCCCTATGATTAATGAATGTTCTTTTCATAGCCTCACATAACTGCGTTTTCTTGTGGTCTTAAAGTCCATTCACTCCAAAAGGAGGAAGCTTTACGCTTGGCAAAGGAAGATCTAGAGAAAGAAGTGCGCAGATTTCAAAATACTTCCTGCACATTTACTTCACACACATTGTTTGTGTAGGCCAAAGGATAGGAGAAATACGAGGCAATATGCAGGGATCACACTATGTATCAATTTCTTTAGAGAATTCTTGTCAGATAACTTGATACACCTATCTTGAATGAGTGCATTATTTTATTTGTTCACTCATAATTCAACATTTAAATAAATGTCATGATGTTATAAGTCAACATTTGAAATTGGGGAAAGGTGTATTTTTTTAGAAGATTTATTCTTTAGGGGCTTAATAACTTTAGTGAGAAGGAAGGGGTCTAAACAAATTTGATGGTTTTTATCTTTCAATGAACTTTTCATGTGAGATCTTAGTTTATTAAGATTAAACTATCAATAAGAGAAACCTTTATTAGAAAACCCTCTAGTTTTATATTTATGTAAAGTCTAAGGAAAGCATGATTCACTTATGAAAGCCTCTTTTTATCTTACAAATTTGAATCATATTATTGTTTAATAAATTTGATGTTCTAATTATCACATGATTGTCTTTTCTTTTTTATAGGTACCAAAAAGCGAACAAGGGCAAGTGAAAGGTACAAACAAAGGAAAAGCGAAAAAGGTGAAAGACAAAGGTACAAAAGCAAACGAAGGCGAAAAGCTGCAAAGCAAAAGAGGAGGAGGATTCTTGTTTGAAAACACATCGTGTTTTTTAACACTTTGATCAAAACTACTTCACAAAACGAAAACGAAAGGAGGGAAAGATTTTTTCTTTCCTTTGAAAACACAATGTGTTTTTTAACACTTTAAGTGTTTGATCAACACTTCACGAAATTGTTTTCCTTTTCGTTTTAGAACATTAGTTTTCAATTGGGGCTAAAACGAACAATTTCATTTTCATTGCAAAGGGCTTAAAACGAACCTTAGAACAAACTTACTAGATTTCGTTTTGGTTTAAAATTGAACAAGGCAAACTTCACACTTGATTTTGGTGCTTAAAATGAAGTCATCATTGCTTTGAGGCTAAAACGAACAAGTGCTTGATTGTGTTATTTTGTCTTTTGAGTGCGTATCCTCTCCCCTTGCGCTTCGTGCGATCTAGGGTGCAAGAGAAACTCTCAAAATACATTTTATTGCTTTAAAACACTTCATTTTTGGTTTAAAAATTGAACATCTTGTGCGAGTGTGAGTAGGGGCATCTTCGCGTACATTCTCTTTCTTTGTGCCATCAAAGATC
>VDFB02353493.1:35779802-35800397 GCA_007258455.2 Sequoia sempervirens
TAGGAAAATTCATCACTTTCATCCATTCATTAAATAAGTTCATTTATCAAATAAATCTTAGCATTCAACCTTCATCTTGCATCATCCACTTAATTAAATAAATCAAAAAGCCATTTAAATCAAATCTTAAATCATTTTCCAAAGTCCAAAAGTCAAATCAATTAATCAGCATTAAATCAGCATAATCATCATTAAATTAATCTAATCCTAATCTAAGGCTAATCCCATCCCACTTGCACAATAAATCAATTTTATTGATTTATTAAAACAATCATTTTCCCTCAACCATGATAAGTCAAACAGGGCATTTATTGCTCTTCTTTCTTGTCCCCCTCTCAAAATTTATGGCAAAATTTGAATTCAAATTTTCCCCCTCTTGGGCACTCTTCCCAAATCTTGCACACACATTAACCACTCACATGATGACAAGTGTCCTCCTATCATTGGCTTAATCTTTAGTCCCACATTGGTCCATCTTCAACAATTAGCATTTTGAAAATCTTTAAATACAAGCATCATCCTCAAGCAAATCCTTCACAATCTTCACAATCCTCCACAATTTCATGCAAGGTTACTCTCTTAATTTGAGAGCTCATCTTGCTCATCACTCCACCATATCCATAGCATTTTATCATTCGGCTTATCAAAAAGGGGTTGGGAAAAGGGCTACTTTCCACATCAAAGTAGCACCAATCCCCCTATGAGATAGTGTTTGAGTAGTTTAGGAATGGATGTCATGCTTATGTTGCTTATGATTTTATGTTAGTTTGATGTCGTTATTTCCTTTATGCTTGCTCAATAATTTCATAGGGAGAGGGATTATCTCATTTATTCAACGTTGACAAATTTATGCCATATTTGTCAATCATTTGATAAAGGAAAGGTTTTACCTCTCACACGATGAAATCAAGTCCCCACATTGTGAACAACTTCACTTCCGTGACTGGTTGTAGTGGCATAGGAAGATTCTTTTTATGGGTTGCAATAATTTGGTAGGTGTGGCAAAATTTGACGTGCTCCTTGCTCTTAAAATTTGATAAGTTGTAGCCTGACTTCGTCCATGGCCTATCCTGAATTTAGAGTGAAAATGTTCCATGATTCTCTTAGCTTCGTCATTTGCTACACACTTCAGGTAGATTCCTTCATGATTCTTTCTATAGAGTATTGATCCTTCAAGCATATAATATTGGCACTTAAGCTTGAAGGATCATTTCTGTGTTGGGTTCATTTGTGTGGGATACTTGTGATTTATCAAATATGCGGCGATGTCATAATACCACTCCTTTGGGGAGGTGTCGGTCAATACATATGTTTGTTGCACCATGCTGGGCCCTTCAATGGCCATAGTCTGAGTTAAAGCTTGCCCATGGACTAGCTTCATTGGCTGTAATTCAATATCATACTCTTGGATAGTGGTGAAACACTTTCCTCTTCTCTCTCCTAGCTCATTCTACATCAAGAGTGTTTTAACAGCCACATTGGGTACAATGGCAAAAAATTTACTCCTCAAGATATAGTGTGTAAAGTTTTTGATGGCCTCCACTAATGCATAGGCCTGCTTTTTGATGTTGGGGTACCTCAATTCTGTATCCTTAAGAGGTGAGCTCATGAAAGCTATTGGATGCTCATCTTTCTCTTCTATTCATTGAGTAAGCATTGCGACACAAGAATGCTCTGATGTAAAGGAATATAGGTAGAAAGGCTTTGTGTAGTCTGGACTGACCAGGATATGAGCATCAACTATGGATTGCTTGATTTCTTCAAAGGATCTCCTTGTTGGTGGTGTCCATTCCATCTTGGAATCATTTTTCAACATCTCATTTAAATGTTTTACTATTTCAACAAAACTGGTGATGAATTTTCTGACAAAATTGATCTTCCCAAAGAAAGATCTCAATTCCTTTTGGCTAGTAGGAAAATTGATTCTTGAGATTGCCTCTATATTTTTAGGATAAATTAATAGTCCCTTTTCAGTGATTAGGTGTCCCAATAATTTTCCTTCGGTGACACCGAATATACACTTTTTTGGATTCAAGGAAATCCCATACCTTTGACATCTTTGAAATACCTTCGTCAAGTCTTCTACATGGTCTTCTCTCCTCTTTGAAAACACTGTCAGATCATCCATATAGATGATTATGCATTTTCCAATTAAGTCTCTGAAAGCAATGTCCATAGTCCTTTGAAATGTGGCTCTTGCATTGATTAACCCAAAGGGAATTCTTTTGTAGGCAAAGGTTCCCCATTTGGTCATGAATGCCATTTTCAGCCTATCTTCATATTCCACAAGTAACTAGTTGTACCCATAATATTTGTCCAAAAAGGAAATCATTTGTGACCCATTGAAAATTTGTAAAACCTCATTGAGTGATGGAAAAGGATAATTGTCCTTTTTAGAGGCTCTGTTTAAGTTTCAAAAATCAACACATAGCCTAATTTCTTCATTTTTCTTTCAGACTGGGACTAGGTTGGCGACCCACATTGAGTGGCGCACTAGGAATATGATTCCTGTTAAAAATTTATTAACTTCTTGATAAATGAGAGGTTCCATCAGTGGGTTAACTGGCCTCTAGCGCTATCTGAATGGATTACTTTCTGGCTTGAGAGGAATTGCATGCGTGATGATTGTTGGAAAATGTGCCTCAAGCTTACTGACATGAAACTCCTGAAAGGGAAAAGTTAGTGAGACCCTTTGAAAGTCTTATCGACTAGCAGCTGTGTTCATAAGTTTAAAGTCGCTGAGACTTTGGTTCTGTCTTGCCGATGGGAGTCATTGGCAAGACATGTCTATCATTGTGAGTTTCCCATCTCATTCCGCCCAGGAAAATCTCATGCTGAAAGGTTGGTTCCAGTTGGTTATTGGGGAGACTCTTGAAGACGAGTGGCATCAGGGAGAGACATGAAGCTTTGGAGTGACTCATTCCAATAGAGTATGTTTCATCGAGGTTTTTTCACATTGGCGGTGGATGTCATCGGGGAGAATCTTGGCTGATAGGTTTGTAGTCGATATGAACTCTTGCTGAGAGTGCTAGTCTTGCTGACAGATTTGTTTATGAATTGTCGATGGATCTCCACGTGATGAACTTTGGTGTAACCTCTTGCTCATGGTGTTTCTCTTTTCGATAGACTGGTCAGAGTAATATGAGCTACTGGGTATGCCTTCGGTGTGATCTCCTGCCAATGATTGTTGGTCTCACTGACATACAGGTGCTTTCGGTGAGAACTCTTGCCGATGGTTTTCCTCTCGACAACGAGTATGAACATCGGTATGACATAAGGTTCTATAAGAATCTTAGCAATAGCTAAACTCTTGCCGATAGATCTGTACAAGCTAGATTTGTGTTTGATATGATGTCTCTTCTACAGCGATGGTCTTGCCGATGGTTCTGCAGTGGATATCGATGTGATGTCTTAGCGATAGAGTGAGTCTGGGCGACAGGTTTGAACTTGATATGAATCTTTCTGATAATGACAGTCGGGCATTGTGGCATTAGGGAGACAACCTAGTGTCTCACCAACATGCGATATAGTTTGAATGCCTTGAACAAATGTCTATCCTACGTGGTCTGTTTTCAACCAATCAGAGAAGCAGAATGTGAACTGTTAGTAGTTGGACTGTTGCGACCATTATTGTGAGGGAGATGAATAGACTGTGAGAGAATGGATTATTCTCTGGAAATGGTGGATGATGAAGAATAGTTTGAAATAATGAAGTGTTGCTTGATTGAACACGGATTGATATGAGTGAATTCATTGGATGTTTCTGAGAGCTATTCTGTACAAGATTGTTCAGTAAATGTGCTATTGTAAAAATTGACATCAGAAAGTGAAGTTGATCTTTGTATGCAATTTTTGTTTATTGTAATACAAAGAGGCTTTTCTTGGTGTGGTGGGTTTTTCTCCCGTAAGGGTTTTCCCACGTAAATCTGGTGTCCAATTGTGTATGTGTTCATTTCTCTTTTCTGTTATTTCTTTCATGAGTATCTTAATTGGACTGTAATTGAAAAATTAAAAGTCACCTCTGCATTCTTCCCTGAGGTTTTGGCGTTAGAAGAGTTTGTTCTGCACCTAAGCTTTCCTTACAAGTGGTATCAGAGCATGGCCAGTTGGGTTTTTTGTGTCAATTCTGTTCAGTGGGAGTCTTGTAGAAGTCTGGTAATTTGAATTACAAATTAAGATGGCAAGCACGTCAGGAAAGATTAAAATTGAGAAATTCAATGGCAGTAATTTTGAGTTATGGAAACTCAAAATGGAAGATCTGTTGGTCGATCGTGATCTTTGGCTTGCTGTGTCTCGAATGAAGCCTACAGGCATGAAGTAAGAGGATTGGGACCTTGCAGATTGAAAATCAAAGGGGATGATAAGGCTCTGTTTAGCAGACTCTGTTCTTCTAAATGTTCATGAAGAAAAAACATCATCCTCTTTGTGAAAAAGACTGGGAGCTATTTATCAGGGCAAGTCCTTGGTAAATAGGTTGTTCTTGAGGAAGAAGCTATATTCTTTGAAAATGTAGGAAGGAGCATCTGTTGCTGATCATTTGAATGCTTTCAACATGCTGATTGCTTAGTTAGCATCTGTGGGTGTGAAGATTGATGAAGAAGATCACTGTATGCTATGCTACTGTTATGTTCTTTTCCAGATTCTTGGGATCACTTGGTGATGGCTATTGGGAGTACAACTTCCTCTTTTAAGATGGAAGATATTGTTTCTTCTTTGTTATCAGAAAAAGTGAGAAGAAAATCTTCTGAGATGGCGAAGGAGGCTCTTGTTGTTTGAGGGAGATCGAAAGAAAAAGGCAAGAAGAAGGACAAGAAGTCCAAATCAAAATCAGAAGGGAGATCAAAGTCTCCTAGTAATAAGTCCAAGGTGAAGTGCTGGAATTGTGGGCAACCTGGTCATGTACGAAAGGATTGTAAAGAGGAGAAAAAGAAGAAGAAGAAGTATTCTTCTAACAATGATTATTCTCAGAGTGATGCAAACGCTTTCATTGTAGCCTTGGCTACACATGCATCATATGATGTCTGGCTGATTGATTATGGAGCATCTTTCCACATGACATCTCATAGAGACTGGTTCACTAAGTATGAAAAATATGATGGTGGAAGGGTGTATTTGGCAAGTGATTCATCTTTGGAAATAGTTGGCCGTGGAAGAGTCAGAATTTAATTTCTTGATGGAAGAGTGAAGCGAATCAATGATGTGATGCATATACCAGGTCTGGCTCAAAATCTACTTTCTATTAGTAAGTTGAATGATATTGGAGTGCAAGTCACGTTATCTGTAAATGGCTACAAGATGACTAGAGGCTCAATGGTGCTAGCAAGGGGTGCTCATATTGGTACCTTGTATAAGATGGATGCACATGCTATGCAATGCAATAGTGTATCTGTAAAGTCACAGAAAGCTACTCATGGAGAAAAAGAGGAAAAAGTTCCTGATAATGCAAACTCTATGGAAGTTAAACTTCTAGTAGAAAAGACTATGCTCTGGCATCATAGGCTTGGCCACATTGGTGAAAAAGGTTTAAAAACCTTGAAGAATAAAAACCTGGTTGAAGGGCTTGATGATTGTAACCTCGAATTCGAGTTTTGTGAACATTGTATATATGGTAAACAATATCGTGTTTCATTTTACTCTAGTCCACACAAATCTTCTGGTTTACTTAATTACATACATTATGATGTTTTTGGTCCAGTAAATGTTCCTTCTTTGTCTAAATCAAGATATTATGTATTGTTCATTGATGATTATTCAAGAAGGGCATTTGTTTATTTTTTGAAAAGTAAATTAGAAGTGTTCAGTCATTTTAAGGAATTTAAAAACCTTGTGGAAAATCAGATTGGAAGAAAAATAAAATGTTTAAGGACTGACAATGGCGGCGAGTTTTGTTCTGATGAGTTTGAAAGGTACTGTAAAGATCATGGGATTAAAAGACATAAAACTACACCCTACACTCTGCAACAAAATGGAGTTGCTGAAAGGTTCAACAAGACAGTGATGGAAAGAGCACAAAGTATGCTAAGTAGTGCTGGCTTGGAGGAGAAGTTCTGGGCTGAGGCAGTTGCAATAGCATGTTATTTAATAAACCGTTCTCCGAATTTCGCTCTTGTTGAGAAAACACCTTTGGAAGCATGGTCTAGAAAGAAGCCCTCTTTGAGACACATTCATGTTTTTGGCTGTGAGGCATATGCATATGTGCAAAATGAAAAAATATCTAAATTGGAAAACAAGGTTGTTAAATGTATTTTTATTGGTTATAGTGCTGGCATGAAAGTATACAAGCTTTGGAATCCTGATATGGAGAAGGTTTTATTTTTCGTGAGCTGAAGCCTTCTACTTTGGATCTATAGTCAGAGAAAAATTGGAAGATAAAAAGGATGTAGTTGAAATTCCTCCGACACAAAATAAAGAGGAATTAAAAATTCAAAATGTACCTAAAACTAAGGAGAGCTCAAGTAGTTCTGAGAGTTCTGAAGAAGAAGATCAACCTCAGCCTCAGCCTGTGAGGAGGTCAACACGTGAAAGAAAGCAACTTGATGGGTATGGGTTCTCTTTGTTAGATTCTACTTGTGCCTATGCTTTAATTTCTAGCACTGATGAGCCTAGGACTATGAAAGAGGCATTTAGAATGTCTGATTCAAACTCTTGGTTGGAAGCCATGAATGAAGAAATGGCATCATTAGAAAATAACGATACTTGGAGTTTGGTGCCCTTGCCTGAAGGCAGAAAAGCTGTTGGCTACAAATGGTTATTTAAAAAGAAAATAGTTTTGGATGGCAGTGTGGAAATGTATAAGGCAAGGTTGGTTGCGAAGGGGTATTCCCAGGTAGAGGGAATTGATTATGGAGAAATTTTTTCTCTTATAGCTAAGCTGATGTCTATCAGATTTCTTTTGTCACTTGCAACAGCGTATGCCTTAGAGATTGAAAAGATGGATGTGAAGACAACATTTCTTCATGGTGACCTTGAAGAAGAAATTTATATGTCCCAGCCTGAGCACTTTGTGGAAAAAGGTAAAGAAAAACTGGTTTGCAAGTTGAAAAAATCTCTGTATGGATTAAAACAATCTCCTAGAATGCAGTACTAGAAGTTTTACACTTTTGTTTTATCATTGGGATTTGTAAGATCGAAATCTGATCATTGTGTGTACTACAAAGCTGAAAATGATAGAGTTTTTATTATTGCTCTCTATGTTGATGATATGCTGTTCATAGGCAATAGTAAGTTAATGATTTCTTATCTAAAATATCAGTTGTCTGCAAAGTTCGAAATGAAAGATCTTGGTGCAACCAAGTATATTTTGGGAATGGAAATAACCAGGGATAGGAAGAGTAGAAAACTTTGTCTTAGTTAGAGTAAGTATATTAATACTATTCTGGAGAGATTTTGTATGACTGAGTGCAAGTAGCTAGTTGTTCCAGTTTTGCAGGGAACAAAGCTATCTGTTGAAGACTGTCCAAAATATCCTACTGAGATAGATGACATTATCGGAGTTCCTTATGTTAGTGCAGTTGGCAGTTTAATGTATGCAATGGTTTTTACAAGACCAGACATTGCCCAAGCAGTGGGAGTACTTAGTTGTTTTATGGAAAATCCTGGAAGGACACATTGGGATGCTGTGAAAAGAGTGTTTAGATATATGAAGGGAACTTCAGAATATGCTTTGTGTTACCATGGGAATTTGGTTGAATCACAGAGGACTCTCAACATTCGAGGCTATGTGGATTCTGATTGGGTAGGGGACATTGACAACAGAAGATCCACCGGTGGATATATTTTCATGATGAATGGTGATGCAATTAGTTGGATGAGTAAGAGATAGGCTGTAGTCACTTTGTCCACTATAGAGGTAGAATACATGGCAACAACACATGCCTGTAAAGAAGCAATCTGGTTAAAACATTTGTTTTCTAACATTGGGTTTGATGTAGGGAAAATTACAATTTACTGTGACAGTTAGAGTGCTATTTGTTTGGCAAAAAATCCTACTTTCCATGCCAGGACAAAATATATTGATGTGTAGTATCATTTTGTACGAGATATGGTGGAGGATGGAAAGGTCTCTTTAGAAAAAGTAGATACTTTGGAAAATGTTATAGATGCATTAACGAAGCCAGTGAGCATAGACAAGTTCAGGTGGTGTGCCAGTTTGATGGGCCTCAGTGCCCATGAATTTTAATAGTTTTGTTATGCTCTAGAGGTGTTAGTAAGATCTTCGTCAAGTGGGAGATTGTTGGAAAATGTTCCTCAAGCTTATTGACATGAAACTTCTGAAAGGGAAAAGTCGGTGAGACCCTCTGAAAGTCTTACCGAATAGAATCTGTGTTCATAAGTTTAAAGTCGCTGAGACTTTGGTTCTGTCTTTCCGACGAGAGTCATCGGCAAGACATGTCTATCGCTGTGAGTTTCCCATCTCATTCCGCCCGGGAAGATCTCATGCCGATAGGTTGGTTCTAGTTGGTTATCGGGGAGAATTTTCACGACGAGTGGCATTGAGGAGAGACATGAAGCTTCAAAGTGACTCATTCCGACAGAGTATGTCTCACCGAGGTTTTACACATTGGCGATGGATGTCATTAGGGGGACTCTTGGCTGATAGGTTTGCAGTCAGTATGAGGTCTTGCCGAGAGTGCTAGTCTTGCCGATGAATTTCTTTATGAATTGCCGATGGATCTCCCCGTGATGAACTTCAGTGTAACCTCTTGCCGATGGTGTTGCTCTTGCTGATAGACTGGTTAGAGTAATATGAGCTGCCGAGTATGCCTTTGGTGTGATCTCCTGCCAATGACTGTTGGTCTAGCCGACAGAAAGGTGCTTTCGGTGAGAACTCTTACCGATGGTTTTCCTCTCGTCGACAGGTATGAACATCGGTATGACATAAGGTTCTATAAGACTCTTAGTGATAGTGAAACTCTCTCCAATAGATCTATACAAGCTGGATTTATGTTCGGTATGATGTGTCATCAACAGCGATGGTCTTGCCGATGGTTGTGCAGTGGATATCAATGTGATGTCTTAGCAATAGAGTGAGTCTAGGCGACAGGTTTGAACTCTATATGACTCTTGCCGATGATGATGACTCTCGCCGATAACGACAGTTGGGCATTGTGGCATCAGGGAGACACGACCTAGTGTCTCACCGACATGCGATATAGTTTGAACACCTTGATTGAATGTCTATCCTACATGGTCTATTTTTGACCAATCAGAGAAGCAGAATGTGAACCATTAGCAGTTGGAATGTTGAGACCGTTCCTGTGAGGGAGATGAAAAGACTATGAGAGAATGCATTACTCTTTGGTAATGGTGGATGACAAAGAACAGTTCGAAATAACGAAGTTTTGCTCGATTGAATATGGATTGATCTAAGTGAATTCATTGGATGTTTCTGAGAGCTATTCTGTACAAGATTGTTTAGTAAATGTGCTGCTGTAAAAATTGACATCAAAAAGTGAAGTTGATCTCTGTATGTAATTTTTGTTTAATATAATACAAAGAGGCTTTTCTTGGTGTGGTCGGGTTTTCTCCCGTAAGGGCTTTCCCACGTAAATTTGGTGTCCAATTGTGTATGTGTTCATTTCTCTTTTCTGTTATTTCTTTCATGAGTATCTTAATTGGACTATAATTGAAAAATTAAAAATCACCTCTGCATTCTTCCCTGAGGTTTTGGCGTTAGGAGAGTTTGTTCCGCAACCTAAGCTTTCCTTACAATGATAGAAGTGTCATAAGTTCTTAAATCTTCATAGCTCCAAGTTATGACATCGACAAAATCCCTCATGCTCTGAATTATTCCAGAGCATGAAGGAGTTTGCTTCTCCATTTGGATTGATTAATTCAAAACCAGCTTTGACTCCTTTTTTTGACTAGGATCCGTCGAACCTTAGGGTACAAACTTGTTCCTATTGTGGGGAAAGTGGAGTCTGTAGATCTGTGTTTCCTTCTTGGGGATCTTGTAAGGAAAATTAGATGCGGAAACAACTCTCCTAACATGAAAACCTCAAGGAAGAACATAGAGACACTTTTAAATTTTTATAATTACAGTTCAATTAAGATGCACTTTGAAATAAATAGCAGAAATAAAAAATTAGACAAACACAGATGAACACCAGATTTATGTGGGAAAACCCTTACGGGGGAAAAATCCACCATACCAAGATAAGTCACTTTGTATTACAGTAAAAAATAATTACATACAGAGTTCTGACTTATCTTTCTGATGCCAGATTACAACAGCTTTCACAATGATCAATCTTGTATAGGAACCTTCAAGTTACAATCTTTACAGAATAGAAATCACTTTGATACAATTCGAACTGTTCACACAATTGTTCTTCAACCCAACTGAACCATCGAGCATCTGCAACTTCAAACTATATTCATGTCATTCCCTGTCTGTCAAACTTCCTCACAAAACTGCCTCAATGGACTATCTTCCAACGGTTCCCATTCGACTTCTCTGATTGGTCCACGAGACTCCACATAGGATGGTCAAATGGTCAAAATGAAATCAAGTTGTGTTGGCATATTGGTGAGACACTGACCATGTCTCCCCTATGCCAACATAGTTAGCATTCGATATCGCAAAGAGTTTCCTCATCAGCAGGACTCATATTGCTATTCACAAGTCACATCAACCTCAACATTGCTATCGACAATACTTACTACTCACGAAGAGGTTACACTGAGATTCCTTATGTTACACTGAAGCATCCAATAGTCGATGAGACTTATCACTATCACTGAGACATCCCACTGAAAGTTCAAAGATACTCTGAAGTGATCAACAGTCGGCAAGACTCAACCGCTACTATTGAGACGTTACTCCGAAACCTCCAGTCATACCGAGCACAAAAGAATAGTCAATAAGACCTATGTCCATCGCTAAGAGTTCTTGGTGAACCATTAGTGTCACCCCGATGCCTCCACATGTATTCCCATCAGCGAGACCTTCATCGTTCGCTGAGACTTCTTCCCGAGACCTTTGGGTTACCCCGAGTGAACATCAACAAGAGAAACAAATGTCCCTAGGAGTTCATAGCAAAGTCACATGCCACACTGAAGATGCCTAAGTGTAACCTTTCAGCAAGACATTCACACATCGGTAAGACTTCTTACCGATAGAATATAAGATACACTGAAGACCAAAAAAATTAACATACTATCGGCGAGACAAAATATCTCGATAAGACTTCTCACCGAGCCACCGTAGGTTATCTCGATATACGATATGAGTGGCCTATTAGCCAGAGATCTCCTATTCGACAAAAGGTCACAATGAATGCTTCTAGTCACATCGATAACATCATTCAACAAGACATCTACTTTGTTTCGGCTACTAGTACAAACCATAATGTGTCAAAGCTGCTAGTCGGTCAGACATTAACAATATCACACCGACTTGGCTCCAATAGAGGTTATAGCCTGTGATAATTTAGGCATATATTTCCAAAAATCTCCCACTTGACGAAGATCACACAGGCACCTCCAGAGCACAACAAAACTTACCGAAAATCATGGGCACTAAGGCCCATTGAACTGGCACACCACCTCAACTTGTCTGTGCTCACTAGCTTCGTTAATGCATCTGGAACATTCTCCAGAGCATCAAATTTTTCCAAAATGACCTTTCCATCCTCCACCATATCTCATACAAAGTGGTACTGTACATCTATATGTTTCATCCTGGCATGGAAAGTAGGATTCTTTTCCAGACAAATTGCACTATGAATGTCACAAAAAAATAGTTATTTTCCCTGCATCAAAACCAATGTTAGAACACAAACATTTTAACCAAATTGCTTTTTTACAAGCATGTGTAGCTGCCATGTATTCAACCTCTGTAGTGGACAAAGCGACTACAACCTACTGCTTACTCATCCAACTCACTGCACCACCATTCATCATGAAAGTATATCCACTGGTGGACCTCCTGCTATCAATGTACCCTGCCCAATCATAATCCACATATCCTCGAATACTGAGAGTCCTCTGTGATTCAACTAGGTTCTCTTGGTAACACAAAGCAAAATCTGAAGTGCCCTTCAAATATTTGAAAACTCTCTTTACAACATCCCAATGTGTCCTTCCAGGATTAGCCATAAACCGACTAAGAACTCCCATTGCTTGGGAAATGCCTGGCCTTGTACAGACCATTGCATACATAAGACTGCCAACCACACTAGCATAGGGTACACTGGTCATGTCCTCCATCTCAGTAAGAGATTTTGGACAATCTTCAACAAATAGCTTCGTTCCTTGCAAGACTAGAACAACTAGCTGCTTGCAATCATTCATGCAAAATATCTCTAGAACAGTCTTGATATACTTACTCAGACTGAGCCAAAGTTTTCTACTATTCTTGTCCTTGGTTATCTCCATCCCCAGAATATACCTTGCTGCACCAAGATCTTTCATTTTGAATGTAGCATACAACTAAGACTTAAGATTGGAAATCATTAGCTTATTATTGCCTATGAACAACATATCATCAACATAGAGAGCAATAATAAGAACTTGATCATTTTCAGCTTTGTAATAAACACAATGATCATATTTTGATCTCACAAATCCCAAAGACAATACAAAAGTATTAAATTTCTGGTACCACATTCTAGGTGACTGCTTTAACCCATACAAAGACTTTTTTAACTTGCAAACCAGTTTCTCTTTACCTTTTTCAACAAAGTGCTCAGGCTGGGACATATAGATTTCTTCTTCAAGATCATCATGAAGAAATGCTATCTTCACATCCATCTGTTCGACCTCTAAGTCATACACTACTGCAAGTGAAAAAAGAAATCTGATAGATGCCAGCTTAGCTACAGGAGAAAAAATTTCCCCATAATCAATTCCCTCTACCTGGGAATAACCCTTCGCAACCAACCTGGCCTTATATTTTTCCACACTTCCATCTAGACCAATCTTCTTTTTAAACACCCATTTGCAGCTTCAAATTTTCTACCTTTAGGCAAGGGCACCAAACTCCAAGTTTCATTCTTTTCTAATGATGCCATTTCTTCATTCATGGCTTCCAACCAAGAATCTGAATCAGACATTTTAAATGCCTCCTTTATAGTCCTAGGCTCATAAGTGCTAGAAATTGAAGCATAGAGACAAGTAGAATCTATCAAAGAGAACCCATATCTATTAGGTTGTTTTCTTTCACAGGTTGACCTCCTCACTTGCTGAGGCTGAGGTTCTTCTTCTTCTTTAAAACTTTCAGAACTACTTGAGCTCTCCTCAGTTTCAGGTACATTTTGAATTTTGAATTCCTCTTTCTCTGGTGTAGTAGGAATTACAACTACATCCTTATTATTTTCAGACTTTGTCTTTGGCTACAGATCCAAGGTAGAAGGTTTCAGTTCTCGCAAGATTACACTTCTGTTGTATACAACTTTCTCTGTATCAGGATTCCAAAGCTTGTATCCTTTTATGCCAACGCTATAGCCAATAAAAATACACTTGATAGCCTTGTTCTCCAAATTTAGATATTTTCTCATATGAAACATGAGCATATGCCTCACAACCAAAAACACAAATATGTCTTAAAGAGGGCTTCTTACCAGACCACGCTTCCAAAGGTGTTTTCTCAACAAGAGCGGAACTTGGAGAACGATTAATCAAGTAACATGTAGTAGCAACAGCCTTAGCCCAAAACTTCTCCTCCAAGCCAACACTACTCAACATACTTCGTGCTCTCTCCATCACTGTCCTATTGAACCTTTCTGCAACTCCATTTTGCTGTGGAGTATAAGGTGTAGTCTTATGTCTTTTAATCCCATGGTCTTTACAATACCTCTCGAAATCATCAGAACAAAATTCACTGCCATTATTAGTCGTTAAGCATTTTATTTTTCTTCCAGTCTAATTTTCTACAAGGTTCTTAAATTCCTTAAATCAACTGAATACTTTTAATTTACTTTTCAGAAAATAAACAAATGTTCTTCTTGAATAATTATCAATAAACAATACATAGTACCTTGACTTAGACAAAGAAAGAACATTCACTGGACCAAATACATCAAAATGAATATAATCTAGGAAACCAAAAGATTTATGAGGACTAGAATAAAAAGAAACACGGTGCTGCTTTCCATATATACAGTGTTCATAGAATTCAAATTCAAGTTTACAATCTTCAAGCCCTTCAACCAGGTTTTTATTCTTCAAGGTTTTTAAACCTTTTTCTCCTATGATGCCAGAGCATAGTCTTTTCTGTAGGAAGTTTAACTTCCATAGATTTTATACAATTAGGAACATTTCCCTCTTTTCCTCCATGAGTAACCTTCTGTGACTTTACAGAGACATTATTACATTGAACAATATGTGCATCCAGCTTGTACAAGGTACCAATACGAGCACCCCTTGCTAGCACCATTGAGCCTCTAGTCATCTTGCAGCCATTTCCAGAGAAGATGAATTGCAATCCAATATCATTTAACATACTTACAAAAAGTAAGTTTCGAGCCAGACCTAGTATATGCATTACATTATTGATTCCCTTCACTCTGCCATTGGGGAATTGGATTCTGACTCTTCCATGACCAACAATCTCTAAATTTGAATCACTTGCCAAGTACACCTTTCCACCATCATATTCTTCATACTTTGTGAACCGGTCTCTATGAGATGTCATGTGGAAAGATGCTCCTGAATCAATCAACCAGACATCATCTGATACCTGTGTAGCCAAGGCTGCAATGAAGGCATCTCCATCACTGTGAGAAGACTCATTTTCAGAATTCTTCTTCTTCTTCTCCTCTTTACCATCCTTTCAGACATGACCGGGTTGCTCACAGTTCCAACACTTCACCTTCGACTTCTTGCCAGGAGACTTTGATCTCCCTTCTGATTTTGATTTGGACTTCTTGTCCTTCTTCTTGCCTTTCTCCTTTGACCTTCCTCTAATAGCAAGGTCCTCCTTTGCCATCTCAGAAGATTTCCTTCTCATCTCTTCTGACAGCAAAGATACAACAACATATTCCATCTTGAAACTGGATGTTGTACTCCCAATAGCCATCACTAGGTGATCCCATGAATCTGGCAAATAACACAATATCAGCATACAACGATCCTCTTCATCAATTTTCACACCAACAGATGTTAACTGTGCAATCAACATGTTGAATGCATTCAAATGATCAGCTACAGACCCTCCTTCCTGCATTCTCAAAGTGTATAACTTCTTCCTTAGGAACAGTTTATTCACCAAGGACTTCCCCTGATAAATAGATGCTAGTCTCTTCCACAACGAAGATGTAGTCTTCTCTTCATGCACATTGAGAAGAACGAGTCTGCCAAACAGAGCCTTATTAGCCCCTTAGACTTTCTATCTGCAAGGTCCCAATCTTCTTGCTTCATGCCTGTAGGCTTCACTCCAAACACAACAATCCAAAGATCACAATCCACTAAGAGATCCTCCATTTTGAGTTTCCACAACTCAAAATTGCTGCCATTGAACTTCTCTATTTCAATCTTTCCTGACGTGCTTGCCATCTCAATCTATAATAAGAAATTGACAAACTTCTACAAGACTCCCAATGAACAGAAATTGACACAAAAAACCCAACGTACCCACAAGGATAACACAGCTGGCCAGGCTCTGATACCACTTGTAAGGAAAATTAGATGTAGAAACAACTCTCCTAACATCAAAACCTCAGGGAAGAACATAGAGACACTTTTAAATTTTTACAATTACAGTTCAATTAAGATGCACTTTGAAATAAATAGCAGAAATAGAGAATTAGACAAACATAGATGAACACCAGATTTACGTGGGAAAACCCTTACAGGAGAAAAACCCACCACACCAAGAGAAGTCACTTTGTATTATAGTAACAAATAATTACATACAGAGTTCTGAATTATCTTTCTGATGCTAGATTACAACAACTTTCACAATGATAAATCTTGTACAGGAACCTTCAAGTTACAATCTTTACAGAATAGAAATCACTCTGATACAATTCGAACTGTTCACACAATTGTTCTTCGACCCAACCGAACCATCGAGCATTTGCAACTTCAAACTATATTCATGTCATTCCCTGTCTGTTGAACTGCCTCAATGGACTCTCTTCCAACGGTTCCCATTCGACTTCTCTGATTGGTCCATGAGACTCCACATAGGATGGTCAAATGGTCAAAAGGCAATCAAGCTGTGTTGGCATATCGGTGAGACACTGACCATGTCTCCCCAATGCCAACACAGTCAACATTCGATATCACCAAGAGTTTCCTCATCGGCAAGACTCATATTGCTATTCACAAGTCACATCGACCTCAACATTGGTATCGACAAGACTTACCGCTCATGAAGAGGTTACACCGAGATTCCTTGTGTTACATTGAAGCATCCAACAGTCGATGAGACTTATCGCTATTGCTGAGACATCCCACCGAAAGTTCAAAGATAATCTGAAGTGATCAGTAGTAGGTAGGACTCAACCGCTATCGCTGAGACGTTACTCTGAAACCTACAGTCATACCGAGTGCCAAAGAATAGTTGGTAAGACCTATGTCCATCACTAAGAGTTCTTGGCGAACCCTTAGTGTCACCCCGATGCCTCCAAATGTATTCCCGTCGGTGAGACCTTCATCGTTCACTGAGACTTCTTCCCGAGACCTTTGGGTTACGCTGAGTGAACATCAACAAGAGAAACACATGTCGCCAGGAGTTCATAGTGAAGCCACATGCCACACCGAAGACGCCTAAGTGTAACCTTTCAGCAAGACATTCGCACATCGGTAAGACTTCTTACCTATAGAATATAAGATACGCCGAAGACCAAAAAAAAGTAACATACTGTCGGCAAGACAAAATATCTCGATAAGAATTCTCACCGAGCCACCGTAGGTTATCCCGATATACGATATGAGTGGCCTATTGGCCAGAGATGTCCTATTCGACAAAAGGTCACAATGAATGCTTCTAGTCACAACGATAACATAATTCGGTAAGACATCTGCTTTGTCTCGGTGACCAGTACAAACCATAATGTGTCAAAGCTGCTAGTCGGCCAGACATTAACAATATCAAACCGACTTGGCTCTAATAGAGGTTACAGCTTGTGACGATTTAGGCACATATTTCCAACATATCCTGTTCATATTTTATCTCTTGTGTCATTATTGAGGTAAAGCCATCAATATGATTGACCTTTTTGTTGTTTAAAAGGCTCAATGCCTATGGAATTCTTTTCTGTACTTCTTCTATGGCTTTATGACACATTTTACATATAAATTCAGAATGAACTGCATTGTGGATTCAACACCAGTTTATTAGCAATAGATCTTGAATGCAGACATTTTCGCACAATTCTGCCTTCAATTGAACACTTTTCAAAACAAAGTTTCTAAAATTTTCAAACATTCCTTCATTATTATCCTGGGTGCCTTGGCATTTTTTGGTTAGTGCTTTGGTAGAATCAACCATCCCTTCGATTTCCTAAGTTGATCCATGCAACATTAGGACTTCATTCACTCTAGGCCTATAAGAGCCTAAGTTTGTCTCGAGAAATAATATTTCATTGTTTTCTCCATATTCAATAATCATCAACTTGAGCCTCAGAGTGTTGTCAACTCTTATTTGGTTTGGGATCCCTTTCCATGACAACCACATGTGAGAAAAGTCTATAGAAATAAATCCATTCAGCCTCCTTGACCAATCTCTGCTTAAAAGCATGTCATATCCATTAGGGATATTGACTATTGAAATGTCGATACAACTTTTCACTCTCGGGTCTACTACTAGTTGCATGTGAATATTGTTCAATTCTCCCATAACAGGGACTTCTATTTTATCTAACTGAGTGACTATATTATTGGTTCTTTTAGGCACAAGTCCTAACCTTTTGCAGATAGCTAGTGGCATCACGTTGCTTGAAGCACCAAAATCCATTAGGAAATTGTGCAACATTTTGCCAAATATTCTGAATGACAATAAAAATGGGGCAGGCTCATCTTTTCCCTGGTAAAAGACTATCGGGTGTTTTTCTTGATTGCTGATATCTTGACTCTCTTCTTTTTGTGCTCCTAGGAAAAGTTCTTTCTTTGGTGGAGTCTGTGGTAGCTAATTTATCAAAATTTCTTCTTGGAATATGTCTATATCCATGAGAACCTCTTCTGGAGTCATGTCTCCTTGATTTGAACTTTTAGACGAGGCTTGGACTATTCCCACAAAATTAGGATGTTGTCATGGAGTATCAAATGCGTTGCCTTACACTTCTGGCTTGTCTTGAATAACATTTGTATTTGATGGGGCATTGAGTACTCCCCTGTTTGACATGTTCTGTGAGGCGTTCCTTGGGACTACAACTTCGGTCAAATTGCCTAGGAGTGTTTCCTGAATCTTAGGGATTCTCATCAACTCGATCAAAGGTAAGTTTACCTTTATCTTTTTAAACTCTTCCAACACGTATGAACTTAACCTTTTAAATTCTTCTCTGGGATGATCTTTTGTATGTGCCTAAGCCTGCTCCACTTGAGAGTTTGCTTGTCACCTTTGTTCAACTTGTGGTATAGTAGCTTGTCTTTCCCCATTTGGTTGGACTTTCTGTTGGTGGTATTTGGGTGAATCTATGGGAAGGGATGACACATTGGTAGCATTTGAATTTGGTGGAGTCTAAAAATTATTTCGAGGAATGGATGTAGTCAAAGGTTCATTATAGTGAGCATTCCTCTGATACACTTTGAGCGAGTTTCCAAACATCTAGTGGAGCATTTCTATGGATCCTTCCAATACACTGTTATACAATGGAGGGAAACTATAACCATTAATTGTAGATGACTGGCTTGATGGGTCTTGAGTTTTTGGTCCAACTTGATATTGTGGTGACTCCACTGGGCCATTTGTAGATGCGGGTGGGAATCTTTGATTAGGCTAGTATGGCAGGTCCCTCGTTGGGGTGGAAACTTGACATTTTTGATGAAAAGGGCCTAATCATATCTCGGTGCGGGGACTAATTCATATCCTATCACTAGAGGATCTTCTACCTCTGAATTCCTCTTTTCATTCCTGAAAATATCTGTTGCTACTTGTAATTCATGGCAATGTAACTTAGAATGTTGATCTGTGTTATGCAATATGCACCATCTAGATAACGCCACTTCGGCTAGGAACACCTTGTCTGCAAGACAACTATTAGCAGCAAGTTGATTATCTAAGGGAGATGACACAGTACCGTTGTTAGGCCTGGTGTTCCATGTCTTCTTCTGGAAGCCTAGGTTGTTATTCCAAAAACCTTGATTATTCCCTTGATAATTTTGATTGTCCCTTTGGTAATTTTGATTGTCTCTTTGGTATCCAAAGGGACCTTGACCTTGGTAATTCCTTTCATGTGAAAAATAGTTTCTTTTCATACTTTGTATTTGATTGTTTTGACCTCTCAAATATGTAACTTCAGTTGACAACTTCTTGACTTGGACGGTCAATTCCTTTATTTCATCCTTTTCTTCTTTAGTTTTAAGGCCGAGGTCGTTGCATTCTGAAGATATATTGGATGTGATAGTGGTATTTGGGACATAGGCGCTCCTGGGTGAAGGAACAATTGATTACTTGTGGTAGGAACTAGGTCATCATAGGTGTATACTGAGCCAATGCTTGATTGATATCTTGAATTTGATTTTGGGTAGCAGAATTCCCTAAATAATTAAGCAGCCTTGGAGCAATACCTATTCCTAGATCATTGATGACTATAATTGCTACAACATATGCTTCCTTTAAGTTGGCTGGCCCTGATTCTTTGACTTTACAAACATAGATGTGAGATGATCCAAGGCTGCATAATAACTGGCAATGGTGCAACATTGTCCAAGTTGTAAGGATCTCGTAACCTCGTGTAGGAGTTGTGGAATATGTTGTTGAATGTGCTAATTGGTTCATGCTCCTACCTCTTCACTTCAACAAATTTCCCATATAAATCTGTCGGGGAAATTGGTGCCCTAAATTTCTCTAAGAAAGCTACCTTCATTTGTTGCCAATTGTGGATAGAGTCAGCTAGCAAATGGATGTACCAATAAGAGGCCTCTTCATCGAAGGTGTATGGAAACAACCTACAAGCAACATATTCTTCTTGGATATCTCTAATTTGAAGGGGATCTTCAAAAATTTTGATATGCTTGTTCGCAGTGCGACTCACGTCACCACTATGAAACTTGGAACAAAACTGTTCCGGGTTCTTAGGCATATCATGATAGACAAGAAATGTCATGGGAAATGCATTAGTTGGACGCCACGCCATTGGAGCATTCACTTTATTTTCTTGAATTGCTTGAATTGGTTGTGCAACTACTGGAACTTGTTGATTATTTAGTTGAGTAGTACTTGGAATTGGAATATGCAATGGCAGGGTTTGGAATAAACCAAAAATGCCTTCTCCACTCAGTACTTCTTCATTGGGTGAAAATGTTTCATTAGGGTCAACTGCACTTGATGTTCCTTCTTGTGATGCTTCTATTTTCTTTCTCTATCTATTTCTGTAAGGTGAAAACTCTACAAATTCTTTGAAAGAACTTGGAGTGGATATAGTAATTCTTCAAAACTTTTCTGGTCAGAAATAATTGATTCAATCCATCGTATCTTCCTTCAAGCCT